>OX421445.1:27662348-27664848 GCA_949126865.1 Montipora capitata
CGCAAGTCAGCTAAGTCGATCATAGGGATGGTTTTCAAGTCGCTTGAAACTTTCTTGAATTGTTTCAACGTTCCGACTTTAATGAGATGCGAAGTAAAGTTACTTGAGATTTTACTTAGGTCTTCACACACTCATTTTTGGCTAAGTAAAACTTAGCAGCTCTCAAGTCTTACTTAACAGCCTAGTGTAAAGACAACCAATGACACTCGGACACTCGGAGTCGCGTGTTTGTTTTCAAAGCATGTCTTGTCAGACGGCTCCAACGACGAAAAAGCCGGCTAAAAGAGGTCCGAAGCCAAAATAAATTCGCCCATCGGATTATTGTAGGATGTGTGGGTGCTGGTTATACGTCTATAGTACTGGGCAATCATCCCGTTTCCGTAAAACTACAGAGAATCTTTTTATTGAGACTTCGTGAAGTTGCTACAAAACAAAAGTTGAAAAATATCTTAATCTTACCGATTCGCAAACAGAAGATCAGTCAAGTAGGGTTGGTCGCCTTGTAGTAATAAGGTTAGAAGCACCTGGGCTGAATGTTCTTTGATTAAAACCAGCTTTCAATAAAGCGAGCACGGCGATGATATCTTTCGGTTTAAAAGATTGTCCGCATTACCTCATGCATGGTTGCGCGGCAAGGTAATTGAATGGCTGAAACGCCAGCTTCTCTCATATCATATCATATATCTTTATTTACCCTCGGATTTTTAGAGTAGCTTGGTGTAGCTAATTTCTCCGAGCATTTACCCTCCCAACCATGATACATCACAGAAGACAGACCACAACACCGGGAACTACATGCCCTACTCTTTGCGACAAGTGTGTGGGTTCTTTTACGTCCCACAGGATCATGAACATTGAAGGGCTGTGAGACGGGACCTCCGGCTTATCGTCCTTATCCGAGAAGACTAGAGAGTCTAAAACCATTTGTAGATGTAATTACAAAGGCAGCACTTTCTCCTCAGTTGTTTAAAGACCCTGAGTGTTGGTCCGGCCGGAATTGAAGTGCCTCAACTTAATCATATTTGATAATACTTCGTAATGGCGATAAAACTAATACCACATTCTTTTCACAACTGGTAAATTTAAAAACTTTTCCCAAAACTAGTGGGAAAAACCGCCACAACATCCTTTTACCCCAATAAACTCAAAACAGCCTGGCGCTGCTCTTCTTTGAGCACGTATTTGCTTGAAAACTGTGCCAAACAGTCGTGAAGCACGCTTTCCATAGTCTACACTCCGAAACAAAAGATATGGTCAACATGGTCAACACAAACTTGTAGTATAACTGCATCCCAAGTTCACAATCGATGGTATTTCTTTATGCAAATTACAATTAATAAGTGTCGCGGTTAGCGCTTCCCGAGATGACAAACGCTTTTACTCGCATGACGCGAGCGTGATGAGTCGTTGACATGATGATGACAGGATAATCGCCGTTCAGCCAATGGTAATTAGCTTTTCCTGGGAAAAGCAAGTTTCAGTTGCCTCCAAAGATATCTACAGACCGTCTATTTTCTTCTTTCCCTACCCCTACCCCCTTGAGCAGACGGTCAATGAATCCCCCGCGGTTTCTATTTTTTATCACGCACGCTCTACGGACTTTGAAGAGAAAATAGAGGGTCTGTGAACAGGCTATGAGACCAAAAGGACCATTGACTGTCAAAGTATTTAGTCCGTGTGGACTAATAGGGACGGAAATTATCTAAAAGTGTCCTTGATAAGACGCGTGTTAGCAAAAAAGAAGAAAACCTCTATAAATGTCTCCCCACTCTTGAAACGACGCAAAAGCATAATACTCAGGAGCCAGTGTATCAACTTGAGCTACGTATGTTGGATTGCCGTTGTTATGGCAGCTTCCACACGAAAAAGATTATAATAGATGATACAGTTTGTGCTGTTTTCTACAGGACACGTCTCATATAAGATACCTCATAGTTTATTTCCAAGTATAAATGAACCTAGAGATGCTGTGGGCAGCACATCAGTTTTCCCCCCTTTTTAAATTATTTTATTTTATTTTCATTTTATGCTTTCTCCGGCTCTCTTTTTTATCATTATTACACTAGATTTTCTTTTCCTTTTAACTGGTGCTCTACCACGGAAAAAGCTCCCCGGTCGACTTCTTTCATCAAAGCGACATATAAACCAAGATAGATCGGACGGTTGGTGTTTACTGCACTATGAGCTATTTCATTCAGAGTTACTCACAATGACCGAGTAATTGTGTTACGTGAAATAAAGACGCCACTGTTTTATCACTCTGCAGTTTATGGCTGCAAAATTAACGCAGAAGCCTAGTCCAAACAGTGTTTGGGAAAGGCAGTGAAAAATAAAGTTTTGATTCTTCTGTCAAGGGTTAAATTCACGCGAGTCACGCTAATTCAGAGGGCTGGGTAGGAGGGCAAGGTAATGTCCGTAGGGTTGAAGAAGGTATCTTCATAGCCTATTGCGTCAAAGCAAAAAGGGTTAAAGCGACTCTGTCTGTAAGTAAAACAAAAAA
>OX421445.1:27684848-27689848 GCA_949126865.1 Montipora capitata
GTTACTCACAATGACCGAGTAATTGTGTTACGCGAAATAAAGACGCTACTGTTTTATCACTCGTGCAAGTTATGGCTGTAAAATTAACGCAGAAGCCTAGGACAAAGAGTGTTTGGGAAAGGCAGCTGTGAAAAATAAAGATGTGATGACATGTAAGGTAATATATATATTTAGCTAAGCCTTAAAATTGAGCTCCCGATCTCATTACGATATAATGATAATAATGATGATGATGATAACCCTACATTGCCCATTGTCGTGTAAATTATTCACAAACATTCCCATGTTCTCTACTCTTCATGAACTATGTAGAAATGTTTTGCCCTCCAATAGTAGCTTATCACCATCTTAACAATGTAAGCGATATTTTTGTTGGAGCATAATTACCAGAGACTGATAATTGTAACAATGCCCGGGCCACTCCTGGTTCTTTTCGCTGTAACAGCAGTAAATGCACCACATGCCCCAAAATTGACCACGGTTTACCTCGAAACCTCAGTTTCAGAACACTTTCTCAGCAATGGTCACTCTGTTTCCCATATGTTACTTATCACAATTGAAACACTTAGATATGAACGCGATTGTCTTAGGAAAGCACGAGAGGCGCCCCTCATTCATAAAGATAAAATCATCGAGCCTCAGCTGGGAATTAAAAAACGTGACGAACTATAGTCATTATGTAATCCCTACCATGTAACTTCCCTTTATTATTTTACAGTAGTTTATATTCTGTATATTCATGTTTTTTTCCTGATAAACCTGATGAAGACTGTAATTGGCCATTAGAAATATTGTATACCTTAGCCTTTTTCATATTGTTTGATCAATCTTTGACTTTAATTTTATGAAAGAAATATTCAGCGTCAATTCCGAGCGCGCGAATGCCAAAATAATGCCCTTGTAAAAAAACAATTCGATGACCTCCTTGCATACGGCGAGAGCTACTGAAATTTAAACTGACCAATCAGAATTCAGCGAGCGGGAAAAACTGTGCTATCCTTGTGCTATTCGACGTCACGCCAATTGTTTACATTCGGATTGGTTACATCGGTGGACATTCGCTCAGCCTTCTCTTGTGACTCTCTTGACCGTCGCTTCTTTGAACTCATCGGGACAGAAATGATGCATTGTTCTGGCAATCAATTTGCCAATCCAGTTTATGAATTGGTCTAGCATGTGATTAAAAACCAGGATCGCCTTTGAACTTTATTCTGTAGAAGAAGAAGACGTTGCTGAGTGAACATTTTTACGACGAAATCCCTTGGTTTGTTCAGCACTTTGATGTCCGATAACTGAGCCGCTGTAATGAATGTTGGATCAATCGCATTTGGCCGTCTGACCATATGAAGTTTTTTCAGCTCTTGTTTGTGTCCATCATGATCGATTTTCAGGTGAAGCGCCATGCTGCTTTATGCCAACTTCGATGGCTTGTGATGAGCTTGCCTGCTGCCCAAATTGTTGTTGTATTTGGGCAAGATTGGTCTTATCGGGTTGGAACTTAATAGTGAGGGGAACAATTTTTCGTTCATCTGCTGTGCCAAACAACAAACAATCCTGTTGGGTGTTCCACGTGCTTGGCGAGTCTTGCACGACCATCATCTATCAGATCTGGAGTGGAGTTTTCTTTCAGTGATTACAACTTGCGATCGTTCTGCAAACATCCACGTAGCATGCAGCACTTTTTAGTGACTCGAGGATCCTGTTTTGCTGTTTCAAAGGGAGTTGTGCATTCTTGAGCAGTTTGTTCTTCAGTGCTTGTATTTTTTCGTTTGTTCATGGTGGTGCAAAGTAACTTTGATGATTTGAAAGGACTTGAATCCTTAATTGAATTAGCGATTTGCTTATTAAGGAACCAACAAGTGAATGGTACACAAAATTAGGAGAAACTGTTGGTTGAATAGACAATAATTGTAGACATAATAATCTACCCAGTTTAAGTACTAAGCTCAACAAGTTGTTTGGCTCCACAAGTTTCAGTTTCAGGCCAGGTACCCGAATTCACCCAGGTACTGGTACACTACCATAGTTCTTTGGAAATTGAATAGCTCCTTGATCACCTGGTTGCTTGAGAAGAAACTTGATGTGTTTGTTCTCTACATTGGTGAATGCAGCCACTAACTGTCCATTGTGGATAAACTCCAGACCAACTCTTCTTTCAATTTATTCTTTGTTCTTTGCAGGGCATCAACAATGGTGTCCCTTGTAAAATATTAGTTTAAAGGGTTTGTTAAAGTTATTTCCCATTTCATAGGGCACTGTGGTTGCCAGATTCACTTTCAAACTTATCATGGAAATGTAAAGCAATACCAGTGAAAAGTCAGTCCATTGAATTGTTGATAGAAAATTAATTTAAATACATATTGAAACATCAGTTGAGGAATACTTTTTTTCATTCCCACTTTGTGAACCTAACATACATTGCTGCAGTTGGTTTATTGCTAGGTCATTCAATGTCTTGATCACATCAAATTATTTAATTTTTAGGTATGGTGTCAGACCTCCATAGAGACACTATCTTTATCTAAAAATTTAACTGGTTGCTTTTTGGAGCCCTTTTGTGGCATATTTAGATAGCCAGGAAATGTTCCACATTTTATGGTAAATAGTTCTGCATAGTTTTAAGGAATATTGCAGCCGAATCTAATTGAATATGAGACTAAAATATGCTGTTTGACCTTTTGTGAATTTAAAGACTATTAATATTGTTTGCGCTTGGTTTAAAAGGCTTAAGGTTGGCATTTAAAAGTGTTCCTTCAATTATCTTGTTCTGTAAAGATTACCTTGGGAGAA
The DNA here is from genome assembly GCA_949126865.1 of Montipora capitata. Lineage (NCBI taxonomy): Eukaryota > Metazoa > Cnidaria > Anthozoa > Scleractinia > Acroporidae > Montipora > Montipora capitata. The sequence continues at coordinate 27,687,639 of OX421445.1, forward strand.
TTGGATTAAGGCCAGTTTTTTCTTCTAGCTTCTTTCCCTCTGAGAATGGAGTTGGTTTGGTTTTGCCCAATGTTGAAAGATGAAACAATGCCTAAACCAGCTGCAAGGAATACTTCATATGCTTTTTTACAAACATAGGCATGAGGGTGCTCATAAGCATCTGAGCATTGTTTCACATGCTAAAGTGATAATTATTATAAATAATTTATTTCTCTAAGAGAGTCTTCTTTTTGTGTCGCTCATTCAAAAATTGTTGGAGCTGTTGGAGCTGTTGGATGAAAGAGGCAGAACATTTAATGAGGCCCTCCTAGGGAGAGGGGTCCTTGTTCCCTTTAAATATTTGCTTGTGTTTCCTTGTTCCTCAAATTACTTTCAAACTTGTTCCCAGCTTTTTTATCCCTAAAATATAAATATTGATTTTCTTCCCTTGTTCCCTAAAATATTTTGATATTGTTCCTCTGTTCCCCAGTTCCAATAAGCCAAGTTCTCTTCTTCCCCCAAACCCCTGGGAGTGCCTCATTGGCCTAATAGTAATTCACTGTAGAATTGCAAGACACAGCAAGTTCTTATTTGGGAGTGAGGGAAAAGTTTTGAATAAATTTTCGCACAATACAAGAAACAAAATTTGACTGCACCTTCCAGATTTTACTCTTTTCGGACATGAATCAGCTTGTTTGCACCTATCTGGCGACCTGCAGGAGGGCAAGCTCTAGAAGCTCTTCCTTAGTAGTGAGCCTTCCGCTAAAAAAACTTTCCAAGTCTGGCTTTCCGGTGTTAGGGGCCGAGGGTTTTGTGCAAAATTCATCAGCGGCTTCCTTGCAGCTTATAAAGGGAGTTCCTTCGAGTAATGGTCAGTAAAAGGTTTGTAGTGCTTATACAAATTTTTGCTACTTGAAAATGTATGTTTACACGAAACACATATCAGCTTGACAATTTTTCTTTCCCGATACCCCATTTAAAATTCACGTGAACGCTATTAATTGAGGGCCAGAAAACCATTTAGAACATTTTGTGGTATTTTTTTTGTCAACAAACTTGGGTTGTCGGCGAGCAGAATTCGAACGTAAGCTGTTGTGCTTTGGCGGTTATTTGTGATTTTTCTAACTATTCTAAGACGAATTCAGGCTGGCATTTTCGAATCAAGTGTATGAAGACGGCAAAACCATATTGATAATGTATTTAGTTGTGCTGACTTCGCGAATAAACACTTTGGTAGCGTCCTTTCGACGGGATAGATCCACAACAATGTCATTTACGCACAACCGAAATGCCCTGTTTCCGGTGAAAGGGCAAATGATTGACAGGATAGCACGGTTTTGACTGCCGCGCGCACTGCGGGCGCGGGTTCCGTATGCAAGGCTGGGCCGAGTCAAAGGAGGCGAGACCAAGGCGAGACCGAAGGCGAGTCAGGGGTGTGGTAAATTAGTGTCCGTCGATTGGCTCACAAAATCGAGCCCAGGTCTACCGGTGTCCATCGCCTGGGATTAAACGTAAGCCGCCATCTTTGAATAACCGAGGTCACATTTAATAACGGGTTTTCAAAGGGCGAAGGACCAATGCTAAAGACAAAAGAAAAAAAACTAATTTGAATGTGTTCACGACTTATCTTGAAGATCGCAGGGGAAAAAGAGAGACAACCTACATCTACGGAACCTTGGAATGATTCGTTGTATGAAGATCAGTACAGTGTCCCGCTGCCTCCGATCCAGGTAACAAGAAATAAAGCAATTACATATTCTTACACTATTTGAGGCAGTGTATCTTTAGACACAGGATTTCTAGCTACTGCCATTAAAAATTTGTGAGTGGTCTTGTCATTTAATGCACGCAAGGTTATTCTGCACAATACCGGACTGATCAACAACCTAGCGACGGCTATTTCAACAATTTGTATATGTAATCAAAAAGGAGTACATGCTGTCCAGTTTGGAAATAATTGGATGAAAAAAATTCCTAGGACAGCCAAAATTATTGTCTCGTCCAATTTGGCTGTGCGTCCTAGAAAAAGCAGGACGTGAGACTAATTTTCAAAGTTTTCCCTACATACTTCAGTGGATTTTTGCAGATAATTCAAGTATCACATTAGGGACATGTTCTTTACTGTAATTACATATGTTTTCGATTTGTTTGCCTGTTTTCGTTGGAGTAACGACCCAAAGAATCAACACCATAGCTAACTGTAGACAAACATAAATTAACACCGAGTGAAA
>OX421445.1:27702348-27707348 GCA_949126865.1 Montipora capitata
AATATTTGTTTAAGGCCTAATAAGTTGTCCTTTGTTTCTAAATCTACTTGTTTAGGGATTCATATCGACAACAAACTATCTTGGTCGCCACATGTAAAATCTTTGAGCGAACGTTTTTCAGCAAGAGAGAAGAAACTCAAACACTTAAAAGGTCTCGACAATCGCATCTTAGAGTCAATTTATTTCAAAGGTATCATTCCAAGTATTACGTATTCGATCGCGCTATGGGGATCTTCAAAATCACTTCAGACCCTAGAAGACATTCATATCAGGACAGCGAGATTTATTTTTAATATAAAGGAATCTACTCTAAGCACTGAAGTCCTGGCAATGACAAAATGGAAGTCATTATCGTACATTTACAAAAAGAGGATTGCAACCATATCTTATCAGGCATTCTACAACAGAGCTCCGGCTGGGATAAGCTCTCTGTTTAGTAAACACTTTCCGTTGAGAAATCTCAGGGATAATCTGAAACTTTGCGTGCAACGCCCTAAAAGTGACTTCCTTCGATCTTCTTTCCCTCATCGTGCGTCAATTCTTTGGAATAACTTACCCATGTACTTAAAAATTAAACCGAACGTTGTTTCTTTTAAATCTGCTCTTAAAGCAAAATCCAACATTTTAGATAAAATAACATTTAATGGCATACAGGGAATAAACAAAGACATTGTAAATTACATATACTAATGTTATTTTTATCATTGTTATTATTGTTATTTTAAATCTATTTTTAGCACTATAGTCAATTAACTATCGATTATCTTACTGGGTATTGTATTCTTTCTTATTTGTTGTAAATAATTCGTAAGTTCGTTAACATAATTTTTTTAAATTTTGTAGATACACTTTAGTTCTAGGTCCAATTCAGCTTTTTAGCTGCCCTTTTTTATTGACCTACAAGACAAATAAAGTATGTATGTATGTATGTATGTATGTATGTATGTATGTATGTGTGTGTGTGTGTGTGTGTGTGTGTGTGTGTGTGTGTGTGTGTGTGTGTGTGTGTGTGTGTATGTATGTATGTAATCTCATTTAATAAAAGTTGAATCTACACTATGCAACCTGTACTTTGAGAATTTGAGAGTTATTCTTGTAACATAGCTCCACTGTTCGTTTCAGTCTCAGTAAATACTGTTACATGATTTCCTCTTCAACTGTGAAGTACGCCAATCTCTACTTCACCTTTGGCGGATAACCGCAAAAAAAAAAAATGTTGGTACGTGAGTAGTTTACAGTTTGTATGTTTATTTGTGTGAAGGATCCTTCATTCCACGTGAGCGTTGCTTGGCTTCTTGGTGATATTTGTTCTACTGAGGGACAAACTTCAAACGCAGCTCCAGGTAAAACCTTCTTGAAACAATGCTTTCCTCACTATCGGTATCATTAGTTTAATTTCAAAAATAGGGTGTGCCATTAATATACCTTACCTTCCACTTTTTAATCTGTCGTGTATAAGGCTTTGACAAGCCCCTTCCATGAAGTGTGTCTTCAAGTTTCCATAATAAAAATGATTTTACGTGGAGGGGTTATTATCCCCTCTCACAACTCCCTACGGATGAAAACGTGCAGTATTTGTTGGCCTTTCCCCTGGAACCTACTTTGCAGTATGGTTGAACCTGCCAGGAGCATTTAGCTTCAACTGCTATAGCCACCAGACTCATCAAGGCACGCTACAGTTCAGCTAAGGCCATGTCTATACTTTATCGGATAGCTTTTTATACCGACGTAAAATGCTCTCCTGTACAGTATGAACGGCAACGGAACAGAACTGGAACAAGTTGGTCACACACATCGATCTTCGTGCCGGAGCGGATGGCCGTGCAATCAAAAGATAAGCCACCTCCCCAAAATCGAGTTGACCCTACCATTCTTCAATTATTTTCTTTAACTTACCGACACCTGTCCATTAATACAGACATTTTTTGCCAGTCCCAAATGTGTCCATCTGAGAGAATTGACTGTAGTTTGTGTGTCAGTCTTAAATTCATTCTACTTGCAATCAAATTAAGAAGGCGGACTAGTTCCAGTCCCCCTCCGCATCGCAGCTGTACTAGAGAGCGCGTGCCCTTTGACGCCCTGGTTCTTATGTGCGAACAGAAGCCCTATCCAGTATGGTAAGAACTATCCGCTGTAGTGTGAAGAAATAGCATTAAGCTAAGCCCCGTCTGGCTATGGTAGACTACACCTGTTCAAAAGACTTCACTTCGCAAACAAATGAATTTAGTATTTTGGCCGAATTCAACATTTTTACATTGCTCATATCTTACTTTGTTCACCCACCAAATTTTTTGATATAATTACCGTTTTCATTGTCTCCTGGGTATTACAGTCGTCTCAAGAGAAACTGAATCAGAAGAAAATTCATATGCATTTTTCTTTTTTCTTTTTCGTTCTTTCTTTTTTTTTTTTTTGGAGGGGGTGAGGTTGGTGGCGAAAAAGGCGTATTACAATGGTGGATTGTTGAAAAAAAAAAAGCCTTTTTGCTGGGTTGAAATCTGTTTCATAAGCTTTAAACGCTAGTTTTTAATTCTCCTATTTTTCTCTGTCGGTGTAATTTCAATTCTTCGACTTCCTTACTTCTATCTTTTCAGAATCCATCAACGAGTAGTCCAAATAAGTCCAAAAGACTGGGTCTTTGGTCGAATTCCTTTGGAATCTCTTGTTCAACGGTGTTGTGACTGTAGTTTCAATTATAATCGCACCAATCAGTTATATTTGCACTGTACTCGATTTGAACACTGATTCACGATGTCATAATTATCATACCAGAAGAATCCGTTAACCCACCCCTAATCCCTCACTTCTCGACACTTTTTATTAACCCCAGTCTCCCTCCCAGCCTAGTGTACTCGTAAGTACAAGTCAGCCTGGTTTCTATACATCGCTACCCTGCTAAAGATACGGAGATGCATTAACGTATTGATGATCAACGCCTTTGCTCCGAGATAATCCAAAAAAAGTGGTAGTGCAAAATTACCTTTGTTGATTACAAATGCCGGTTACACCCCATGCCCAGTGACCAAACACAATGGCACATTGCTGCATTGCACACAAATAAATAGCTGTTTCTCTCTGAAAAAGAAGATAAGCCGCACTCCGGTGGATCCCATTGCCGGATAATTATATGTTATTCACCGGCTGGGAGGTCCGTATTAGAAGAAACGGTGCCCGAGGTCTTGAGTACCGCCCGAGGCCGTACTCAGACTGAGGGCTCAGTTTCTCCCAATACGGACCGACCTAGGCCGGTGAATAACATTTTTATTTTTTTCCAACTGACATTTAAAAGTTTCAGGAAAATTTCCCGTCACTCTCCAACCTATGTGTGTTAAAGTAGGACGCGTTCGTGTTGATGAAGCGCGCGATCGATTGCAAACCAAAACAAAACATTGATGACTTTTAGCTCGGTAATTTATATTATGGCACTTACTGCTCTATTTAAGAGTAAACAAAAGTTTTTGTGTCTTGCTAGACAATTCATTATCTGAGTGTCAAACAAGGATAAAAGAATTGACGAACTTAAAAGCCACAGGAAAAAAAAATCCAGCAAAGTTTTTTTTCGGCTGAATATTTACTTTAAAATTAATTCAATCGAGCGGGATAAAAAAAAGGGTTCATGAAAACAACTAATTACACATACCAATCTTAGGGTTTTGAAGTGAATTCGAACGAAAGAAGGCGATGTGGGTAACTTAACATTTATGTAAACAAAGAAATAACAACGGCGAAAACTGACTGCTGAAAAAGTTGTTCGTGTCATTTATTCAAGATTGAAAGCTACATGCAATCGTTGACAACAACCTTTTCTGAAATGTAGAAAACTAGCGAGGCAAAATTCATTGAAAAACGGCGGAATTTAGATTCAGACAGCAAAAATGGATAACAAACCCACACTGACAGAGGAAAAATGTCGAATAAACGGTGCATAAGAGCAAGATTGCAGTACTTACAGCGTAGGTTATAAAGCTAGTGAAGCGACATCACGAGCCGCCTGTTTTGTTTTACTTTAGCGGTTTTCCTGGCTCACTTGCTTGATTCTCCTATCAGATGTTTTGTCTGAATAACAAAATTCACTTTTCCCTAGCTAATGCTAATAATAGCGCAAGTTTTAAAAGAAAACTGGTTAAAAGTCACCGGTTTTGCTCATTCACAAACAACAAACAAACTTGTGAATAAACCTGGCAACGTTTCCGCCCGGGTTAGCGGGCAAGATCGTAAAAAGCCGCCCGCTCCCGGAACCAGTCAGATTGCAGGATTTGGAGGATTCCGCCCGCTCGCCAGCTTAGAAAAAAATAATACATCAGTATTATTATTCATTCAAAATATTTTGCCGTTTCTGATTGGCTCAAATCGTTCGGCTAATTCTTTATAGCCAACCGGCGTCGACCAAATTTGGAAGATGTGAGCAATATACCATCGATTCAATGGTATATTTGATTGGAAACGAGGTTGATCTATAATTTTATCGGCCTGGAAACGAGGCTGCTGATTGGGCAAGAGAACATTGATCAACCTCGTTTCCAGGCGCGGCCCTGCAAGCTGTTTTTTCATGGTTGAACTAAAAAAATGCTCTATGGCTTTCCGAAGACGAAATGGCTGAATTTCTGACTAAAACTGAACTGAAAAAATGAAGTAACAGATCAAAAACGAGTGCGAGGTTTTCATCAGGGGTTCCAAACACCGAGAAACGGATGAAAGCACGACGCCGAAGGCGGAGTGCTTTTATTGTTTCGAGGTGTTTGGAACCCCTGATGAAAAACGAAGCACGAGTTTTTGAGCTGGCTTCTCAAACTAGTGTGAGAATTTAGTGGAATTATTTCCGAAGAATAGGTAATTAGAAGACGTGCTCAATTCTTGGATTTCACATGACGTCACGGCCGCCATGTTGGTGCCCCCAAACAATGAAATGGCGGCCATGTTGGTGTCCCGATCCAATCCTCCGGGAATTGAAAGCTATTATTATGCTAACGTCGTCTTTTGTTTTCGTTGAAAAACATTGC
>OX421445.1:27734848-27739848 GCA_949126865.1 Montipora capitata
ATTAAGATCAGCTTTAAAATGTGTCACAAACATTTACTTGTCAAGAAGGTGAAAATTTAAAGGAAAGATAAAGCCTCTTTCAAAACTAATGGCCAGTTTTCTGATGTTTGTGGGAAATAAAGAAGGTACAGGGAATTTACAATTTTGACATCACTGATTTCTTTATCTTTTTTACACACTGTAACGTTCATGATCCGGAATGTAACATCCATGACAGTGTTTTGTCTTCAAGCAAAGAAGGCACACATCACAAAAGAAATATTTATCACTTTGTTATTGTAGTATCACTATTTACCGAAAAAGCAATATCATTTGTTTTTAAATATGCTAGCAGAATTCACAGGAATTTAATGTTTAACATTTGCACTTAAGAACGTGGTTTCTTTGGTTGTAGCATCCATGACAGCTCAATTTACTTAAATGTAAATTTTTGTGTAATAGTAAATTTGATGAGTTTTTCACTGAACAAGCAACTAGCACCTACTTGTCATAAACAAAGTGAAAGGGAATGGCTGTTTGTTATTATGTATCTGTTCTAATGATTTTTCTCGAACCACACTCATGCAAATGTAACGTCCATGATCGTGGAATGGCCCATCCTCGGAGACACAGGGGCAGATAATGGGGCGAGAGAAAGTCTAAACGAGCGGGAAAATATGGCACGAAGAAAAGTAAAGAACGGTCTTACCAGACCAGTTCCAAACGGTCGCCGCCATTCTGGCTTCTGATTGGGCAGAAAAACACAAAAGTTTTCTGGCACCAATCAGAAGCCAGAACGGCGGTGACCGTTTTGAACTGGTCTGGTAAGACCTTGTGCCCAGGGGCTCTTCTCGCCGTTCTTTACTTTTCTTCGTGCCATATTTTTCCATTCGTTTAGACTTTCCCTCGCCCCCACTATCTGCCCCTGGGTCTCCGAGGATGGGAATGACCCAGTTACTAAAAGCCGAAACGACCTATGATCCAGAGCAGCCCTAAATGAGCCACGTCGACATCAAACATAGCCCACAACCAAGCGGCCATGACATTAAAAAAACATAATAACCGTGGATTAGGCGTTGGAAAGTGATCTGAAAGTGAGAAAATGTCGGGCCATGCTATTCTTAAGAACCTGTAGGAGAAGAACATGGATGTGATTTTGACCATTAGCTTCAAAATAACAGCGGAAATCGAGATAAGGAGACATATGTTTTGCGTCCTACTTCGAGGTGTATCAGCTTTGTACAGCATATGTTTTTCATTCATTCATTGCCATGAAATGCCTTCACATTGTTTTTTTTTTATTATTGTCAATAGTTCGGTTAATGCGGCTCGATCATCTTTAAACCACGTTTACCGGCGGAAGTTCCATGGAAAAGGCATTAAATTTATAAAGACTTTTCGCCTAGGTTATGTCATCAGCCTTAATGTTGTAGTGTAATAGCTGTGATGCAAGGGTCTGGGTACTACCAAAGAGACAAAACAAGATGTCGGACATTATACTGGCTCGGCAGAGAGATTATCCAGCGGACGTTAGCCATTATCCCGTGGCATTCATTTGCTGCAAGCAATAGCGAAGAACCAAATTATTTTTTCTCACGTCCGTTTTCTGTTTTGTTCAATTTTTCCCCCGTGAACAAATATCTGTTTTGAATATAGTTCCACCTGCGTGACCTGTATTAAAATGGTATCACAACTCATATGATAGCACTGACATCATTTTAGACTTATATTATCGGTTCTCTACTTCAGTTTAATATCAAGTTGTGTAATTCATCATCTGCTCTGGCATTTAGCTTTTGCTGTCTCTTTAAACGGCCTACACGGCAAGAGCAGTTCAAGAAGAATTGTACAGAAGATTTTTTTTTCGGTTTATTACGTGGGATGCAGATCATGCATACCACGGTAATAGTCCAGTTGAGTTTTTTTTTTATTTTTCATTGTAGTCAGGAATGTGCATTCCCCAGGGATAGTAGATTATCCGCTCGATAAGAATCCCGTATGATACAACCGGAGCCATCGCGCCTCGAACTCGGGTCACGCGCACCGGTAGCGAGTAAGTTCCCACTGAGCCATTGAAGCAACTCTAATCACGTGATGGTTTGTTACATTTATTACCTCGTTCGTAGTCACAAATGTGCCCCACAGATGTTAAATTAATTAAGTCCCGCTTCGGGATTTCTAAACTCCCCTACGGCGATTAGAAATCTCACTATTCTCTCTTCTTCTCTGAGCGTAGGCTTGACCACTCTTTACTCACAATATAAGCTATAGCAAATCCTTTTCGCCCGCGATGATTAAACCTCACATCTGAAAGTATTTGATAAAGTGAACAGACGATTTTTCCTTGAGAACGGGAAGCTTTGAAGGTAAGGAGAATTGTCTAAGTTATTTTTAGATCTTGCTCCGGTCTCGTGTGTTTCATTGCATTTAGAATCTGTTTTTCTCTCGAACCAGTCAGTCGTTCCAAAATATTTTGTGAATTAAACCTGTGAGTTCAACTGGCCATTGTGTCAAACATTTTGCGAATCGAACCAGTGTGTTCAATCGGCCATTGTGCCAAGCATTTAGGCTTATCAGTAGAGTGTTAATTTTCACATGACGCCATCAAATTGTAAAATCAAAGCTGCTAGGGTTTGTGGTTTTTTAATCCATACCAGGTAAAAAATTACCTAGAAGTAAATCTTTTACCAGTTTTAGGCATCGTGGCGTTTTTCGTTTTGAGAATACAGCATTTGGAATTTTTTAAATTTCGCCTCGCGTGACACCAAGACAGTAACTAAGATAAAGCTGTCTAGTTCAAAAACGGTTTTGCCTTGTGGTTTTCACCAATTAAGCATTAAAAGCTGTAGAGGACATTTTTATGCTCATTTAGTTCAGTTCACGAGCAAAAAGAGAGGGCTTTTTTTCGCAAACTGAGGTCCAGATGTTTTGTTGATTCGAGGCCATTCGAGGAACAACAACTTAACATGGCGTCTCCCTATAAAGCTCTGTAAAATTGAGTGACATGTTTCGGCAAACAACTTAAAAACAATGCACCAAACAGACTTGAGACTTGGAGAAGATATTTTTGTATTAGTCTTTTGTGACCTTTCATCATTACTACGTAACAGTCTAAAGACACTTTGAGTGTGTTGATTTGGCCATTATGAGTCAACACCCACCATTAGAAAGCAATAAATCAAGTATAAAAAAAGGATTAATGTCTTCGTTACTGAGATTTTGCGATCCCAGGGTCTTTCATCTCCTGCACTCCCTGGGAGAGACGAAAGATTTTAAATTGATCTACATGTAATCGGTTGTGTTAACGACAACAACATAAATCGTGAAAAATAAATATGCAAGTGGCAATCAGGCCCTGCAGAGCGCTCACAAGAGCCACTTAGCAACGGCACTGCTTGGGGGTTCCATTGCCATTCCTCCCAGTACAGGAATCAAAAAACGGGAAAAGAAGATTGGAAAAAGCCTTTAACAACCAAAAACAACAGTGAAATCAAGCAAAAAAAGAAGTTTACAAAAATATAATCTAGTCTTCTGCGGGGACAATACTCAGTGGTCTCTCTCATATCCAACGCGCTCTAGTGGAATAATTGTTAAGTAGACAATTAGCCTAACATCAACCTTAATGGTATGTGATAGTTCAAGTCAATAACATTTGACAACAAAAAAATAAATCCATTCCTCCCAGTGCAGGAATCAAAAACGGGAAAAGAATATTGCTTAAAACGCTTTAAACAACCAATAAAAAGACAAACTCTATTTTGTTTTATAGACAAACCAAAGCAAACGAATGAAGCGGCCTATCGCCAGTCAGTATTCCAAATAAATTTCTCCTTTTTGTCTTGATATTCCTCAAAAAGCTTTAGTAAAAGTAAACTATTATAATAATAATAATAATAATAATAATAATAATAATAATAATAATAATAATAATAATAATACCTTTATTTTATATAGCGATAATTCCAAGATTCTAAACCGCTTTACAATGACAATAAATTAAAAACTAGTTTATAAAATTATGTACATAAGAATAAAAGTAAATATTTACAAAGAATGTATTTATAAAAATGGATATACTCAAATAATTAATAAAATTACCATGATTAATAGACAAAGAAAAAATAAAACAATAAACACATAAACAATAGAATAAACCCATATCGTAAAATCTTGCACCAACTCAATGGCAATAACTAGTCCAGGTATGCTTGTTTGAAAAGTCAGGTTTTAAGTAAGCCTTTGACTTTAGATATAGAATGACATGATCGGATGTTATGAGGGAGTGAATTCCACAGCTCAGGGGCTGCGCAAAAGAAAGCTCTCTTTTCATAAGAGTTAAGATTATAAGAGGGCTTAGACAGAAGATGGAGGCCAGACGACCTTAGAGTCCTTGAAGGTCTATAAGATTTGATTGAGTCAGACAAATAAGAAGGTTAGTTATTGAGGATTTTGAAGGTAAGAAGTAAAATCTTATATTGAATTCTTTGCCCAATGGGTAGCCAAATTCTGGAGCTACGCGAAATTCGAGTAATATATTTGGATTTGTGAGAAAAGGTGAGGACTCTGGCTGCAGCGTTCTGTACCAGTTGTAGCTTTTGCACTGAAAATTTAGACAGGCCGTAAAGACGCGAGTTGCAGAAATATAATTTAGAAGAAATGAATGCATGGATAAGTGTCTCACAGACCTTAACGCTGATATGTTTCCTGATTTTGCAAATGTTCCTTCAATGAGAAAAGCAGGATTTACAAATAGCAGCAACATGGTGTTCAAGAGACATATCCTTGTCTAGGATAACGCCCGAATTGTGATAGTATTGCTGTGCTGATTGTTGAGGCCCCATTAGTGGGGGGAGGAATTTAAGTATCCCCTATCTCTAAATATCCTGACCTTTATCCCGTTAATTCCAGTGGTTTTTATCACTATAATACCATTTCGGTCTTTTAAATATCCTGCATCCTGTTAATTTCCCCCCCAAATATCCCATATCCCTATAAGTTTTTTACCTAAATCTCCTGTATTC
>OX421445.1:27742348-27744848 GCA_949126865.1 Montipora capitata
GACTTCGTGAAGTTGTTACAAAACAAAAGTTGAAAAATATCTTAATCTTACCGATTCGCAAACAGAAGATCAGTCAAGTAGGATTGGTTCGCCTTGTAGTAATAAGATTAGAAGCACCTGGGCTGAATGTTCTTTGATTAAAACCAGCTTTCAATAAAGCGAGCACGGCGATGATAGCTTTCGGTTTAAAAGATTGTCCGCATTACCTCATGCATGGTTCCGCGGCAAGGTAATTGAATCGCTGAAACGCCAGCTTGTCTCATTGCCTCAACTTAATCATATTTGATAATAATTCGTAATGGCGATAAAACTAATACCACATTCTTTTCACAACTGGTAAATTTAAAAACTTTTCCCAAAACTAGTGGGAAAAACCGCCACAACATCCTTTTACCCCAATAAACTCAAAACAGCCTGGCGCTGCTCTTCATTTGAGCACGTATTTGCTTGAAAACTGTGCCAAACAGTCGTGAAGCACGCTTTCCATAGTCTACACTCCGAAACAAAAGATATGGTCAACATGGTCAACACAAGCTTGTAGTATAACTGCATCCCAAGTTCACAATCGATGGTATTTCTTTATGCAAATTACAATTAATAAGTGTCGCGGTTAGCGCTTCCCGAGATGACAAACGCTTCTACTCGCATGACGCGAGCGTGATGAGTCGTTGACATGACGATGACAGGATAATCGCCGTTCAGCCAATGGTAATTAGCTTTTCCTGGGAAAAGCAAGTTTCAGTTGCCTCCTAAGATGTCTACAGACCGTCTATTTTCTTCTTTCCCTACCCCTACCCCCTTGAGCAGGCGGTCAATGAATCCCACGCGGTTTCTATTTTTTATCACGCACGCTCGACGGACTTTGAACTGAAAATAGAGGGTCTGTGAACAGGCTATGAGACCAAAAGGACCATTGACTGTCAAAGTATTTAGCCCTTGTGGACTAATAGGGGACGGAAATTATCTAAAAGTGTCCTTGATAAGACGAGTGTTAGCAAAAAAGAAGAAAACCTCTATAAATGTCTCCCCAGTCTTCAAACGACGCAAAAGCATAATACTCAGGAGCCAGTGTATCAACTTGAGCTACGTATGTTGGATTGCCGTTGTTATGGCAGCTTCCACGCGAAAACGATTATAATAAATGATACAGTTTGTTCTGTTTTCTACAGGACACGTCTCATATAAGATACCTCATAGTTTTTTTCCAAGTATAAATGAACCTAGAGATGCTGTGGGCAGCACATCAATTTAAATAACGCGTTCCAAACTATTTTGTGGCATTACATTTTAGAGAAATTCGGTGCAGAACAACCATAACGCACTGAGGAATTTTGCCAATCCAAGCAAAGATGGGTGTTCCATCGGAGAAAATTAAGGTCTCCGTCAAGTTTACACGAGTCACGATTTAAAAAAAACACAATTCGGTCAAAAATCACCATTTTATTCTTCCATTGAGCAAACCTAACTATATTAGAACACAGTTTAGTATTTACAAAAAGACGTTCCGAGTTTCGGATACCCCTTACACTTTTCAATGCAAAAACGATCATTACCAACTTACATTGAAATGGTCTTCCGAATTTCGGACCCCTCAACTCTTATCTGACAAAAAAACGATGCTTACGACCTAACTTAAAATGCCTTCCAAATTTCGGAACCCTCAACTCGTATCCGACAAAAAACTATGATTTCTACTTAACTTGAAAGGCTTTCCGAATTTCGGGCCCCTCAAATCTTATCAGAGTAAAAAACGATAATTACTAGTTTACTAGAAATGCCCTCCGAATTTCGGACCCCCACCTCTTATTCGACAAAAGAATGATGAGTACTTCTTAACTTGGAATGCCATCGGAATTTCGGAACCTCGACTCTTATCCGAGAAAAAACGATGATTATACCACTTAACTTGAAAGGTTTTTCCGAATTTCGGACCCCTCAACTCTTATCCTACAAAAAAACCATGTTTACTAACTTGGAATGCGTTTAGAGACCTCTTTTAATATGTTTTCAAAACAGTTTGAGGGGTGAAATTCCTTTTTAAAGAAAAAAAAAAACAATTAAATATTGACATAAAAATGCATATAATTATGTTACTGGGTGCCTCCAAACAAAGCAGCTCTCTCTCTTAGCTAGTCTGCAAATTCAGCTTTGTCACTTCCTTGCTTAGTTTCTCTGCAATGAAAATTTATTTAGCCACCATTATCTGAAATAACACCATTTCTTGAAAATATTGTATATCTAATCTTGAACTTTCAACAAAATAGTTGCCTCTTAAACATGATCTTGTCTTGTAATTTCCAGTTCAGTCTTTCAAATGTGTAGGCCTCTGTGGCCTTTACAACCGAAATTCTTTGTTCATTGTTATTCTAAATGAAGGGGAATATATTCGCAACTTTGTATGAACTCACCTCAGGTATGTCATCCAACTAATCCACGATGAGTTTTTCAAGAGCGGTCTGCACTGACGATCATTCAATGGCAAGTGGAATCATAGCCTCTT
>OX421445.1:27762348-27764848 GCA_949126865.1 Montipora capitata
AATTTTCGCCTCGCGTGACACCAAGACAGTAACTAAGATAAAGCTGTCTGGTTCAAAAACGGTTTTGCCTTGTGGTTTTCACAAATTAAGCATTAAAAGCTGTAGAGGACATTTTTATGCTCATTTAGTTCAGTTCACGAGCAAAAAGAGAGGGCTTTTTTTCGCAAACTGAGGTCCAGATGTTTTGTTGATTCGAGGCCATTCGAAGAACAACAACTTAACGTGGCCTCTCCCTATAAAGCTCTGTAAAATTGAGTGACATGTTTCGGCAAACAACTTAAAAACAATGCACCAAACAGACTTGAGACTTGGAGAAGATATTTTTTATATTAGTCTTTTGTGACCTTTCATCATTACTACGTAACAGTCTAAAGACACTTTGAGTGTGTTGATTTGGCCATTATGAGTCAACACCCACCATTAGAAAGCAATAAATCAAGTATAAAAAAAGGATTAATGTCT
The DNA here is from genome assembly GCA_949126865.1 of Montipora capitata. Lineage (NCBI taxonomy): Eukaryota > Metazoa > Cnidaria > Anthozoa > Scleractinia > Acroporidae > Montipora > Montipora capitata. Next base: position 27,762,811 of record OX421445.1, read on the forward strand.
TCGTTACTGAGATTTTGCAATCCCAGGGTCTTTCATCTCCTGCACTCCCTGGGAGAGACGAAAGATTGTAAATTGATCTACATGTAATCGGTTGTGTTAACGACAACAACATAAATCGTGAAAAGAAATATGCAAGTGGCAATCAGGCCCTGCAGAGCGCTCACAAGAGCCACTTAGCAACGGCACTGCTTGGGGGTTCCATTGCCATTCCTCCCAGTACAGGAATCAAAAAACGGGAGAAGAAGATTGGAAAAAGCCTTTAACAACCAAAACCAACAATGAAATCAAGCAAAAAAAAAAAAAAACGTTTACAAAAATATAATCCAGTCTTCTGCGGGGACAATACTTAGTGGTCTCTCTCATATCCAACGCGCTCTAGTGGAATAATTGTTAAGTAGACAATTAGCCTAACATCAACCTTAATGGTATGTGATAGTTCAAGTCAATAACATTTGACAACAAAAAAATTAATCCATTCCTCCCAGTGCAGGAATCAAAAACGGGAAAAGAATATTGGTTAAAACGCTTTAAACAACCAAATAAAAAGACACACTCTATTTTGTTTTATAGACAAACCAAAGCAAACGAATGAAGCGGCCTATCGCCAGTCAGTATTGCAAATAAATTTCTCCTTTTTGTCTTGATATTCCTCAAAAAGCTTTAGTAAAAGTAAACTATAATAGTAATAATAATAATAATAATAATAATAATACCTTTATTTTATATAGCGATAATTCCAAGATTCAAAACCGCTTTACAATGACAATAAATTAAAAACTAGATTTTGTAATAAAAACTAACGATAAAAAGTCACGACGTTTCGACCCCTCGGAGGTCATTTTCAAGTGAGAATAAAAGTTTTAGGAATTAGCATAAATATGTAAAAACTAGATAAAAATGCGGCGAACGCCGAAATGTGATAAAAATATGTACAAAAGTGTAAAAAGTGCTAAAAATATATGGAGTAATGAACGGTAGCTAGAGAAAACAATAGACAAAAAATAATTACAAGAACTGTTCTAAACAAATAATTTGGCGCGGATGAACGTAATCAGGAATGGATGCTACCTGAACACAACGGTGTACCGAAAACCAACTGACACCGGACTGTTGTTACATTATCACAGCCACGTTGACGCGAGATATAAACGGTCACTGATAAATACCATGCTTAACCGTGCGTTTAAGCTCTCGTCTACATGGAAGGCCTTTCACGAGGAATGTGAACGCCTCAAAGAGATCTTTTCCCGTCTGTGTTATCCTGAAGATCATGTGCAGTCCACCATCCGCCTTTTCGTTGATTCAAAAGTTTCCGAGGAATCACGCACCCACGTTGATGAGAAGCGTGGGGACCCAATCAGAGTCGTGTTGCCCTTCAAGGACCAAAAATCTGCGAACGCCGTACGGAGACAACTTGCCGACCTAAGCCGTAAGATCAGTGCGGATATTACCCCTGTCTACACGAGCAAAAAGATCAAAGAAGAGATCCGGGTCCGTGAAGAGAAGCCACCCCTTGTAAGCCAACAGTGCGTTGTGTACCAATTCAAGTGTGACCTGTGCGACGCAGGTTATGTCGGATATACCTGCCGGCACCTTCACCAGCGCATTGAAGAGCACAAAGGGGCAACCATCGGCGACCATCTGAGAGAGAAACATGCATTGGAACCTAACAACATCGCAAAGAGTTTTAGAATCCTGAGAAAGTGCCAGAACAAGTTTGATTGTCTTGTTTTTGAAATGCTTTTTATAAAAGAACTGAAACCATCGCTAAACAAACAGTGTGACTCTATCCGCGCCAAATTATTTGTTTAGAACAGTTCTTGTAATTATTTTTTGTCTATTGTTTTCTCTAGCTACCGTTCATTACTCCATATATTTTTAGCACTTTTTACACTTTTGTACATATTTTTATCACATTTCGGCGTTCGCCGCATTTTTATCTAGTTTTTACATATTTATGCTAATTCCTAAAACTTTTATTCTCACTTGAAAATGACCTCCGAGGGGTCGAAACGTCGTGACTTTTTATCGTTAGTTT
>OX421445.1:27772348-27779848 GCA_949126865.1 Montipora capitata
TTAGCCCTTGTGGACTAATAGGGGACGGAAATTATCTAAAAGTGTCCTTGATAAGACGCGTGTTAGCAAAAAAGAAGAAAACCTCTATAAATGTCTCCCCAGTCTTGAAACGACGCAAAAGCACAATACTCAGGAGCCAGTGTATCAACTTGAGCTACGTATGTTGGATTGCCGTTGTTATGGCAGCTTCCACGCGAAAACGATTATAATAAATGATACAGTTTGTGCTGTTTTCTACAGGACACGTCTCATATAAGATACCTCATAGTTTTTTTCCAAGTATAAATGAACCTAGAGATGCTGTGGGCAGCACATCAATTTTAACGCGTTCCAAACTATTTTGTGGCATTACATTTTAGAGAAATTCGGTGCAGAACAACCATAACGCACTGAGGAATTTTGCCAATCCAAGCAAAGATGGGTGTTCCATCGGAGAAAATTAAGGTCTCCGTCAAGTTTACACGAGTCACGATTTAAAAAAACACAATTCGGTCAAAAATCACCATTTTATTCTTCCATTGAGCAAACCTAACTATATTAGAACACAGTTTAGTATTTACAAAAAGACGTTCCGAATTTCGGATACCCCTTACACTTTTCAATGCAAAAAACGATCATTACCAACTTACATTGAAATGGTCTTCCGAATTTCGGACCCCTCAACTCTTATCTGACAAAAAAACGATGCTTACGACCTAACTTAAAATGCCCTCCAAATTTCGGAACCCTCAACTCGTATCCGACAAAAAACTATGATTTCTACTTAACTTGAAAGGCTTTCCGAATTTCGGACCCCTCAAATCTTATCAGAGTAAAAAGCGATAATTACTAGTTTAATTGATGCCCTCCGAATTTCGGACCCCCACCTCTTATTCGACAAAAAAATGATGATTACTACTTAACTTGGAATGCCATCCGAATTTCGGAACCTCGACTCTTATCCGAGAAAAAACGATGATTATACCACTTAACTTGAAAGGTTTTTCCGAATTTCGGACCCCTCAACTCTTATCCTACAAAAAAACCATGTTTACTAACTTGGAATGCGTTTAGAGACCGCTTTTAATATGTTTTCAAAACAGTTTGAGGGGTGAAATTCCTTTTTAAAGAAAAAAAACAATTAAATATTGACATAAAAATGCATATAATTATGTTACTGGGTGCCTCCAAACAAAGCAGCTCTCTCTCTTAGCTGGTCTGCAAATTCAGCTTTGTCACTTCCTTGCTTAGTTTCTCTGCAATGAAAATTTATTTAGCCACCATTATCTGATCCATTTCTTGAAAATATTGTATATCTAATCTTGAACTTTCAACAAAATAGTTGCCTCTTAAACATGATCTTGTCTTGTAATTTCCAGTTCAGTCTTTCAAATGTGTAGGCCTCTGTGGCCTTTACAACTGAAATTCTTTGTTCATTGTTATTCTAAATGAAGGGGAATATATTCGTATCTTTGTATGAACTCACCTCAGGTATGTCATCCAGCTAATCCACGATGAGTTTTTCAAGAGCGGTCTGCACTGACGATCATTCAATGGCAAGTGGAATCATAGCCTCTTCTAAATCAGCATCGACTGAACTAATGACGCGAGTTCACGCTGTCTTCTTTGTCTTCTAAATGCCATGTGCTAGTCACTTCTGGGGTAAAGTGAATTCCCTTTTTGTCATCTCACCATTGCTGACTTTGATCGAAACATCTTGAACTATAAAATTGTGGGATACCTGACCATATCTTTCTTTAGTCACTTCAAATCAATCTTTTTGTTTGTCCACTGAAAGCGCAATAGATGATGTGCAACTCGATCACGGCGACTTGCTTGTCATCGTATCTTATTCAAAGTATCCGAATTTACAAGAGCCGAGAAACACAACCGATCTGGACTACAAGCACTGAGACAAGACCGTATCTGCTTCCTCTCTCCTCACTAATTCCATGAACGAAATGAGGATTGAAAAGATCACTACAGTAGCAGGGCTATTACAGGACGATAAACGAGGTCTTTTTCCGTATTGTAGCATTGAATTTCAACGACGTGATGTGAACTAAACTGGGCGGCAAGTTTCAATGTGTCATCCGGTTTTTGAATGCGAATGCACAATGATAAACAGTGCGGTAGGTGTTGATGGGCCAGCACGACTCCATCGGCTCGCAAATGTCTTTCTATTTCCTTCTCGATTTTAGCTCTGACTACAAAAACGTATTTGAGGGATTTTCCTCTTTGTCAGCTAAAAAGGGGGGCTCTTTGAATATTTCGTTTAGCGCTGGCTGACCTTGTAAAAGGTGTCACTCTCCCATGAGGATAAAAGACCTGTGGGGAAAATGAACTCGAATCAATTTGTCATCCACGAAAGCGGCCCTGGTACTATGAAAAAAGCGTTATACCGCATAAGAAAAGAGTAGAAACTTAATACAATTTGCCTTTTGCCTTTCTTTTTAGGGTTTATTAACTTCTAGGAATCTATCGTAGCTTTCACACTTTTAATGATGAACAGGGCTGTGCGCTAGTTTTTAATTTCACGGTCACTAAATCAGTAATTTCCGGTTATCTTGACATTTGAATTAACTCACCGAAGTTCATTCAGATGAATGTTATTCCCAAAGGAAAACTCCTGAAACGGGCGGATAGCACGATGGCTCGTTTGTATGATTTGAGAGTCCCATCAAGAAGCTCGTGCATCAGCAGATCCGTGCAGATAAAATAATCCTAGTTTCCAACGCTCTTTTGGCTTCTCAAGATTTTCAGCTAATATCATTGATGATGACTACCGGTGGGCATTTGCAACCTTGTGAGACCAAGCAGTATTTTGTTGAAAATGAAAATAAGAAAATTGTTATTGATAACTCCGCTAACCGTCCTCCAAAGAGGGATGGCAAAGAGCTTGGTGATGTTCTTATGGCAGACGGTAAATATAAAAAACGTTTTGGCAAGTACATATACTGTTATTATAATTATAATTATAATAATAATAATTATTATTATTATTATTATTATTATTATTATTATTATTATTATTATTATTATTATTATTACTATTATTATGTTTCCATTACATAAACCCAATAATTACGAATTGCTACGCAAAACTGAAATTCAATTCTACAGTACAGTGTAGTTAATATGAGACTGGAAATTCATTCAACAAATAATAACCACTTTCAATTAACAGCTTGATGTTCTTATACTATAGACTACAGCAAATGACCCTATACACAATAAAATTGTATCAGGAGAATGTAAAAAGGTAAACACATCATTTACATGTATTTTCATTCCACTTACTTCAAATATTAAATACATATAAACTCAAAATGAAAGACACTATACTCTACCTCTTTAATAGGCAATCAGAATAGGCAATCAGAATGGAATGAGGCAAATGTACTGGTTATTAGATTTTACTTCCTTTTTCATCACTATCATACTATTAATAAATTCCTACGAGTTGAGGCAGCAAATCAATCAGAGAATTAATAAATTTATTTTCATATTTGCAAAGAATACATGTAGCTATCAGGTGTTAAATCAAACACTATGTACACTGAAGTACTTTACGTATCCAATTCAAGCCCTCAAATTTAAAATGCCTCAACAAACTATTATTATTCAGTTCTATCATCTAACTATGAAACCTATATCCTTTTTGAGTTCACAAAAGTTCAAAAGGCAAACCGACTTTAATTCAAGCTCTCAGATATTAAATAAAGTTAAACGACTTGCCTGTAGCTAAAATTTATATCATTTTTCTCATGCAGTATGAAACACTGTACTATTGCTTAAATTTGACCATAACATCATTTCTTTTCACTTCTTAGGCAGCGGCTACAACTCGAGATATGGCAGGCAAAAGCCAGTAAGCCTTCCTTTTGAACAATAAAGCTACAGTTCAACGTCAAAAAATTTTAGTATAAAAATATATATTATAATTATATGAAAGATCCTATGTTTCAGTTTCATCATCAGTTGTCTCCTTTGTTTAATGATATCCAGGGTTCACAATAGGATTTGCACTAAGCATCTGCCAAACCTTAAGGACGTTCGCGCGAAAATTTTATAACATTGACTTTTTTCTGCAAATTTTACCATTGAAAGATGATGAGTTAGTGATATCAGAAAGGTAAAAAAAATGGGGGATCACCAACTTCGTTTCGAAGAGAACTTGCCCGAAACAACACCCTAAATCTGAAAATATCCACCTTCTTTTGCGAATAAGGCCACAGTGTCTGTAAACCCAAAAATATTGCAATTACTTCTTTGAAGTGAAATGTTCTCTACCAAACCTTGTTTAAGTGGACCCATCAAGTAAATTTAGTTAACTGTTGAGGTTCCTCAAAGAACAAGTTCGCATTTACCGATCATAGTTTCATGCACCTTGCAGGGGCAAGATGGCAGGATTCCATGTCCCAAAGACACAAACCTTGGAATTTTTTTAACTTCCCACAATGATTTTTTTTTGTTCATTTTTAGACAATGTGAAAATAATATTGTAAATAAAATTTCTTTCTGAAAAGAAAAGTAGGGGTCACCAAACATCCAAGAACATTAAATCCAAGCAAAGCTAAAGCAATAGCCATCTGTCCTATCATTGTTCACTTTAGAATTTAGCACATGCACTCGATGCATGACATGGCATGTGAATTTGCATGCGCTGTAAGGATGCACAGTAGCTACGGGCGCGAACGTCCTTAAGTAGGCAGCTGTGACAAATCGAGGAGAAATTTTTGAAATATTGAAGCTCACAAAGGACTGAGCTCAAGTAAATGTCGTATACTAGGATGTTTACATCATTGAAAACATGACAATTGTCATGTATCGAAGTACCAGCAAATTTAATTGTTTTTTAGATTATATTTTACAAGATATGACAAGAGAAAAATAAGCAGAACGTAAAATAAGCGGCTTTACATCGCAAAGTAGGGGACAATCAATCGCCTAGTGCCACCTTTTATTGAGAACCCTAGATATCTTCATTAACTAAAGATAATCAGCTGTCACGTCAACTATAATGGCGTATGTTGTGTTGGTCAATAAAAAATTCATATGTATTAGTATTACTAAGTAACATTCAAATAAGATACTTATTCCTTAATATTCTTGTTCTTTGGCCATTTCAACTTAATTAAAAACAAACAGCAGCTACAAACAAAAAAGTAAAATGCACTTTATCATTATGTTTGCAGCCACTCTTTGTTTTGAGGACATTTTTCCTGTGTGGCATAATGCCTTTTTCGTATGACGTCATCTTCATTCATGTTTATCTTCGACAGAGATCAGCTTATCACGTTGAATATGTCTTAAAAAACTACTCCAAATTTGTCCGGATCATATTTTATCTTCAGCTGATAAAAAGTAGCCATGCTAACAATTTTATGGCAGGCAAAAGCCAGTAAGCCTTCGTCTTGAAGATAAATATAAATGACCATCACATAATATGAAAAAATCATGACGCCACAGAAAAAATCTCGTCATGTGGTGTATTTCAATATACTACATGTCTTGATTGATTTGAAAGAAACTCAGGGCATCAAAAACGTTAGTTCAAAGGCAGCAAAAAAATTTATGAATGTGGCAATCTACTAGGAAGAGTAGTAACCTGTGAGTTCAAAAAGGTTTTTGTATTCATTAGCTAAAGAATACATGACAAAACGCAGTAACTCGGGTATTGTTGGACAAAATGTTAAAGCCACATCATTTGATAACAACGAACACTGTACAATGAACTATACTTCAAGAATACTCACACATACAAAACTTTTTAAGTTCTCTTAAAATGTATTGGAACTTATAAGGACACTAAAAGCATCTTTGAGCACAGAGAATTTAACTCAATCCAACACTAACACATGCTCAAAAATGAATTTAGTTGTTAATCAACACTGTACACTGTTCAAGTCACTATAAAGCTACAGTTAATATCTACATAACAATTAAGAAGAGAAATTAATGTCAACGTCTAAAAATTTTAGTATAAAAAGTTATATTATAATGATGTGAAAGATCTTATGTTTCATTTTCATCATCAGTTGTCTCCTTTGTTTAATTGGAAAACCCTTCCAAGCGATATACCATCTCACCTGTCTAAAAATCTGTATCTCACTACGGTAATTTTAGTGAAAAAACCAATCTTTTCCTGCAACTTCATTCTCCATTCTAACTTCTTCTGGACCACATTTTACACTCGCTAGTATTTACCATTACAAAACTTTACTCCACTCACAGCTTCCTCCCCTTCTGTTAAAGTCAAAATACCAAAAATCCTCAGAAAATCTTCAAACCTTAAGCACACCACCTGCATGCATGAAGTACATTCTTTTCATCATAATGATTAAGCCCAGTAACAAGCCCATCATTTCAATCCTTTTGAACCTAGTATCAACATATTAATAACAACCAAATGATTCCTCAAAATCGTCAAAACAAAAACTATCAAATACATGTAACTTTCATATTCTTTAGTCTTTCTCGAATATTAATTTTAGCCATTTACACAATCGCTTTAAATTCCAGCCCTCATCACATGACCTACCACACGTTAAAATGTGCTCTTCCAGAAAAATGTATCAGTTATCCCAAATTCCAACCAGCTGATTTAATCCATATTAATGCAAAGATAATGCTGCGTATATACAAACACATGCGAATGCCCTATAAAATACCATCATCGGCTTTTTCCCAGCGCTCAACTCAAAAACAGACAGATAACTGCCACCACAAACACCTGAACTATAGAGTAGCGATCGACCCACTCATTTCCATCCCGCAAAACACCTTCATTTTTCTCGCCTATGCTTCGTTCTGCGAAACATTCGCACATGCATGTACATGTAAAAAAGTCACACACTATTCTAAATATCACATTTTATACCAAAAATTTTGTATGAAGTCCCCTACCTATGACACTCCTGCGATAAAGGCAAACACAACAGTCCTTCCTGCAATTCTTTCCCAGTAGTTGTTGCCGCTGATAGGCGTCATGTAGGCGTCATGAAAGCTAGAAAGCCAACATTTACAGCGAAACTGAAACTATTTCTCCCCAGTAAACACGCCAAATTTCAGCGCAATCGGTGAAAATGGCGGCTTTCTACGAATAATACGCGAATGAATCATGAGTGTGCGATTTCCATAGAGGACTAGGAAACAGTAGGAAATAGAGTATAAACCCCGAAGGCACGCAAATAAGCGCTTGCCCGTACAAAACGTAAGAGATTTCTCTCAAAATAAGCTCGACAACGAAGTAAATCCTCGTTTCCTCTTAAGCAAGCACCTTAGGTACCTTTTTTATCCCACGCAAGGGCAACTTGAATCTTCTGGAAGACAACACACAGCTCAGTTGACGTTTTATATGAAATACATCGCTGTTACGTCACTACCACACGTAAGCAATGCGTCTTTATTTTTTCTAAAGAGGACAGGAATTTCTTCTTTCTGACAAATGATTAATTAATAGGCCGGTAGCCAGGTTTTTAACCTCTGAAAAGGATCTGTTTCGTCGTACGAACGTGT
>OX421445.1:27804848-27819848 GCA_949126865.1 Montipora capitata
ACTGATAACTTTAACGCGCCCTGTGGTGGTCCCCTTAAAAGTGAGGATGCCCAGCGAAACGTGATGGTCATTTAAGAAGTCCCGATTTACGTAAAAATCGGTAGTTCGTGTAGGAGACGCGGAGGAACTATAATACGTTCCAGATTTGAAATATTTTACTGTGGCTAAGCCCAGTATTTTGGAAAACACACTTTCTCTCTTACCTAAACAGATTAATCATTATATATGATTATTGTAAATCCATTCTAACCGTGTGCGGAAATTTCAACTGACATGCTAAGACTGAGAGAATCGGAAATGGAAAAAGGCCACTGTCCTAAACAGAAACCGCAAGCGAAAAAATAGTCCTATAGTTCTAGAACATTACCATACTTCGGAAGACTTTGGAGGACATCCAAAAGGGATAAAATCACGGGTGGTGCTTTGGAATTCCACGTTGTGCAAAGCTCGAAACGATAGAGAGTTTAAGCTTCACGTATACGGCAAACGCCAGATTCAAGTTGAGAATTTCTTAAAATAGAAAACGGGTAGATAAATACATCTCAAAACAATTCTTATGGATAAAAAAATTGTGTAAAACTACTAACTTAGATGTAGAAATAATGAACAGTAAACGGCAATAAAGAGAAAATTTGGTCAAGTGGTAGATAGATAGCTTTATTAAATAAAACCATTGCAGCCAAGGGCTGAATTACGGCTATTTACAAGTGAACAAAGATTCTAAAATATATTTAAAATTTAAATCTAAAAATATATTAAAAGCAAAGTTGCACACCGAGAACTAAAAGCTAAGAACGGGAAGAATTTGCCATTAAAAAGCTCCGCTTAAAGCGATTCGTCTTACAAAGAGGGACATTGAAAGTCCTCTTTGTCCTGAGAGTTACTTGGCATTCATTCTTTGGCGGCAGTAAGTGATGGAGCCTGTGATTGGGGTCTTGAAGGATCTTATCGAAGAGGCTCGTGGTGAGTTTCTCTCTTCGAGCGGTTAATAGCGGCAGCCCCAGGACGACGCGCGCTTCGGAATAGCTCCAGGTGGGATAGATGATACGAAAGGCGCGTTTCTGAAGCCTTTCCAATTCATCTGATAGGTATATGGGAAGGCTATTATGAAAGGTCTCGCAGGCGTATTCGGCGATCGGCCGAATGCATGTGGTGTAGAAACATACAAGTTCGAGCGGGTCGAGGCCCGCTCGTTTTAACTGCCTCAGCAAGTACAGTCTGGAAGCTACCTTCTTAACTATCTCAGCAACATGCGCGTTCCATTTCAAATCGTCGATTGACGCCAACAAATTGGCGTTTGCCGTTTGACGTAAACGTGTTGCTTAAGCTCTCTAATTGCAAATGCCAGAGCTCAAATTATCTCAATCGATGACATAGCTTCCATGTTTACTCATTTTTCACACACGTTAACCATCTCAACTTTTCACAAGTTTTTAATGGACACGAAATACACAGATGCATCATGATGCCCAGAACGGATATGAATTGTAGCACTGAGACTTTTTAAAGGAAATCTATCGTATCTAGCGTATGTTAGTCAAACGATTAAGGGATCGATGGCGCCTGTTCAATTTACCTCTGAGTTTTTAAGCTGTACTATTGGGTTCAAAAAATCAAAAAGAGCGTTCAGTACATTAGTATAGTATACACTCAGTCTGTGCTCTTCAGTTCACTCTTTTTAAGTCGCAGTCGCTTGTTAATACCCAACATTTTCAAAGGTGAAGTTTTTCCTTTTTGCAGACGGTATGGACATGATGTAAAAAGCCGAAAGTTCGTGTTGGGAGTATTTTTTTTAATTCTTTGAGGTCCTGTTTCTTTCATTTGTTTTTTTTTTTAGATTTTTATTGATACAAATGCTCTTCTTTGAGTCAGTGTATCGGCAAACTTAGACACTCAAAAAATGTGTCGAGCTGTCTATCTTCAAATGTTTTTATACGTTGGAATGGCCCAGCATTGATTGTTGTAGCTGATACATTTATTGCAGATATTTTTCATGAAGGTATATACGATTTACTCATAACTCCTACTTATTAATTTGTAACACTGAGTTGTTTAGACTTTGAGAACCTTATTGACACGTATCCTCTTTTTTCAATCAGTGTATCAACCCTTTTATATGACAACCCGAATAACTAAGCCTTATACACCCCATCTTGTCTGTTACACTGAATTTATACCTTACATGCCATCACAACTGTTTTCATATATTGGAATAGTGCTGCATTTATTCTGTTCGCTAATATATTTATTGCAGATCAATTGCATTTCAAATGGCCATTGTGATGAGATTTTCGTAAATGAGGGGGTGGTGGCCGTGTTGAAGAGAAGGAAGCATAAAATGGAATTTAAAGACTGTCAGTCGGAACAAAAAGGATTGGCCTTCGTGGAAAAGGACTGAGATGCTACGCAGGTGGCTATTAGTAAAGGTTTAACTGCCTGTGAGTTCTAAATTGGAAGAAAACGTACCATAGTGGAGAACAAGTAGCGCAGATCAACGATTCGCAAATGCTTCTTAAGTAGTTCCTTCTGAGAAGAGACGCTGATGTGAATGCACGCTTCACCCAGTACACCTCTTTTATTGGAATTTATTTTAACTAACCAATCAAAGTTAACTTCGAAATCTTCTGTTACAAATTTTACCTCTCGTTTCTTTTTAATTTCTCGGTACACTTTCAGGTTGGAACCTTATATGGTGTACCTTGCATGGTGAAAACAAAAAAGGATTAGAAAGGACTTTATTGCTGGATCTAGATAAACATACCTGTCTAATGTTACAGGCTAAATATAAAGATAAGCTGAATACCAGTACTGAATACTATACTTTATAAAATGTGATTACATAACATAGGACAGAACACTTCCTGGATTCGGAAAGAAATATTTATCAACAAAAAAACAGCCGCCGTCTCAACAGAATCAACAGGCCATTTATGAGAAAAGGTCAACACGTGTATTACATAATACACATCTTACGTAAGGATTAAGCGAACGCTGCGTTTTAAATGTCACTCTTCCTTTGAACTAAGAAAGGCGTAGACTAAGATATGAGACCAAAAGAACAATTAACTGTCAAAGTATTTAGCCCGTGTGGACTAATTGGGGGGCAGATTATCTAAAAGTGTCCTTGATAAGACGCGTGTTAGCAAAAAAGAAGAAAACCTCTCAATAGATGTCCTCCGCGTCTTAGAAGGACGCAAAAGCATAATATCCAGGCGTTATTTCAACTTGCGCTATATACGTTGGATTGCGGTTGTTACTGGCAACTTCCACCCGAAAACGATTAAAATAAATGATACAGTTTGTGCTGTCTTTTACAGGGCACGTCACATATAAGATTCATTCCAGGCCCCAGTTATTCAAAAGGTGGATATACGCTTATTACTGGATAGCCTGTGCCACGCTCTCCGATAGTATAGTGGGGAAGTATTAAACGAGCAAAGCGAAAATAAGACGCGCGCGACTTGGGGGCGGTGGCGGCGGGAAAAATGGGAGAGAGAGCCTGTTAGCATTTTTTTAACGACCCTCTTCCGCCCATTTTTGTCACCTCTGGATCTGGCTGTCAAAACTGTTAACACTTCAGTTAGATACAATCATTCTCAAGTTTCTCGCGCGGGCATTTCGCGCGACGTGCGAAACATTCTCCTTGTGCGAATGTGTGGTAATCCATGCCTTCGAATTCGTCAACGGCGTCTGCGAATCTCGCGCTCGATCGTTCAAAGTGCTGCAGGTTTTGTACAAAAAACCTTACTTGTATCGGAACAAACGTTCCTCGAATTTCTTTGTACAACGTGGTCAAAAACAAGGCGTTATTGGCGTTTACAGGCACTGAGAGTTTAGTGTCAGCTGACGTCGTTGAATCTCTAGGTCATAAGCTACTCAGGAACAATCAACTTTCACAGGTCAGTTGTTTGACCTGTGCGAGAACCTTAACGCGTTTATTTGCCACTTTCACAAAGGTGGTAAGTGGTTCGAACGGCGGAATTTCTTCGAAAAGACTGTGCAGCAATTCGCCAACTGGAATTTCTCCAGTGTCAAAGCGAACGCGTGAGGATGGTGTGCCACGAGCAACAAACTCTCGAAGATGCCTTGCGCTAGCAGAAAAAAAAACAGCCTTACCTCAGGCATCGTTGGTTGACAACATCAGTGAATATTCAAATCCTTTGGCGGGTATTTCTTTTCTCGAGAATGCAATTGATTCTAGAAGAAATATATCCGCCACGGAAAGTGTACAACAGCCACCCACGATCACAAAGGTGAGATTTCCTGTTTGTTGAGAATCCTCTTAAACTAATATTTTTTAGCTCGATGTAGATTTGCATTGCGAAGAAGCAGTGCCTTAATTTTTCATTTCACCAAGACTCTATTTCACAGCATATCAGCTTAATCCAAGAATAAAAGGCCATGTTGATTTCTTCTTTTCTGAAATATAAGCTTACCGACTTACTTTATAACTAAAACCATTGTTGTGGTCTTTTAATTAGCCGCTTACCTTTGGATACAAACAAGTCTTTAATAGAATTTGAATGATGTAATTTTTCCTAGTCAATGTGTTTGTGCAGTTCATGAAGAGACATTTCTTTCCCTGAGTGGACATGCTTGTTGGGCAACGTTTCGTTCATTAGGATTCTTCTCAATTACAGAGTGAAATTTCCCTGAAGTCACTTGGGTTTTCCGTCATCCATATCGATTTTCTAAAGCTTTAACACCGGTACTGCATCATTTTTTTCTTTACTGATTTCATAGGTTATTATAGGTTACCCTGTATCGGGAAAAATAATCGAGTATGCTGTGGAGAAGAGCACCACAAGGAGTGTTGTGAAAAATGCTGCATGTGGTAACACCTCTGCTTTGGCAAAAGCAGTTCTAAAGGACCAGGAACTTAAAGACCTTATTCTGATGGAAATGATTAATGGAATCAAAAAGGAAATCAGGTTATATTTAAAGGACCCTGCATGCCTATTGAAGCTGAAAAGTCCAGCAGTATTCTACCAGCAATTACTGGTTAAGTGCCCAATTTTTTGCTGTTCTTCTTTCTTGTCTATCATAGCCTGGAAACTTGAAAGGATTAATCTACCAGACTTTAAGGAGACTGAAATTACCAACCAGTTCCGAAATTCCGTTTGCATAGCAGCTGCCATTTGTTTACACCAGTACAACCAGCAGATGAGTGCTGCTCACTATAGAATTAGCTTGTTGTTATTGAATGGTGGGGCAAAGGCACTTACCCTGCAACGATGTGCTGGTCTTGGTATTTCAGTCTCACACTCATCTGCTATCAGAATGCAAACCAAGGCAGCAGCTCCAAATGTCTCAAAAGCTACTTCCTGGAAGGAAGACATTGTTTCAAAGACACTGCAACTTAATTTCTTGAAAGATGTTCTCACAAAACAGCAAACAGCACAGATCAACATGTCTCAAAACGAGGTTTCTAGTTATGAATGCTTTGCAGACAGTGTGTATGCAAATAGCTGCAAATTACTAGAAAATGCTGGTGAAGAAGGGTGTCTTACCTATTCTCCAAACGTCATTATTAGTGCAGTGGAAAATCTTGAGAAGAGCATTGTGCACTTCAAGTAAGTGATCTTTTCGTTATGCAAATTTCCAACACTGACATGTACCAGCCTTTAACAGGTTTATAAAAATCATGGTTGTGTTGTTCCACTGTTTGGAGTTGATTCCTTGTCCTTACATAATAATATGAATTATTCATATAGTTCAAGACAGCTGGCTGTTTCAAGATTCTTAGATAGTATTTTATAGTGGCCCCCCTTTGACTTCCAAAGTATCTTTGAAGCACTGCCCATAGTATGTAAGGCCTTGGAGATGTTTTTAATTGGCCTCTTTGACCATGAATGTTTTGTTTTTGATTATTACCTTGTTTTGCAGCTTATACCAGAAATTTAGTTCTAAGCATTATTGTTTGTTTATAATAAATTTATTTAACTTTACCAATCTATTACAGATGCTGTTGCCTTGAAAGTTGTTTGGTGGATGAATTAAGAGTAGAGGCGGCCTTGAATTCCAAAATATCTTTTAGGATGTCAGTAATTTAGTAGCATAATCAATGCAACTAGTTAGGTCCATTATCCATATCACCCTATCAATCTATTTGTATTAATTTTGATAAATCTGATCTGTGTGCTCCTCGCCATTTTCAAACAGGATAGTCACTGATAACATTGATTTGGAAATCCAGGCCAGGCATCAGTCAAAGAGTCACCAATATAAGTCATTGCATTGGACACACATTTTTGCTGTCAAGAACCGTGTCAATTAGCTGACAGTAACCTTGATGATTCCCAGCCCCAGATGCAACTCAAAGACCTGCAGATGATCAAGATCCTGCCAAGTATGGAAGAGAAAGATGCAATGCAATCCAGCATGGTAATGCTTGTCTTCCGGATCATTTGCAAGTACTTTCCAGCTTACAAAGAATTTAGCTCTGCTGTCATACACCATTTGCCACACAAGTATTCAAATGAGATGAGGCAGAAATCTGAACAGGTATATGAAAATGAAATAAAATGACAATAAATTCTTGAATTTATAATTGAGAATGATATTAATGCTATTATTTTTCTTGGAAAGGTTTAATATTGAAAGTGAATTTTAAATATTCTAAAATATTATTTCAGTGCCTTCTGGGGTTGGATTTTTTAAATACCAACAAGTCTGGTGATATGGCAGATCTTCTAAAGAAATTCCAGGAAGGTCATGTTCCCATGAAAGATGGCAATATCCTAAAGAAGGTGGTTGTTCATGGGGATCAGCTGACAGAGGAACGGGCACGCAATGTTCAATGGACATACAAAATAGGGGAAACAGAAGCAGAACGTCTTGAGGGGTTGTAGTGCACATTTTTAGAGTTCCACCTTAAAATGTGCATGTGTGAGGTACAGTGGTTTAAAGGTGGTTTATGCAACTACTCTAAAGATAACTTGTTTCCCTACTAGTACCAAATTGCCTTCCAAGATGGTAAAATCTGGTTTCATAAGAAAGCAAAAATACAGTGCACACAGGAGATGCCACTTAACAATAAATATTTCTCAAGCCCAAATGGGCTCTGAGACAATAGCTACTAACTCAGAGGCCATGAGGACGAGAGAAATAATAATTGTTTTAGTAGCTTTTTGCTACTAGTGGGCTGTAACATATAGCCTAGTAGTAGCTCAACCAATCAGAAAGCAGCATTGATAATAGACCACTAGTTGGATTTTACTAAATGTGTTATATATACCATGCCTTAACTTAAATCATTACCATTTGATCTGAACCATGTTTACAAGTAAAAAGGTGAGGCTAATTACATGTATTGTCAACTTGTCTTTTTTAGTAGCAGGTGTTTTCTTCATAGGTCAGCAACAAAATATTTGTCAAAGAGGAATCTGCTGGTGAAATGGGCCCTTCATTTTCAGAAATGAATAGATTAAGTGATAACTCCAATGCAAAGAAAGGTCCCACCAGAGATTTCAATGCCTATAAAGATTTCCATGAGTCGGGAACCATTGCCAGTATCCTTGCAGCATGGATGGAGTTTACAGGCATGGACAGTACTCAAGGTAAGCAACTGAAAAAGTTCATAATCTAATTAAGTCACAACAGCGAACTGGAGTTACACTAGAGTATAAAGTCATCTTAAGATGCTAAGTCACTTGTTGTTGGCTAAGTCGCTTCTTTTGGAATTAGGCCTCATTCCCTGTAAGCACAAAACATTTTCAACAAAAGTAAATTTCTTTGCATAGTTTCTGAAAGGGATAATCAAACATTGATTAAAATATAGACATGATGCACATAACTTAGCCCATTTCATGGAGTGGTCATAAATTCCAGATCAGTAGCACGGTTCACGTGTACAAACGAAATTTGGCACATATAAATTACAATATCTCCTCAACGTTTACAGCTACAAAGCTGTCCCTTGGCACAAACAATAACAACATGTTGAACTACATTTCCGCCAAAAATCATGGATATTTATTGAATTCTACATTTTTTAGAAATTTATTTTTTACAAAAATGTGCATAATTCGGGCCGTCACGCGTAACATTCACACGCAGCAAATTATCATTTTGGTAACATTTCATGTTTTAACCATAAAAGATTTGAGCCGAACTAGTATCCTTATAAATCAAAATTATTCATAGATTTCAGCTGTATAGGTCAAACTTTGTCAGAAAAAGCTGTCAAAATACAGATTGCTTCAAAGATAAAATGGCCTCAATAACTGGAATGCTCACCTTTTCAACAGTCAATCCCGAAAATTTTAGCCTAATTCCTCTTCACCATCCAGAGAACGAAGCAAATTTCTGATTACCAGACACTTTGAAACGCGCCATGTTTACACCTGATTTTCGCAAGGAAGGCAAAATGGAAGCAGTCTCCACGCGCGAAGCATGAAACTGACCTTGCTGATTTTCTTTCATGTGTCATTCTTAACTCACAACGATTGTAAATAGCAAGTTTACGCCAAAACAATCTTCCCCGACATGGCCCGCCATGTTTGTTTTCTAAATTCGCCTCCAGGCTCTTGTCCGCATTCAAAATGGCGGCAAAACATTTATTGCTCATTTTGCCTGTTTCTGGAAGATCTCAGTATTTTGTTACATTTGTTAATATTTCTAATGAATGATTCACAAACTTACAAAAACTCTTATGAAGTGAGTATAGTATGTAATAGTCAATTTGTATCCAAAAATGTGTTAGAGTACTTTGCTTTAACGGCTGTTGACAGTTCAAGTTAAGGGTGAGGACAAAACATTGACCAGGGGTCCATGGACTCCCATCTTGGACCGGGTCCATGGACCACTTTCATGGACCGGGTCCATGGACCCCCTGTCATGGACCGGGTCCATGGACACTTTTTTTAAAATAATGAGAAATGAACAAAAACAGAAATAGAGCAAAAATAACATTAAAAACAACAACAACAACAAACAATACTCGATTGATCAGTATTATTCAATGCACAACTTTTACCTCATGCCAAAATGCTGCTTGTTCCTATGAATTGTTTCCTATGATGGGTGAATTATGCTTTGGTGGAAAACGTTTTGACTGAGCAAATGTGAATTTTTCACTGCTTACAGTGAAACCTGTATTAAGCGGACACCCTCGGGGAATGCTGTAGTGTACGCTTAATACAGGATGTCCGCTTAATACAGGTTTTGATAGATAATGTCATATGAGGTGTCAAATGCCATTCAAATGAACAGTGGAAACGTTCAGAATACTCCCTGAGAGACTACGATGATATACGTTTGCATTAATTTCTTTATCAAAGTGGACCAATTGATCATAGTACCATAAATACAGATTGCAACTCAAATTTGAAGAAATCAGGTGAGCGAAACAAGCTCTATACAAACAAAACAAAATAGAAAACAATACTGTACTGTGAAACTAATCAAGTCACGTTTTTTAATGTAAAAATCGAAAAATTTGTGGGTGGCAATCCGAGGCAATCTTTTGCATTTCTGGTGTCTGGCATGTTGGGTGGTGGAATTTAATTATTATTGTCTGTTTAATACAGGTTGGCAATAATAGAAATGACCATTTCAGGTACTTTTTAGGTGTCCGCGTCCGCTAAATAGAAAGGTTTCAGTGTATTTCATGCTGAGAGGTCAATGTTTGGTCACGCTGGGCCCAGCTTGTTAGCGTTTTTAGCAGGATGATTAATTCTCATGGATAGTGATTTACAGATCCGAATATCGAAGAAGTAGATTGTAGCTTAAACTGAATTTAGCTACATCAACTATGGACAATTGCAATGTGACTCAGTCACGATTGCTCTAAAAGCCGATGAATTCTAAACTTCAGCTTGTTCATAATGCGAGTCTTTGTACGGGAGCGCGTTGGCTTAACAGTCTCCTTCGTCGACTGTAAATATTTGTCAACAGCATCTTGTCAAATCTTATTTTTGCTCTATTTCTGTTTTTGTTCAATTCTTATTAATTAAGAAAAAGTGTCCATGGACCCGGTCCATGAAAGGGGGTCCATGGACCCGGTCCATGAAAGTAGTCCATGGACCCGGTCCAAAGTGGGGGTCCATGGACTCCTGGTCCATGTTTTGTCCTCACCCGCTTTTGCCAAGCACACGCACACAACCATATGGCTAAACACCATAAGTAGCTACTTTGAAATGCCATTCCCGAGCAAAAGTTCTTCCAATATAGGCAAATTAATATATATCTCGTACGTAAACGACGGCAGATTAATCCCCGAAGCGCTTTCTGAGCTTCCCGTATCCTCTCCTATTCCTTTCACGCTTGGAAAACTGGCAAAAATCACAGGGAGCAAGATGTACCTGTTTTGAGAGGCCATTTGACGAGCTCAAATCTGGTTTTTGTTAGACGTTTTGCATATCAAAACAAAGGAAATTTGTTCCGCTCTTTGATTTTGGCGGTATATTTTCAATTTGCGCTTGCGTAAAAGAGTTATTGCCCAAGATCCCTCACTCGGTCGTGTTTTGATCACAAACACCTTGTTAATTTTGATCGAACCGCTCGGGAAAATTGAAAAATGACGAGGGGAAAACTTTGCTTTGGAGTTAGAAAACTAGCAAATTGGAAAGCCCTCATATCATAGTTAAATATTTCAGTGGCACATTGAGTACTTTTAGTGTAAAGAATCAGCACGACGATAAAACATCCGAAAATCGCACTCGATTTCAGTGGGGCGCCGAAAGGGACGTGGTCGCAAAATTCAATTGAAGACTTTTTGTACCCCTTGAGTTTCATATGAGTGGATTTTCTTTTCCTTTTTAACCGGTGCTACACCACGTAAAAAGCCTCCATGTCGACTTCTTTCATCAAAGCGACATATACACCAAGGTAGATCGGACGATTGGTGTTCACTGCACTTTTAGCTAGTTGACTGAAAGTTACTCACAATGACCGAGTAATTGTGTTACCTGAAATAGAGACGCCGCTATTTTTTTTTATTACTCGTGCGTATAACTGTGTATATATAAACACTTGAAGAGTTTGCTTGACACGAGTTCACAAATCTTTAATTGGAAACCTTGCCAGACACTCTTTCTCTCTTTTTGACGGGAATAAGACTTAGCCCCAAACAAGCAAGACGAGGGAACAACGGCTAGCTTATCACTAGCAGAAAGATGGACGGTTACAGAAATTCGCTGACAATCAAATTCTGTGCTGACTTATTCCCTGCTCACAGATAAAGTTTAAAATACCTTATTATAGGAAATTAACGCTCCATGAAATTAACTTCGCGTTAATTTTGTTGAGCGTTAATTTCCGCGACGTTAATTAAGTTCAGCGTTAATTTTCGCGCTCTTTAATTTCCAGTATTTTAACCTCAATTTTGGAACCTCTCCAGGCATTTTTGACACCTAAAAACATTAACTAAAAGCTTTCTTTCTTTCCATTTAGGGCCAAGTCGCACTAGAGGACAAAACTGTTTACTTATGTCGAAAATCTGTCATCACAATGAAAAACCAAGTGCGACCGGTTTGTCCACCGAAGGACAAAATTTGGTCGCAGACGGACAAACTTCAAAGATGCCGTCGACTACCTCTGGAGCAGGCCAAACTGAAACAAATCTTGGAAAACAATAGCGAGGGTGTCTTGATTCGGAAATGATTTGACAGGTGATATGTAGCAGAGTCTCTATGCTATAGACTTCGTGATAAAATTGATAACGTGCTCATTTGGCAACAACATGAATCCAGGCGCGGGCGACCAATATTTTCCGTATGAAATGGGGCAACAATTTCCTCAATATCCACCAGGATGGATCTATCCGATGCCTATCCCTTACAGATTCAACGATCGAGGAACTCCCAGCCCATCTCCTTCTACCACGAGTTCTGACTCATTGCAAGAATCCTTTCAGTTCAGCGAAGACGGCTCAATGCCGGGATCATCCCAAACTTCTTTGCGCCGTGCATCTTCGTCAGCCGAGAACATTTTGAGATCCCTCGTGTCGCGGTTTGTGGATGGAAACAGCGAGTAAAGGCGGTTTGGCGGGAAATTGCGCGACGCTCACAGCATGGTGTGATGTTTTGTTCACATATTTTGTTCTCAAGTGCGACTGTAGCTTTCCGGACAATTTTTTTGTCACTGGCCGATTTCAAGTCAGATTTGTCCTGAAAAAATCCGAAATTGCCCTCTAGTGCGACTTGGCCCTTACCCTGTATTTTTCATCTATCACAAAAGCTAAGGCGAAGGCTTACTATATTTCGAGTTCATTCTTCATCGTTGTCCCTGTCAGATGTAATGTCAGCTCAGTTTTGTTTAGTTTTGAATTTTTTTGCATCCAGTGTTGAAATAAATTTATTCCAGTTATCACCACCAACTGTGTCTTAATCGCGTTTATTTCCTTTATTATGAAACTCTACCTCCTCTTTCACGTTATTTTTTTTATTCGAAAGTTGTTTTCCATTGAATTCGCGTTAATTTAAGTCGCGTTGATTTCCAATACCTTAATTTCATGGAGCGTTAATTTCCTATAATAAGGTAAGACTAGAATGCGCGAGCGTGAATTGATCAAACGTCCTTTTACTTCCCGGTAAATAAAATGAACTGAATGTAAAAAGTTCTAATTAAATCTTTTCTTATGGTTTAGAATAAACTATTCTCGAAACTAAGAATGTTTTGATCAAAGCTGTGTAAATCGAACTGAAACTGCGCATGGAACCTTGCGTTTCCTGTATTTATCTCACCTATTGTATGGAATATGTGTGAAAATCTTCATTATGAATCGGTATCAAAGAGTTACACAACGAGCAAGAATACTATTGACCGACAACAATAGTTACATAGTTTGCGTTATTCTGCATTAAAAACCGGTTTATCAGGCAAGCCCATAATTATGGAATTCAGTTCGGGTACAATGGTTTCTTGTAGCTCCTACAAAAATCCGGTTTTCCGGACTAGAAAGGTTTTTTGCCGACGTTTCTTGCACGAGGTTAAGAAAGAAACAAAGAGGAACTCTCCAGGGCCCGCAAAACAAGCGAAAAGCGCCAAATACAAGAGCATGAAAGGGTAGATTTATTGTAGTTTCAAAAGAGCTTATTTTAAAACATTATTACATAACAAATGCAATCCCAAAATAAAATGTTCAGGATAAAAATGTTATAAAAACAAAACGACATGAAAGTTTAGCCTGCGAACAGCAGACGATTTCCGATCGTCGTTTCTCTCCCTCCGAAAATGCGTCTGCTGTTCGCCCCTGGTTCGCAGGCTACCAAGGTCTTTGCTTGTTTTCTTTTTTTTGTTTTTGTGTTTTGACGAAGTTAAGAAACTCTCCTGGGCACGTAAAACAAGCCAACTGCACGAAAATCCAGAGCTGACGTAAATTAGGTAGAACTTTTGTAGTTTCGAAAATGGTCAGGAAAAAAAACCTGGCCATCGTAATTAGGTTTCCTTGATTGAGGGACTTAGTGGCCATCACTGGGTTGAAGGGTGGTGGCCGTGTTGAAGAGAAGGAAGCATGAAATGGAATTTAAGGACTGTCAGTCGGAACAAAAAGGAGTGACCTTCGTAGAAGAGGACTGAGACGCTACGTAGGTGGCTATTAGTAAAGGTTTAACTGACTGTGAATTCTACATTGGAAGAAAACTTACCGTGGTTGAGAACAAGTAACGCAGATCAACGATTCGCAAACGCTCCTTCTGTGAAAGAGACGCTAATGTGAATGCACGCTTCACTCAGTACACTTCCTTGTGAAAAGATTAGAATTCATTTTAACTAATCAATTAAAGTTACGCGAAATCTCCAGTTACAAATTTTATTTCTCGTTTCTTTTTAATTTCTTGGCACACTTTCAGGCTGGAATCTAATATGGTGTACCTCAGTGAAAACGGAAATTCATTAATAAGGACTGTATTGCTGGAGCTAGGTAAAACTGCGTATGTAATGCTACAGGCTCAAGAGAGCTTAATACAAAGATAAGCTGAAAACTAGTACTTAATACTATCCTTTATAAAGGGTGATTACATAACATAGGACAAAACACTTCTATTCGTGGATTTGGAAAGACATTGATATTCTTTTACTTTGTGTTAGCCAAAAAACCGAAATTTAAAACAAACTGATCATAACATGGTTTTGTCCATTGCAGTCTTTATCAGTAATCGTGTTTCAAAAGACATCCGTCTTCTCAACAGACCAAATTAATGGCGTCAACACGTGTCTTACATAATATACATCTTACGTAAGAATTAAGCGAACGTTGCGTTTACATTTCGCTCTTCCTTTGAAATAAGAAACGAATTGGCTAAGATATGAGACCGTAAGAACCATCGACTGTCAAAGTATTTAGCCCGTGTGGACTAATTGTGGACGCAAATTATCTAAAAGTGTCCTTGAAAAGACGCGTGTAAGCAAACAAAGAAGAAAACGTCTTTTTCCTCCGCATCTTAGAACCCGGGCTTAGAAGGACGCGAAAGCATAATATCTAGGCGTTATTTCAACTTGCGCTATATACGTTGGATTGCCGTTGCACTTGCAACTTCCACCAGAAAACGATTAAAGTAAATGATACAGTTTGTGCTCTCTTTTACAGGGTACGTCACATTTAAGATTCATTCCAGGCTCCAGTTATTCAAAACGTGGATATACGCTTATTACTGGATAAATCCCTATCCAATGGATTTCGTAGCCTGCGTAGCAAGCGTTTCCTCGCGAGGTTCGTCTAGAAAGCTGGGACAAGAGCAAAAAAAATGTGAATGACGGGGGAGGGCTTTTTTTTGCTTCCGCTCTAACTTTCGCGCAATAACTCGAGTTGGAAACGCTTGCTACGCAGGCTAAAGATTTCGCAATTAGGTTTCCTAATACTTATCCGATGGATGGGGATTTATCTGTTGGACAGGACTATCCGACGCTTGAACAACCAGGACCAGGAATAAAAAGAGAGATAGGGATACTGGCGGGCAGCACATCAATTTTTCCTCTCTTTTAATTATGTTATTTTCTTAATAGTAGTATTTTTTTTTTAATTGATATATATTTTTTTGCTTTCTCGTTGTCTTACTA
>OX421445.1:27837348-27852348 GCA_949126865.1 Montipora capitata
CTAAAATTGCAGAATATGATTAGACCATCACAGTTATAGATGCAACTTTGCCACTGTACTTAACCATTCATGTGGTCATGCTCTAATTTTCCACAGCATCTGGTCAATTAGCCTGACAATTTCAGTTTTGGTTGTGGGTATCTTATGGAAAGAACACTGCAGTTTATAATGGAGGTTTTGATTTTCAGTATGTATATGCTTGTCAAATATTTTCGGAATCTGTAGTACACACGCAAAACCTACGTTGGCTACAGCTTCCAAGCTGATGAGTAATAGAACTGTTATAGTAGCATAGATACTTGATTAATCTTGGTAACGATGACGACGTACCTGGAGCACCAGCCTGTTTTGCAGTGATACCATTGGCACCGATCAAGGTGAAAATTAAACTTCGAAAAATCATAGGGAATTTATTAAATAAGCTTCGAAAATTTATTTGTACATGAATGGAACGGTTATCTAGAAATTTTTAGCCGTCCTCAAGTAATAGAAAATTCCAGGCAAGTTTTGCTTCTGCAAACAATATTTAGAGAAAATAGTCGTTGGGCGCCCCTGATACATGCCATTTTTTTTTTTATCAGATTATGTCTCTGTTCTTAGATAGTCCTGCTGGGTCTAGCTGTAGTCGATGTACATTCCACTTGTTTTACCTGTGTTGCTGATAGTGTTCAGAAGAAACTGTGGTTTGTTGTTTTATATCATAGATACAGAACCAGAAAATGATCCATGTAAACATGATGGACGGATAAGATCCTTCGATCTCACACTTCCCTGGTAACTGGGCTATGCATTTTTATATCCCATGTGAGTGTCACTGTTCCAATTTTTGTTGATCGATGCATTTCATTTGTTTCCTGTGAACTATATCACTTTTTATAATGTTGAAAAACAGGTTTTGATTTGCATGGTGGACACATCTTGAGTCAACCTATAGGGAAGTGACATAAGTTTTTATTTGTGGCCGTTATGAATGCCATAAAGCAGAGTTTGAACTAGAAGTGCTTTTGCGATTGTTTGTTGGTAGCCTTCAAAAATTTCAACAGGGCCTCTTTGTCAAAAGCTGAATTATCTTTGATTCACTGCCTAACTGTTTACTGGAGTTATTTTTGGAAAGTAAAAAAAAATGCAAGAGTAAGTGTAGAGGACAGGATGGATTTGTGGTTACTATTTTTAACCTTTACACTTTCACTAATAATAAATTGTTAATTAAATAGAACTCCCAAAAATCCCACAGTTTGAGTACGCCCTCGTTTTCCCATTAATTCAAATTCTTTTCTACCAACATAGAATGGATTCTTGTTGCTTTTTTTTTTGCACTTTTTTAAATTAGTGATGCAATCTTGTTAATGATATATGAAATAAATCATATATGAACTGCAGAAATGAAATGAAAATGAAGAAATGATCCTCGCAGTGAACTCAATTCATGCAATTGCGTAAAGAAGCCTGAAAAAAAAATTCAGGACTTCAACAGGGTATGAACCCGCGACCTGGCGATTTACCGGTGCGATGCTCTACCAACTGAGCTATAAAGCCACTGACGTTTGGAGCAGGTCAATTGTGGGTTCATATGTTCCCGTGAAAGAAATGAGTGTTAATGATATTGTGGGTTACAATTGCGAATTGTGGGTTCACTGCGACGATCATTTCTTCATTTTCATTTCATTTCCGCAGTTCATATATGATTTATTTCATATATCATTAGACATTACTGGAGAGAACCAATCACAGAGCAGCTTAGTAATTTACTCAGCAGTCTCAAAAGGTAACTCCTATAATAAAATGTTATTGCTATTTAACTCTTTATGGTCGGTAGGAGCACTTATGTCCAGGGTTGAACTCTGAAGCGAAATTTACAAAATTAACGATTTTCACGATGACCTTGCGAAAACTACAAACTTAATGACTTTTCCCTAACGAAAAGCGGCGCTGCGGAGTTTACAACTTGTCCCCCTCTGTTATGAAAAGAACATCACATGATCCTCAAAGCGGTGCTGCGGATTTTACAGTTTTAACGGAAATTGCAAAAATTACAAATTTCACGTTTTTTTGGCGATTTTGTCATACAAACTTCTCTCCCTTTGTTATGGAAATAAAAACACATCTTCCACGCGACGCTCCGAGGGCCTTCCTTCTTTTTCGTTAATGGCCTTGCAAAACCATAAATTATCCAAACCATCGTTCTTTGTCGCTTATTGTCGGCTTTGCCGTCACTGTTGCAATTTGGCTGAGGGAGGTTGTCTCTTGGCGCAATTTCATTTTACCCTTGCTTTGTCGCCCCTTTTTGGGTCGCTTGTTGGAATTTACCCTGGCAGTGCCTTATTAGTCATGAATGAAGTGTATGTAATAAAATTTTACATATACATGTGGCATCTGGAAGATGACAGATGAGCTTCAAATTCCAGAGTCAACTTTAAAATACTAAAGAAATCAAGAACGAGCCTTCTTACTGTTGTATTGGAAAATTTTATTAGTATTCTATTAAAACATTTGTAATAAAATGCTAATAGAATATACATGTAATATACTACAATCTAATATAGACTGTGTACTAAAAGGACTTAAAGGAGAGATATCTGAAAGGGGAGATATCAGCCTATCAGAATTCAAGGATTACAATATAGTGCTTGTAGAATATTCACTCATATTTGTTTTATTGATTTGTTTATCACTAATGTTTGTAGTTGGTAAAAGATGAAGCAAAACCTTTCTTTTCTGAGTAATTTGTTCAAATCTGTATCTTTTAGTGCAGGGAATTTTTCTTTGTACCAGGGGTAGTGTGTGGGATGAGCCAAATTAAAAAACAATCACTCTGTGCCCACCAATTTTCGTTCCCTTTTTGATACAATGAACCAGATTTGCTAGTAAGTACTTTGGATGTTGTTTTACGCAGTACTTTACTTGCATTACATTGTCAGATCATTTGTTGCACTTAAAATCATGACAGAAAACAAAAAGGTGAGCAAGTGTACTGTGTGTGTGACAAACTGTTTTATTGTAGAACCAGGAATGAATGTCACATGTGTTTGTGTTGTTGCATTGGTACCTTCTCACACATTTGAAGTTTTAAGGTTACCGGATACTGTCATGGGTTTGCCACGTTTAGGTAATGTAGCTCTTTCCCGTTAAAACTGCAGATAACTAAAACCCTATGTCAAGTAAGAACTTATTGATCCGGTTGTCTTAATAAACTAATAATCCTTTGAAAACTTCCATGGTCGATACTTTCATACTTTTTTAATGCGAATTTCTAAATCAGCTTTTCAAGAATTCAACGATCAGAAAATTCTCTAAAATGTGACAAATTTGGCCAGCTAGAGTCACTGCGATAAAGTTTGGAAGAGTGTGAAAACACTGACACCTCACTTGTTTACCGCTGTTGTATTATGTTTGATTTACAACATAGTATGTGTACTGTGCAATACGTTCTGTTACCGACTACATTCTTCTTAGTTAACATTCATACTGGTTTTCAGTTCCAGGACATTGTTAACGTGGTAGACAAGGTCTTTGAGGAATTTTCTCTCTCATCTTTTTGCAAGGTAAGGAAGAAATAAACTTATTTAAAATAAAGATAAACAGAAATGCTTCAAGTAAACCTACTTGATGTGTATAACTGATAAGCACTACCAAGAGAGAAAGTCGCTTATTGATATGGTTAATTTTTCGATAGAATGAGGTGATGAGTATATTAACGGCGACAATGGCGGCAATGGCGGCAAGACGTGCTTTAAATTTCTCCTCCTTTTAGAATACGCTTTGATATTGTTTTTATCACTCACCCAATTTGCTAAAAGACAACCTACTTTTCAAGAAAATACAAAAATCCTTATCTTGAAGGATTTCTCGTGGTCAAGGCGATTTCTTATACCAGAATACGCAAGCCTCTGCAATCAATGGAAGACGAAAAAGATCCGCCATCTTGGTCTGGTGTTGCATGTGAGAGGTTTTCATGTGATCAGGATAAGTTATTATGCAAACTCGCACTCAACATTCCATCAAATGCGACTCTACACAAGTGGGGACATGGAGATAAATCCTGGGCCGGATGAATGTTCAGTGTGTAACAAGCGGTTAGCTCGAAATCATCGAGCGGTAAATTGCGATAACTGCAACATGTGGTGTCACATAAAATGTGCCTCGATCAAGCCAAGCGAATACAAGAACTATCAAAGACTTCCCTCGTTTTTCTGGTGGTGTCCAAGATGCCTTTGGTCCTCTTTACCATTTGGCAATGAGACAACACTGGAATGCTCGCTTGACTCGCCCATAACTACAAGATGTTTCGATGATGTCCACGAACACGAAAATCTTTATCCATCACTTAAAGCGGACCTACAACTACCAGGTCTGAAGATCTCACACATTAATGTAAATGGTCTTCTAAGTAAGTTACTGGACATCAAAGCTTTACTATTTTCGATAAATTTTGACATTCGAGCCATATCTGAATCCCATCTAAGTGAGGATATTTCTGATGATGAAATTGCCATTACTGGATATAAGACTGCCCGATGCGATCGGAAAGATGGCCGAAAAGGCGGTGGCACGGTTATCTACTATGCTGGACATTTAGGTGCATTTGAGCGGCAAGACATAAATGTAAACAACTATCTGGAAGCTGCCTGGATTGATGTTATGGTAGCGTCTCAGAGACTTCTTGTTGCTTCTATTTATCGCCCACTTGATAATACTAAATTCTTAAACCTATTTTCCTCTACTATGGATCGCATATGGATGAAACGAACCAATATAATTTTATGGGGGGACTTCAACTTTAACCTTTGGCCAAAAGCTCAGGACACAAATTCTTCAATCTGGAAATTCCGTCAACTTTTGAATAAATTTAATCTAAAGAACGTTATTAACAAAGCAACAAGGATCACTGACACCTCCACAACGCTAATTGATCTAGTAATCTGTTCTGACACTTCAAAATTTTCTCGCCAAGGTGTTTGTGATTTGGGAATTTCACATCACCACTTAATATATGCAGTCGTAAATCTCAAAAGGAAGCGTCAGAAACCAACGCTCAAAGCAGTCTATGATTACAAAAAAGTAGATCTCGACTCAATAAGATCAGACTTTGCTGCTGCCCCATGGAGTATCTGCAATGTCTTTGACGATCTGGACGACGCCACTTGGGCTTGGGAGTGTTTATACAAGGATATTATGAAATTTCATGTCCAAGTTCGACGTGTGAAGATAAGAAGAGGAAGCCTACCTTGGATGAACTCTTCAATACGCAAAGAGCTGAACAAACGCTATAAACTCCTCCTTAAAGCACAGCAGACACCGAAGGGCTCGCAAGCCTGGATGGATTATAAGAAGGCAAGAAATCACTGCACCAAACTCCTTAGATCAGCGGAATCAAATTACTGGCTGTCAAAATTTAACGAGGCAACCTCTGCTAGAGATTTTTGGAAGACAGTAAGATCCTTTGAGGGAAAGCGGATAACTACAAAGATTGGTCCAATTAAAGATAGTTCCGGAGTTATGCATTCAGACGATACATCAAAGGCCAACGCTTTAAATTCGTTTTTTGTCAATGTTGGAAAATCCCTTTCTAAACCAACACAAGACTCTTCAGTAAACTCTCCTTGTCAGTCTGCAAGAAATAACAGTGAAATCCCTACCCTCTCTCTTCATAACATAGCCCTTAACAAGGATCTTCTGAAATCTTCTCTGGAATGTTTGAAACCTGGCAAGGCAAGTGGACCTGATGATATATCCAGCAGGGAGTTGCGCCTTATTGGAGATACATTTTTAGATTGCTTTATGCCACTGGCTCTGCAGTATGGTTGAACCTGCCAGGAGCATTTAGCTTCAACTGCTATAGCCACCAGACTCATCAAGGCACGCTACAGTTCAGCTAAGGCCATGTCTATACTTTATCGGATAGCTTTTTATACCGACATAAAATGCTCTCCTGTACAGTATGAACGGCAATGGAACAGAACTGGAACAAGTTGGTCACACACATTGATCTTCGTGCCGGAACGGATGGCCGTGCAATCAAAAGATAAGCCACCTCCCCAAAATCGAGTTGACCCTACCATTCTTCAGTCATTTTCTTTAACTCACCGACACCTGTCCATTAATACAGACATTTTTTGCCAGTCCCAAATGTGTCCATCTGAGAGAATTGACTGTAGTTTGTGTGTCAGTCTTCATTTCATTCTACTTGCAATCAAGTTAAGAAGGCGGACTAGTTCCAGTCCCCCTCCGCATCGCAGCTGTACTAGACAGCGCGTGCCCTTTGACGCCCTGGTTCTTATGTGCGAACAGAAGCCCTATCCAGTATGGTAAGAACTATCCGCTGTAGTGTGAAGAAATAGCATTAAGCTAAGCCCCGTCTGGCTATGGTAGACTACACCTATTGAAAAGACTTGACTTCGCAAACAAATGAATTTAGTATTTTGGCCGAATTCCACATTTTTACATTGCTCATATCTTACTTTGTTCACCCCCCAAATTTTTTGATATCATTACCGTTTTCATTGTCTCCTGGGTATTACAGTCGTCTCAAGAGAAACTGAATCAGAAGAAAATTCATATGCATTTTTCTTTTTTCTTTTTCTTTCTTTCTTTTTTTTTTGTTGGAGGGGGTGAGGTTGGTTGCGAAAAAGGCGTATTACAATGGTGGATTGTTGAAAAAAAAAAGCCTCTTTGCTGGGTTGAAATCTGTTTCATAAGCTTTACACGCTAGTTTTTAATTCTCCTGTTTTTCTCTGTCGGTGTAATTTCAATTCTTCGACTTCCTGTACTTCTATCTTTTCAGTATCCATCAACGAGTAGTCCAAATAAGTCCAAAAAACTGGGTCTTTGGTCGAATTCCTTTGGAACCTCTTGTTCAACGGTGGTGTGACTGTAGTTTAATTATAATTGCACCAATCAGTTATATTTGAACTGTACTCGATTTGAACACTGATTCACGATGTCATAATTATCATACCAGAAGAATCCGTTAACCCACCACTAATCCCTCACTTCTCGACACTTTTTATTAACCCCAGCCTCCCTCCCAGCCTAGTGTACTCATAAGTACAAGTAAACCTGGTTTCTACACATCGCTACCCTGCTAAAGATACGGAGATGCATTAAAGTATTGATGATCAACGCCTTTGCTCTGAGATAATCCAAAAAAAGTGGTAGTGCAAAGTTACCTTTGTTGATTACAAATGCCGGTTACACCCCATGCCCAGTGACTAAACGCAATGGCACATTGCTGCATTGCACACAAATAAATAGCTGTTTCTCTCTGAAAAACAAGGTAAGCCGCACTCCGGTGGATCCCATTGCCGGATAATTATACGTTATTCACCGGCTGGGAGGTCCGTATTAGAAGAAACGGTGCCCGAGTTCTTGAGTACCGCCCGAGGCCGTACTCAGACTGAGGGCACAGTTTCTCCCAATACGGACCGACCTGGGATGGTCAATAACATTTTTATTTTTTTCCAACTGACATTTAAAAGTTTCAGGAAAATTTCCCTTCACTCTTCAACCTATGTGTGTTAAAGTAGGACGGGGGCCGCGTTCGTGTTGATGAAGCGCGCGATCGATTGCAAACCAAAACAAAACATCTGATGACTTTTAGCTCGGTAATTTATATTATGGCACTTACTGCTCTCTTTAAGAATAAAGAAAAGTTTTTGTGTCTTGCTAGACAATTCATTACGAGTGTCAAACAAGGATAAAAGAATTGATGAACTTAAAAGCCACAGGAAAGAAAATACAGCAAAGTTTTTTTTCGGCTGAATATTTACTTTAAAATTAATTCAATCGAGCAGGATAAAAAAAAGGGTTTATGAAAACAACTAATTACACATACCAATCTTAGGGTTTTGAAGTGAATTCGAACAAAAGAAGGCGATGTGGGTAACTTAACAATTATGTAAACAAAGAAATGACAACGGCGAAAACTGACTGCTGAAAAAGTTGTTCGTGTCATTTATTCAAGATTGAAAGCTACATGCAATCGTTGACAACAACCTTTTCTGAAATGTAGAAAACTAGCGAGGCAAAATTCATTGAAAAACGGCGGAATTTAGATTCAGACAGCAAAAATGGATAACAAACCCACACTGACAGAGGAAAAATGTCGAATAAACGGTGCATAAGAGCAAGATTGCAGTACTTACAGCGTAGGTTATAAAGCTAGTGAAGCGACACCGCGAGTCGCCTGTTTTGTTTTACTTTAGCGGTTTTCCTGGCTCACTTGCTTGATTCTCCTATCAGATGTTTTGTCTGAATAACAAAATTCACTTTTCCCTAGCTAATGCTAATAATAGCGCAAGTTTTAAAAGAAAACTGGTTAAAAGTCACCGGTTTTGCTCATTCACAAACAACAAACAAACTTGTGAATAAACCTGGCAACGATTCCGCCCGGGTTAGCGGGCAAGATCGTAAAAAGCAGCCCGCTCCCGGAACCAGTCAGATTGCAGGATTTGGAGGATTCCGCCCGCTCGCAAGCTTAGAAAAAAATAATACATCAGTATTATTATTCATTCAAAATATTTCGCCGTTTCTGATTGGCTCAAATCGTTCGGCTAATTCTTTATAGCCAACCGGCGTCGACCAAATTTGGAAGATGTGAGAAATATACCATCGATTCAATGCTATATTTGATTGGAAACGAGGTTGATCTATAATTTTATCGGCCTGGAAACGAGGCTGCTGATTGGGCAAGAGAACATTGATCAACCTCGTTTCCAGGCGCGGCCCTGCAAGCTGGTTTTTCATGGTTGAACTAAAAAAATGCTCTATGGCTATCCGACGACGAAATGGCTGAATTTCTGACTAAAACTGAACTGAAGAAATGAAGTAACAGATCAAAAACGAGTGCGAGGTTTTCATCAGGGGTTCCAAACAC
Organism: Montipora capitata; assembly: GCA_949126865.1. Lineage (NCBI taxonomy): Eukaryota > Metazoa > Cnidaria > Anthozoa > Scleractinia > Acroporidae > Montipora > Montipora capitata. The sequence continues at coordinate 27,846,221 of OX421445.1, forward strand.
CGAGAAACGGATGAAAGCACGACGCCGAAGGCGGAGTGCTTTTATTGTTTCGAGGTGTGTGGAACCCCTGATGAAAAACGAAGCACGAGTTTTTGAGCTGGCTTCTCAAACTAGTGTGAGAATTTAGTGGAATTATTTCCGAAGAATAGGTAATTAGAAGACGTGCTCAATTGGCTATTGTTTGTTTCTTATTCGTGGTAAATGAAATGAATATTTAATATATGCGGCCATGCTGGCGGTTTTTTTTAGTCCGGATCAGAACGATTTCGCATTCCTTCTTTCCAAGAAAATGTTGTGGTGAATGACGCCGTTCCAGGTTCAACTAAGTATAAAAACAAGTGGGCTTTGAGCATTTTTGCCGAATGGCAGAGGTTAAGGGAGTTTCAAGTTCCAGTATCAGATTGTGGTGGTCTCTTCAAGGACTACGATTTACACAAGGTTACCGCTCTGAGCAAAGATATTGCCGGAATGGATGCTCTGTCGCTGAACTATTGGTTGTCAAAATTCGTGACGGAGGTAGCAAAAAAGTTCGGTGGAAGATACCCTCCCAAGACTGTTTATGGTATCATTTGTGCGCTCAAGCGTTATTTGGAGGAGAAAAAGGGATCCGAAGCTTTAAATCCTCTGGACGCTAGTGACAAAAGGTAATTGACAACTTTTAGACCGTATTGTTCAGAATTTAAAATGCACTGTTTTGGGAATTGAATTTGGTGTGTTGTTTTACGAAGTTTGTCCTGTTCCGACGATGCTTAGATGCCGAGATGAAGGATGGCGTTCGAGAAGGGCTTCACATTAAGTGCAAGAAGGAGGAGAAGGAGTTTGTGAGCGAGCAAGAAGAAGCAACCTTCTGGGAGAAGAAATTGCTGGGAACTACATCAGCTAAGTCGTTATTGAAAACGATCTATTTCTACAACGGAAAAGTTGAAAGAATAATATGTTGCCCTATTGTTGTTGTAAGTAATGATTGAAGCGGCAAATATACTGTATTAAGACTGATTAAAATTCAAGTTTCTTGATCAGTGTCTTGATTAGTTTTTGAACTAATCGAATGTGACTTGATCGGTATGTCGATTGGGTATCAAAATACATGCACCTGACTCAATTGATGCAAGCTGATTGGGTCATCAGCACATGAATAATTGATGAATAATTGATGGCGGCAAAGTCGTCCCTCGTGTGTTTAGTCCAGGAGAAACAAGAAAAACTGAAGCCCTCCTGGGCGGCATTTGTTTGAATGGTCTGGACTTTTTACTATTCTCCCTTTCCTCCTGTCCCTGTGAGATTCGTTTACTGCAATGTTTGCGTTTTGGTTTACCGGATGCGACTTTCGACTCGCTTACGGGACATGTTTCTAAGGAAGAAAATGCTATCCCAGTAAAACAGACTAGCAAGACTCGAACGTTCCCAAGGGGCGCACTTCATCATGAATGCATAACAGTGAACGCTTCAAAGTATTGTACTGGCTTATTACTTGATAATCCGACCGGTCCATAGTTTTGTAGTTAGTTTTCTTTCCTTTTTATGTTTTAAAACTTATCATGTGCTTGATCCCAATAACACTGTATGCCCAGCAACAATCTTAGTAGCAAACAAAAATTTTGAGGGCAAAAAAATTAAAATAACACCCTATATGTAGAAGCAGATCTAGAGAACATGGTTGGAATATTTATGACTTTGTTTTGTTGGTTGTTCAAGTAATTAGCGTACATGCTTGCTAAACCTGCTCCAAAGGAGTAAAAAGCCCAGAATTTTCCATGGATACGACGGTTCAGATTTTGATTGATTTTATTTCACTCTGACACAGCTACTTGAAATTCATACTATCTTGTTTAAGTACGCATGTATCATTAGAAACTTTGCTAAGTTTGCTGCACTTTGTTTGATTCAGGATCAAGTTCACAGGGGCGGATCTAGGGGGGAGTGCTAATACAACTGGTATTCTGCAAAAAAAAAAACGATGTGGTTTATTGGTGTTGAAGTAGAGCAAGAGAAGAGTGCACCCCCTCCTAAAAAAAATCCTGGATCCGCCCCTGGTTCATCTCTTCTGAAAAAAAGATAAATGAATAAGTATATTCAATATTTTATTGCCTTTATATTTGTTATTGATTCAAAAGTAAAAAGAAACTATGCTTCATATACATTGTATGAACTTCATTACTCAGCAACAACCTCTTGAAATATGTACTGTAGTAAACCCATTAGGACTTGGTAATAAATTTGGGGTTAGAATAATAAACACAACAAAAACCCCTGACAAAGAACCTACATTTCCCTTCATTAAATATGGTAATTACCACAAACTTGGGCTGTTTAGGTTCTTAAATTGGTTCCTGGAAAAAAAAACATTGTAGCTAAGAGTATTTAGTGGTGTTCAGCTTATTCCTTGATACAAAACATTCACACCATTACATTGTAGCTGGAGTGATGAGGCATCTATGTCTCCAAAGAGGATCCTGAATGTTGACTTATTTGTCCAAGTGTACAGAATGTTTTTCTGGATTTTAGAAAATAAAAACCTGTCACATGTTTTTAGGCTCAACAGTTTCTTGTATAGAGGGGCCAAGCTGGCAAATTTTAGCCTAACAGGTTTTTAAAAACCAGGTTCTTAAGTGACAGGTTTTTACTGTATAGGTAAGATTACAGTGAGTTTAAATTTAAGTCTGTTACATTTGTTAACTAACATAAGTATCTTAGCTTGTTCTGAAAGTTCTGGGCTCAGAGGAGGAAATCATGTCTTGTGACACACGAACATCCAAACACTCGCGACCAACAAAAGTATGATATAGAAATCCCACAAAACCGGCCTGTTTGATCAGGATCACGACATGTTATAGTTTAGATTAGCTGGAATTTTTCGATTTTGTGAAATTTACTGAGAATAACGGACTGCCGGCCATTTAGTGTTTTGAAAACCTTGACCGGCAGTCGAGCTGAAAAAATTTCTAAGTCAGTGTCACAAGACATGATTTCCTCCTCTGAGCCCAGCGCAAACCAAACACTAGACTTGAGATCTGTAAAGCATTTCAGGATCGCTTGACTTTTCTAAATCGACATATGATAGTTTAGATTAGCTGGAATCTTTCGATTTTGTGAAATTTACTGAGAATATAGAACTGCCGGCCATTTAGTATTTTGAAAACCTTGACCGGTTACCGGCCATATAGCCACAGCGAAAAAATTACCCACCTTTTTAGCATGTCCTCTCCTCGCATCGAGCGATTGCAACGCCGATCTCGGATAAATGGATGGAGCCAGTGTGTTTGTCTGACAGTTCCAGGAGTCATTATCTACTAGACAACACACATAACTAAAAATTTCGACCAAAATAATTTTCGATCTCTCACAGTGGCAACAAAACCATAACACTACCACTGACAAAAAAACCTGCCATTTCTTCTTTCATCTTGACAATGTTTCGCGGGGATTTTGCCTCTAAGCCAATGACTTTTCCGGAAATCGACCACGTGATTTATGTTGCGGCGCATGCGTAGACATTTTTTGCCAGTGAAGACACCGCGGCAAAATGAGTGCGCAGGCTTGACCCACGCGCGAATCGTTTCCACGCGCGAGGGACTGGTACCAATCAAATTTGCCTTAGAAACAACAGCGCGCAAATGGCGGCAATTTAAATTCTCTGTTTGTTTTCATTTTGCAATGATAAGGACAACACTACGTTGATAAGGTTTAAATTTTGAAGAGAGCTTCCCGAAAGACTAATCTTCCTTGTGTCTTTTCAAAACGAAAAACTATCAAACCAGGAGAATTTTTACCTTGCACTCGAGCGCTAGAGCAAAAGGACGAAGTTCGTAATTTTATTAGTCGCGATGGTCTCTGCGTTGGTAAACTTCTGGGGGGGAAACTGTGCACTGAGAAGGAAAACGCGGGGTAAACATCTTTGCAAGGGCACAATGATAATTTCTACTGCGAAGATGGCTTCTGTTTCTTCTGTTGAACGAGGAAATTGTCTGCTTGTTTCATTGGAATCATTTGAAAGCGAGAAATAAGTTCTTTTCATGCCCGCATCCCACTCATTCGGCAACTTGGATAAGTCACTTCCCTGCCCTCAATTCTCATATTTTACAACACTAGTTACTTTTCCAAGAGCGAGGCAATAAAATAAAGAAAAAAAGTCTTAATTTTAAGAGAGGATCGCAAAAAAGTTTTGAAACTAAGACTTGACTCCAATGCTACTTGATGTTTCCCTTTTACTTGGGAGTTTGAAAATATTTTTTCAGCATTTTTCCTGCAGCGGGCTGGTAACTGTAATTTTTTCTCCAGCTTCGTCGATCACCTTGTAGGGCCTTGTTGGGATGAGGGTGGGGAGACATGAGAATCATGATAACGAAACATAAAAAAACATTTACCTGCATGTTTGCAAAATACTGATTTCACTTTTGCATGCATTGCACCAGCAAAAATCTAGCCTAACTTTTGCACTGTGTAAAGATACTGAGAGACTCAGAGGAATGTAATCATACATCCAGCAAGACTAGAGGCATTCTTCTTCATATTCTAACATTTTTTTATGCACAACTGACCAGTTTCACTACCCAATGATAGACCCACAATGGCTCTATCTGGGCCCACAATGACTCTATCTGATTCATTTTCAACAACAACAACAACAACTACTATGGTACGTGTTACAACAAAACCCAATATACAGTAACTCAAATATCTCTGTAATTTTATTGTTGTAAGTACCGTCTATTCATTATTAAGACTATTACAAGTAGGAGCATTCTCAGAAGTTAATATCCAAACCCACGCTCAGCAATAGAAAGACTAGAATAACACACAACTGTATTAATGAAAGCAAGACAGTTTACTTGAATAAAAAACCAAATTATATTTGCTTGGTCAAACATTGACAAAACCAATAAAATATTCAACGCTGAACTCCTCATCACAATCTCTGAAAACAATCTGGAATGTTGCTTGTCATGCATTTTTTGACCAGATCAGCACAGCACACACACACACCAGGCAGAGTTTTAGACTTAAGCACTGGAATAAGAATAAATGACATGTTTAAAAAACAACAGGAAACTGATCAAAGTAAAACAATATTATTATCACTGGGTCATTTTCATGCACAGATGTTACTTAAGATACTTGAAAAAAACATGGAAATCTGTGCCCTATTTGTAAAGATCCCTTTATAAAAAAAAAACTAAACAACTTAACTGACTCCTTTAATAAGAGGTTTTGTCAAACAAAGCAGATAAAAACAGTTGCTCACATCTTGAAAGTAATGACAGTCAAAATGACAGCCAGCCAGATATCAACACTTTCCACAAGACTTCTTGAGGACAGATGACTGGGGCAATGAAATCAACAGAAATCTAGAGATCAATTAAATTTAATCATACCACAACCTAGTGTGTCCTGCAAAGCAACACAACGCTGGAAAAGAGAGAGCATCACCATCTACCAGACAAACCATTGCTCTTGCTGTGGACAACCAAGGTCACAGAAAAATCCATGGCTCTCGTATCACGTCAGAGGTTAAAACGTCTGTTGTGTCAAAACCCTCAGCGTTTTTAGAGGAATTGCCTTTACGCGAAAAACAGTAAACGAAAAATGTTATCAGTTTAAAATTTACAACTTTTAGGTCTTCAACGGTGTGACCGAAACACGAGCAAACATGGTTTCGCAGAGATAACATTCATGGAAACGACATAAACAAATAAATATTTCATGCCTAAAATAAGCTTACCTCTTTTGACTTTCCCGTTGGAAACAACTCGGAACTACTGTTTAGTTTTTCTGTCGAGTCCATGTTGAGCGTGTGATCTTGATCATCAAAAGGTACAAAAGAACTTTTCCTTCACCGCCGAATAAACTCGAAAGAAAAGAGCTCAAAAGCTCGAATCATCGAATCAAATGTGTTCGAAGCGGAGCACGCGCACTCATTTTGCCGCGGTGTCGCCAGTGAAATGTTGTTTAATATGCTGCGCTCGCGCACGCGCACGCGCGTGGAGCTCCACTATGATCTATTTTAATAGTTAACTTGGTTTCGGTTGCAGGACGTTTTCGATGCGCAAGTCTGCGAGAAAGAAATTGCCAGATCGTTGGTTTTGGAAGAGAGAGAGAGGAGCATCGCAAAATTGGAAATAAAAAGTTTT
>OX421445.1:27867348-27869848 GCA_949126865.1 Montipora capitata
CTACCACGGAAAAAGCTCCCCGGTCGACTTCTTTCATCAAAGCGACATATAAACCAAGATAGATCGGACGGTTGGTGAATACTGCACTATGAGCTATTTCATTTAGAGTTACCGGCACAATGACCGAGTAAATGTGTTACATGAAATAAAGACGCCACTGTTTTATCACTCAGCAGTTTATGGCTGCAAAATTAGCGCAGAAGCCTAGTCCAAACATTGTTTGGGAAAGGAAGTGATTCTTCTGTCAAGGGTTAAATTCACGCGAGCCACGCTAATCCAGAGGGCTGGGTAGGAGCGCAAGGTAATGTCCGTAGGGTTGAAGAAGGTATCTTTATAGCCTATTGCGTCAAAGCAAAAAGGGTTAAAGCGACACTGTCTGTAAGTAAAACAAAAAAAAACAACATTCTAAACAACCGTTACAAATTCAATAAGTAGGAGTTACGGTATATGAGTAAATTATATGTGCTTAAATGAAACAATTTGCAATAAATATATTAGCGAACAGAATAAATGCACCACTATTCCAATATATGAAAACAGTTGTGATGGCATGTAAGGTATAAATTCAATGTAACAGACAAGATGGGGTGTATAAGGCTTAGTTATTCGATTTGTCTTATAAAAGGGTTGATACACTGATTGAAAGAAGAGGATACGTGTCAATAAGGTTCTCAAAGTCTAAACAACTGTGCAAATTAATAGGTAAGAGTTATGAGTAAATCGTATATACCTTCATGAAAAACATCTGCAATAAATATATCAGCCACAACAATCAACGCTGGGCCATTCCAACGTATAAAAACATTTGAAGATAGACAGCTCCACACATTTCTTTAGTGTCTAAGTTTGCCGATACACTGACTAAAAGAAGAGCATTTGTATCAATAAAAATCTAAAAAAAAAAACAACAACAAATGAAAGAAACAGGACCTCAAAGAATTAAAAAAAGTACTCCCAACACGAACTTTCGGCTTTTTACATCATGTCCATACCATCTGCAAAAAGGAAAAACTTCACCTTTGAAAATGTTGGGTATTAACAAGCGACTGCGACTTAACAAGAGTGAACTGGAGAGCACAGACTGAGTGTATACTATACTAATGTACTGAACGCTCTTTTTGATTTTCTGAACCCAATAGTGCAGCTTAAAAACTCACAGGTAAATTGAACAGGCGCCATCGATCCCTTAATCGTTTGACTAACATACGCTAGATTTCCTTTAAAAAGTCTCAGTGCTACAATTCATTTCCGTTCTGGGCATCATGATGCATCTGTGTATTTCGTGTCCATTGAAAACTTGTGAAAACTTGAAATGGTTAACGTATGTGAAAAATGAGTAAACATGGAAGCCATGTCATCGATTGCGATAATTTCAGCTCTGGCATTTGCAATTAGAGAGGTTAAGCAACACGTTTACGTCAAACGGCAAATGCGAATTTGTACCACTTGACCAAATTTTCTCTTTATTGCCGTTTACTGTTCACTATTTCTACATCTAAGTTAGTAGTTTTACACAATTTTTTTATCCATAAGAATTGATTTGAGATGTATTTATCTACCCGTTTTCTATTTTAAGAATTAATTCTCAACTTGAATCTGGCGTTTGCCGTATACGTGAAGCTTAAACTCTCTATCGTTTCGAGCTTTGCACAACGTGGAATTCCAAAGCACCACCCGTGATTTTATCCCTTTTGGATGTCCTCCAAAGTCTTCCGAAGTATGGTAATGTTCTAGAACTATAGGACTATTTTTTCGCTTGCGGTTTTTGTTTAGGACAGTGGCATTTTGCCATTTCCGATTCTCTCAGTCTTAGCATGTCAGTTGAAATTTCCGCACACGGTTAGAATGGATTTACAATAATCATATATAATGATTAATCTGTTTAGGTAAGAGAGAAGGTGTGTTTTCCAAAATACTGGGCTTAGCTACAGTAAAATATTTCAAATCTGGAACGTATTATAGTTCCTCCGCGTCTCCTACACGAACTACCGATTTTTACGTAAATATCGGGACTTCTTAAATGACCATCACGTTTCGCTGGGCATCCTCACTTTTAAGGGGGCCACCACAGGGTGCATTAAAGTTATCAGTTAAAACGTCCGCAGACAAAACAAAATGGTTGGCTGTATTTAGCTAGGGCTTAAAGAGCTGTTATTGCCAATTACAAAAACACATCAAACTAAAACTAATCAGGTACCAGTAATTTAATGAGGAGTCACACTCAAGCGTTATTTTCAAAAGTTTAATCACTGAAGGTTGTTTACACTTCTTCGTTCCTACTTCTCTAAGCTAAAATCAAAATCTACGTTTTTTTACGCCACTGCGTATTTCTGCCTTGATTTAACTCCGAAAGGTAGTCAACCGAGCAGAGTGGCGTGCAATGAATATTTCACACTGCTCAACACATGTGTAATCCTTGTTGTGACTGGTTACATCCAGTTTGCGGTCAACATAGTGATACCCTGGCATCCTCACAAGCTTCTTTGCCCTAACAAAAGAA
>OX421445.1:27884848-27899848 GCA_949126865.1 Montipora capitata
TATCCGGCCTACTTGGACTCAGGACGGACGACGCCTACAAGAGAGCGAGGAAAATCTTAAAGGAACGCTACGGCGAAGCGTTCAAGATCTACGAGGCTTATCGAGAGAAATTGTTAAGTTGGCCCGTATGCCATACCAAGGAAGAGCTACAAGAATATGTTGATTTCCTCGTGATGACAAAGGAAACCATGATAACAGTTAAGTATTTAAACGAGCTCGACAGCTTCTCGGCGATGCGAGAAATCGCGGCACGCTTTCCTGCGCGCTACGTCAACAAGTGGAGACAAAGCGCCAAGAAGGTGGAGAAAGAGAAGGGAAGGTATACATTCGAAGACCTCGTTGAATTCGCCCAAGAAGCTTCGGCGGATGCAAATCACCCTGTGTTTTCCTTTGACGCCCTCAGCTCGATAAGAAAGGGCCTAGAAAAGGACACGAGTCAGAAGCCAAGCACGAAACAAATTCACCCAAACCCAGATAGAAGAAGAGCCCGAAGTGTAGCCCTTGCAACCAATAGCAATGATGCAAGGAAACCAAACCCGAGTCAGAGTGCCCCAGAAGAGAGAAAATGCGCCTTGTGCGCTGGATCGCATGACCTTGAGAGGTGCAATGAGTTTCTCCAAAAATCAGTAGATGAGAGAGAGCATGTATGTAAACAAAGAGGTGTATGCTACTCATGTCTTCGGCGAGGGCACAGGGTCAGAGAGTGTCAAAGGAAGGGCCAATGCAACGTCTGCAAGAAAACGCACGCAACTCTGCTGCATCAACCTCACACGCAAGAGAAGAGAGAAGGTGAGAACAGGGAGCAAGCCACCAGTAACTGCATGAGCGCATGCCTGACAAGTGAATGCAACGGAACGACTACCTCCATGATACTACCCGTCTGGCTGTATCACCGAAGCAAACCCGAAGCTGCTGTGCAGGTATACTCCGTCTTAGATGACCAGAGTGACACATGCTTCATAACCGAAGAAACGCGCAAGACCCTAGGCCTAGAGGGTCCAGAAATACCTCTGGAACTAGGAACCATGCACTCCTTAGAGACTGTAAGCACCCAAAGGCTCGAAGGCCTACTTATTTCAAGTTACGACAAGAGTGAGAACATATAGCTTCCGAAGACCTACTCAAGGGATCAAATCCCATCCCGCCGAGAACAGATTCCTCGCCCTGAGACTGCACTTAAGTACAAACACCTAGCTTCTATTGCGGATGACCTTACCCCTTACCAAGAAAATCTTAAGGTGGGACTCCTCATCAGAAACAACTGCGTCCGTGCTATAAAGCCTCGAAGTCTTGTTACAGGGAAGCCTTTAGAGCCATATGCAATAAGAACGGCCTTGGGTTGGGGAGTGATTGGCGCCCCAAGTGGTCGCGATAACGGTGATGATAATAATACTACGCCATATGCAAGCTGTCACAGGATAGCCACGAGAGAGATTGCTAACGACAGTCAATCACCCACCCGATTCGTGACCCCGACGACATATAAGGAAGTAATGACACCGCATGCTATCCTACGCATGTTCGAGCAGGATTTCTCTGAAAGGCAAGAGCACGACAACAGAGAGATGTCCCAAAAGAAGACAAGAGATTCATTGAGATAACAACTAGCGGTATCCATAAAACAGATGACGGCCATTATGAGATGCCGCTTCCATTCCGTGACCAAATGATCAGCATGCCGTGCAACCGGAAGCTAGCAGAGACACGGCTGGAACAGCTGAGAAAGCCTTTTTTAAAGAATCCAAGGTATAAGGAAGACTACGTAGCCTTTGTAGAGAAGATGCTTGAAGAGGGTCATGCTGAGAAGGCCCCATCAGAGTACAAGAAGGTGTGGTATATTCCCCATCATGGAGTCTACCACCCCAAGAAACCAGAGAAAATACGCGTAGTTTTCGATTGTTGGACTGAATTTCAAGGCCACTTTCTTAACCGTCTCCTTTTGCAAGGACCAGATTTGACGAATTCCTTAGTTGGGGTCCTGTGCCGTTTCCGACAAGACAAGGTAGCGGTTGCGTGCGACATCGAAGGGATGTTTCACCAGGTGCGCGTAAATGAAGAACATCGCGACTACCTCCGTTTTCTGTGACGTGGTGGGATAAGGGGGATATAACGAAGGAACCCGAGGAGTATCGAATGCGAGTGCATCTGTTCGGAGCAACGTCGTCTCCAGGCTGTGCAAACTCGGCCCTTCGACAAGCCGCTCAAGATTTTGAGAGCGTTCACGGAGCCGAGGCAGCTACGTTCGTCAAGGAAAACTTCTATGTCGATGATGGCCTCGTTTCGACAGCCACAATCGGGAGTGCTATCTCTCTAGTGAAGAAGGGAGCGGAGTTGTGCAGGAGTGGAGGTTTTCACTCGCATAAGTTTACTTCTAACGAAAGAGAAGTGATTGAGTCGATCCCAGAAGAAGACCGAGCGAAGAGCATCAAGAACCTCGACCTGAACACCGATGCGCTACCGCCCGAACGTGTCCTGGGTGTGGAATGGTGCATGGAGAGCGACACCTTTCAATTCCGAATCGCACTAATGGACAGGCCGATGACAAAATGAGGTATCCTGTCTTCGGTAAGCTCGATCTACGACCCACTAGGATTTGCCGCACCTTTCCTACTCCGCGGTAAGAGGATCCTACAGCTCTTATGTTAGGAAGCTATTGACTGGGATGATCCGATTCCAGAAATAATGCAGGCCCAGTGGCAAAGATGGGTGAGGGAGCTACCCCTCTTAGAGAAAATGCGGGTTCCACGATGTTTTAAACCAAGTGGAATGAGAGATATCAAGAAAGTCGAACTACACCATTTCTCAAACGCGAGCACCGAAGGATATGGACAGTGTACTTGTCTTCGCCTCACAGATGTCAAGGATCTGGTACATTGCTCACTAGTGATGGGAAAGGCCCGCGTAGCCCCCCTGAAGCTGGTCACAATACCAAGACTGGAACTGACAGCCGCACTTACGTCCGTGAGAGTTAGCTGCACATTGGGACGAGAGCTGACTTATGCTGGAGTAAAAGAAGTCTTTTGGACTGACAGTAAGGTAGTCGAGGGGTATAACTACAATGAGGCGCGTCGATTTCACACATATGTTGCAAATCGCGTCCAGCAAATAAGAGATCACACGCAACCCGAACAGTGGAAGTATGTCGACAGTGATAACAACCCAGCGCATGAGGACCAAAGGACCTCCTGAAGACATCTCGATGGTTACGCGGACCTACATTTCTTTGGGAGCCACATGATAGGTGGCAAGATTTCGATGATGAGCCTCCCACCGTACACGCAGACGACAAGGAAGTTAAGAAGACAACAGTTCTTAACACGGTCACTATTGAGCCCTCTTACGTGCTGGAAGTGGTCAAGCGATTTTCAAACTGGTTTCGCCCCAAGAGAGTCTTGGGAAGGTGCCTGAACATCGCCAGAACGTGGAAAACAAAGGCGACGGGCGGAGATACGAGGCGCGGCGTGGTGCAAAATTTTGAAGACCCTGTAACTGTCGAGACTATGAGCGAGGCGGAAAGACTCGTCATCAAGGCCGTTCAGAATGAAGCCTTCAGGGATGAACTGAGTAGACTAAAGAATGAGCCGAAGCCCTCACGCACGGAGGAACCCAGAGTGAAGAACAAAGAACTTAAGAATAGCAGTCCCCTTTACCGCCTAGACCCTTTCGTAGACAATAATGGCATGCTCAGGGTAGGCGGAAGAATTAAGGCACCAAGCATTTCGGAGGACGTGAAGCATCCAGTCTTTTACCTAGGGAAGGTCATGTTTCCTGGCTGATAGCAAGATGCCTCCATGAAACCGCCAATCATCAGGGGCGAGGCCTCACACTCAACGAGATCCGCGCTTCAGGCTACTGGATCATCGGTTGCTCCGCCTTGGTTTCTAAGGTGATACATGCATGCACTACTTGTAGGAAACTGAGGGCAAGGACTGCGGAACAAAAGATGGCTGACTTACCGCGGGACAGGGTGACTCCTTCACCTCCTTTCACCCACTGCGCCGTGGATTATTTTGGCCCCTTTTACGTGAAAGAAGGACACAAGGAGCTCAAGCGATATGGAGTCCTCTTTACCTGCCTCGCATCCCGAGCAATCCACCTTGAGGTCGCATACAGCCTTGAAACTGACTCCTACATTAACGCCCTGCGACGTTTTATATGCAGAAGAGGCCCAGTACGTCAAATGAGAAGCGACCAAAGCACAAACCTTGTTGGAGCAAAGCGAGAGTTGAAGGATGCGCTGCTCGAAATGGATAAGGAGAAAGTCCAGATAGAAATGCTGAAACGGAACTGTGACTGGTTTGAAACTAAATTGAACGTGCCCTCAGCAAGCCATATGGGAGGCGTCAGGGAACGTCAGATTAGAACGGTTAGAGGAGTACTCTCAGCTCTCTTTGCGGGGTTCAACCCTAGTCTGGGGAACATACAATCCTCGACAAAAGTATTAGGACACTTAAGATAAAAAGTGGTTGTCTTGACCACCCCCTTCCCACCCCAAAACATTGCTAATTTCTATTCTTGCAACAATGCCATAAGCTCTTATATAAGCAGAGGGGGCTCGGGAATTCAACTTAACAGATCGACAGGATTTGTTTGTTAAGTGTGCTAAGGACGTTGTTTAGGGTTGTAGGTAATAACAATATTACTATGTGGGTATAGAGAGACAACCGAACACCTTCGCCTGTCCACACATTCTGTAACAATAACATCTTTAACAAAACTCCTAGTACAAGCAATAACAACTTCAATATGTGGGTACAGAGAGAGAATTGAACCTTCTCCTGTCCACACGTTCAGTATACAATAACATTGTTGGGGTGGAAAACATTGGTAATATAAATGCCAATATATACCCACTGTAATATAAACGAACACCCCCTTCAGTTATCCACACATTCTGTAATAATAACGTCTCAACAGACAAACCCCTGGTTCGACCCTGCTTTTGATGCCATTTTGTATAGGAATGTCAATAGAAAGACAAAGAAGTATAACCGAAAACTACGTGCCCCATACATTCCGTACAATTCTATGAACGCATGAAAAAACACTGTCTACTTGCCTTTGCTTGGCCTGCAAAAGAACCTGTGTCATTTGCTACAGTAAACGGTGCTGTGTACCATGTGTTGGTTACAGACCTTTTCAAAACAACATAGTTAGTAGCTGTAAATACATATTTGCTGTTAGTAAAAACTGGGTTTTGTGTTTCCTATCTGTCAACGAAAGAACCCTCTTTCGACTAGCTATAGACTAACTTCGCTCCCTTTGAAATTGGAAACCCCACCAAAAAAAAAACCTTAATCAGAAGTCTTTTAGATATAGATTTTGTAATAAAAACTAACGATAAAAAGTCACGACGTTTCGACCCCTCGGAGGTCATTTTCAAGTGAGAATAAAAGTTTTAGGAATTAGCATAAATATGTAAAAACTAGATAAAAATGCGCCGAAATGTGATAAAAATATGTGCAAAAGTGTAAAAAGTGCTAAAAATATATGGAGTAATGAACGGTAGCTAGAGAAAACAATAGACAAAAAAAATAATTACAAGAACTGTTCTAAACAAATAATTTGGCGCGGATAGAGTCACACTGTTTGTTTAGCGATGGTTTCAGTTCTTTTATAAAAAGCATTTCAAAAATAAGACAATCAAACTTGTTCTGGCACTTTCTCAGGATTCTAAAACTCTTTGCGATGTTGTTAGGTTCCAATGCATGTTTCTCTCTCAGATGGTCGCCGATGGTTGCCCCTTTGTGCTCTTCAATGCGCTGGTGAAGGTGCCGGCAGGTATATCCGACATAACCTGCGTCGCACAGGTCACACTTGAATTGGTACACAACGCACTGTTGGCTTACAAGGGGTGGCTTCTCTTCACGGACCCGGATCTCTTCTTTGATCTTTTTGCTCGTGTAGACAGGGGTAATATCCGCACTGATCTTACGGCTTAGGTCGGCAAGTTGTCTCCGTACGGCGTTCGCAGATTTTTGGTCCTTGAAGGGCAACACGACTCTGATTGGGTCCCCACGCTTCTCATCAACGTGGGTGCGTGATTCCTCGGAAACTTTTGAATCAACGAAAAGGCGGATGGTGGACTGCACATGATCTTCAGGATAACACAGACGGGAAAAGATCTCTTTGAGGCGTTCACATTCCTCGTGAAAGGCCTTCCATGTAGACGAGAGCTTAAACGCACGGTTAAGCATGGTATTTATCAGTGACCGTTTATATCTCGCGTCAACGTGGCTGTGATAATGTAACAACAGTCCGGTGTCAGTTGGTTTTCGGTACACCGTTGTGTTCAGGTAGCATCCATTCCTGATTACGTTCATTCCAAGAAAGGGTAGTCTGCCATTTTCTTCGAGCTCCATTGTGAAATCAATAGAAGGGTGACTGTTGTTTAGTGTCGTTAAGAAATCTATAGCTGCTTCAACATCAGGCATTGCGCTAAGGGTGTCATCAACATAGCGCTTGTAAAAGGCGGGCATCTTGTTTTCTGTTTCCAGCTGTTTTTCGATGTTACACATGAAGGCGTTTGCCATGAGAGGCCCCAGCGGCGAGCCCATTGCCACACCGTCCACTTGTTCGTACAAGTTTCCTTCAAACTGGAAAAGCTGATTTTTGGTGGCGATTCTTAACAGTTCTATCAGGGCCTGCTTCGTGATATTAAGATCGTGTTCTTTGTTGAACCAGTCGTTCTCAAAGGCTCTCTCTGCAATACTCTCAATGGTTTCGTCCACAGGAACATTAGTAAAGAGTGATGACACATCATACGACACCAAAACATCATGCTCTTTGATTTTCATTTCACGGAGTTCGTCAGCAAAAACAAAAATGTCACGGACGGTATGGTCGTTGACGGACAAAGGCTTTAGCTTTTCGTCCAGCCACTTGGCAAGTTTATAATTGTATGTTCCTGTGGCAGATAAGATGGGACGCATGGCTAACTTCTTCTTGTGGGTTTTAGGAAGACCGTACAGATGTGCGAGCCTGGAACCCTTTTGGACTACTGAGTCGGCGATGTTTTTGGGTAGGATCTTTTGTACAGTCGACGTCAACTCCTTCTCCTTTTGGAGTAATGGATGGTAAAATTTCGGAGGTCTACCTCGTGTTCTTGGTCTCTCAAGGCTTACTGGTGCAAATTTTTCTTCGTCATTAATGGATGATTCTTTCAACAGACGTACGTAGTCAGATTTATCCATTATAACCACGCCTGAGCCTTTATCCGGCTTTGTGATAACAATGTCATCCCTCTTCTTAAGTTGACTTATTGCTCTCAGCATTGCTTTCGGTGGTGTTGGACCTTTACGTTCGCTGTAATTGAGTGCAATAGATCGCAGTGTTGCAGCTGCTAGTTCTCTCTCGTTGCTGTCTTCGAGTTTCGGTTCTAGTTTCCAGTAAGCCTTCTCGAACGTTGCATGGATTTCTCTTGATGATATTCGCTGTGGCAGTGCAAAGTTTAACCCTCTACACAACACCAACTTTTGGAAGAAGGATAGCCTGTACGAAGATATGTTCTTAATGTGCTCATCAATGTTCGTGTCGGCGTTCAGAAGTCGTGCGATCTTTTTAGTGTGAACGCTCATCTGTTGTTGATACTGCTCATTGCGAAGGAAGACAATCGTTTTGAGAATGCAGATGAAGCGAAGAGGCGAGCATTCTTCTTGGATTTCTCGGTAAACTTCTCTGATTTCTCTTCTTAGCTCTGGTAGTTGCTTGGTTTTCTGGCGAAGCTCTTCACTGACGACATTCTGCTCAAACGCTGCTGATGATCGACTCCATTTCTCAGATTTAGTCTTGTCAACTCTCGCAAATGTAGGTGTCAGGTCAAAGTTTTGACATAGTTTTAAAAATTCAACTGCGGTCTCAAAGTTTACTTGTTTTATGCTGCACTGCTCAAGTCTCCTGAACAAGTGGAGCTGGTTATCGCGTTTCAAAATCTTAATCAGAAGTCTTTTAGATATAGATTTTGTAATAAAAACTAACGATAAAAAGTCACGACGTTTCGACCCCTCGGAGGTCCCGCCAAAATATCCCGCCAAAATATCCTAACTCGAAAATCCAACTCGAAATCCAATTCGAAGATCCAACTCGAAAATCCAACTCGACATCCTAACTCGAAAATCCAACTCGAAATCCTAACTCGGTAAATAGGCACCCTCACTAAGAACCGCTTCCTGCAGAATATTACTTTAATCGTTTTTGAGTGTAATAAAAACAATAGTCGCTTTGCATGGGCTAATGGGCAAATCGAGCCACATCAAATGTCACCCTGATTATGTTTACTAATATGTTTTTCTTCGGCTCAAAATAGGTCAGCAGTTCTTTCCCTCATATAATACTCCACAGTGTGTTATCGACGGAAAATGGCGACATATATTTTCCTTCGGAAGTTTAGCGTGAGCATTCCAGTCTTTGCGCTAACACATTGGTGTTAGCGCGTGGGGTCTCTGGAGACCCCAGATAGGTATATAAGAGTATTTAGCGTCAAGGTAGTCATCACGTGCGAAGCTACTCGGCGGTTATTCTAGAGGAATTGTTTTCTTTTCGTTATGCCGTTCTCTCCAGAGCATAGCACATCAACCGAGGACGGAGACAACACATCTCATACTGATAATGTCGTAGACGTATTTGAACGTTTCAAGAACTATCTAGACGAGAAAGTCGAAAGTCTTTCGTCCGGCCTCGTGTCCCGTACGGCGACTGAGACTCAAAAGTTAAGCAGAGTAGCCGAAGCAGAGAAGTGGAAGTTCGCGGGAAACAAGAATCAATTTTATCTTTAATTCCGAACTTTGCGGAACCCTTGACGAAGTAAGTGATCTTTTAGCCGCCAAGCAAACAGAAAAAGCAGAGGAGAAGGTCGCTGAGCTAAGTAAGAACCTTAAACGCCGGCAGAAGATTATCAAACTCGCCGACAAAAGCGAAGCAGATTGGCTCGCCGTTAAAGAGTACCAGACAGAGGAGCTTACGACTGACTCCGAAGACGAGAAACGAATTCGTAAAGCACAGGAAAGGGCCTTGAAGAAGAAGAAACAGAATGTGTCAAGGAAGCAGGACAGGGATAGAAACTCGTCGCTTGGCGCTTCTCGTTTTCGCGCTACTAACGATGACAGGATGCTTTTTCGAGGTATTGTCCTTGCCCTTTCATTGTATTTCACAGGCAAGTGTTTATACTCTGCCTGCCTTTACCTTGTTGTAGTGTGTTTTATGCGTCAGCATACTGGAGAAGGAAAATTATTTTCCTTCGTACGAGCGCAGTGAGAAAGACGGAAACACATTGGTGTTAGCGCGTGGGGTCCCTGGAGACCCCAGATAGGTATATAAGAGTATTTAGCGTCAAGGTAGTCATCACGTGCGAAGCTACTCGGCGGTTATTCTAGAGGAATCGTTTTCTTTTTCGTCTATTTAGTTTCTCGTTTATTTTATAAAGGTACACTTATGTGTTGTTCTAATTTTTCCTTTTTCCGTTTTTTTTTTCCCCGTTCGTTTCCGTGCCCTTCTTTTATTTTTTTGCTCTTCCAGGCCGTCGATTGCCTTCTCAATCGGACACGTGTTTCCGATGTGGTAGAAAAGGGCACTGGAGCACCGACAGTAGAAGATACGGGGGCGGATACAAATCTGGGACCGGCTTCGGAACGCAAGCCAAGAGCACCTCTCTCACCTCCTCCGGGAGCCAGCAAAGCAAGTCAGAGCAATGACGTAGATATCATCGATAATGAGGAGACACCTGGACTTTTACCGGATAATTGTTCTAGTTATTTTTTGCCGGGTGGCAGTGTTATTTACCCTGTTTTGAGGAGAGTCCTATTACTCCTTGCCGGGTGGCAGTGTCATCTACCCAGTTGAAGGAGAGGTCAAGTGCTCCTTCGCCGGTTGGCAGGGTTCTATATGCCGGGTGGCGATTTGTACTCGTTTGAGGCCAGATATTCCTTTTTTTTTTGTCTCGGCTGCGTGGTCCATATTTTGGATTATTTCTTTTTTCTTTTTTGTTACTTTTTGCTAGGAAGTGCATATTCGAGGGTATTTTCTCTCGCATGCCTAATTTTTTATTTTTCTCAACAGCTCTACTGTTATTGGTTTTTCTTTTTCGTTATCCTTTGCAGGATTTGCAGAAGGCTACCACCTGGGGTGATATGTGTGGTTCCCGTAGACAACGTATGGTACAGCAATTGTTACCTTCAAGAGCTAACTCCCTTGTTAAAAAATACGTCCTTCATTATAAAGGTTTTCTTAAGTATTGGAGGTCTAAGGGTATTATTGTTACTCTCCCATGCGACAGTCTTTGATATCAGAATATCTCTCGTATCTCCAGGATGCCAAAAATTCATACGCTGTTCTCTCCTTGGCCTTTTTTCTGCTTTGAAGTGGGTGCACGATATCATTCCCCACGGTCCCCTAGGTAACCCAGTTGATACCACTCTTTCTCGCAATATTATTGAGGCTAGCAAGCGTTTATTTAGTAGATCCATCAACAAAAAGGAGCCCGTTACTCCTGATATGATTTATCGCATTTGCCTTGTATTTGCACGCGTAGATAGCAATCTTAAGGATTTACGTACAGCCTTATTATTTGTGTTAGGTTTTCATGGTCTCTTCAGGATAAGCGAGTTACTGGATTTACAGGCCGTAGACTTCACAATACAAACTGAGTATTTAGAAATTCTCGTCAAGTCTAGCAAAACCGATCAATACAGGGAAGGCAACAAAGTCTTTATTTCCAAGCTTGGGGGCATTACCTGTCCCCACGCTCTTCTTTGTCGCTATTTTGCTTCCGCTAGAATCGTTCCCAACTCCTCAGTTTATTTTTTTAGGGCAGTACGGTTTTTTTCAAGAGAACCAATATGTACCTATTGTGCTCTAATAAGCTTAGTTATACTAGGGCCAGGGAACTAATTAAAGAAACCCTGTCAGCCATAGGCATAGATTCGAAAGGCTTCAGCACTCATAGTCTCAGGGCTGGTGGAGCGACTTTTATAGCCAAAAATCTACCTAGATCTGATGGCTCCGACAGATTACTTATGCTCAAAGGTCGCTGGAGATCCGAACAAGCTAAGAATATGTACGTTAAAGAGCCTTCAGAAAGTAGATTGCAGTTAACAAGATTTTTTCCCTCGTTTTAGGCTCTAGTTCTTTGTTGCCACATTGCTTGGCATATTTTACTAGTCTAGTACGACCTGTATCTGTTATCTATATCTGTATCTTAGTTTTTCTGACAGTGTTTTTTCAGTTTTCAAGGACAGTCTTTTCTTTACGCTAATTTTGTAAATTTATTTTCTTTTTCATTCTTGTATGCTTTTTTAAGTATAGAAATAAGCTTACATAATTTTTTTGTCACATATATTGTGAAGTTTGGTTGTACTTCAGGCAAGTGTTCGCACTCTGCCTGCCTTTATTCTTTAGCGCATTTTTTCTTGTATTTATCCTTTTTCTTCAATACTTCATTGTAATTCACATCTTAGATGCCATTAAAACTACCGCCGGGCAAGTGTTTGCACTCTGCCTGCCTTTACCTTGTTGTAGTGTGTTTTATGCGTCAGCATACTGGAGAAGGAAAATTATTTTCCTTCGTACGAGCGCAGTGAGAAAGACGGAAACAACATTTTATATTAGGCGACCTTTCTGGGGAAGAAGGTCGCCCAAAAATGAAAGAAGGTCGCCAAAAGGCGACTTAGAAAAAAAACTGAGCTTCGAGCGCTAGATTGAATTTAGCATATTTTCAATGTACTTAACATGTGAACCCATAAGGTTGTGACTTTCATCGTTTGAAAAATTGCCTTTCATGACGATTGTTTTTCCAGTCAAAAAAATTGAAACAGTAATAGTTTTTGCTTTAAGTCAATGATCTAATATAATACATTGACTCTTCCAAAGGCCAAAAATGAAATTTGCAACCAAGCATATTCTGTAGAAGGTTTTATGATAAATCACCCATCCTCACTGAGAAGTGAGGACTCATAGTACATAAACTCAACTGGTTTAATGACCGAACTATAAACTTACAAGCGGTCATGTCCTAGTCTTCTTCGCAGCCGTTATTAGGGTCGTCACGCAACGCTCCTCCCCACTAACGGCTGCTCACGAGAGAGACACATATTGACCAGTAAGAAACTGGCAGGCTTCCATATTCTGGAAACCTGGCCCAAGTCCCTCTCCATTACTTGAAAGCAAACATGGCGAATTTATCTTCTTTTCCAAAAGTATGTGAACAATTCAAGTTTAGCGAGTTAAACAAGCATCAAAAAGAAGCGATTATATCTGCAGTGCTGAAGAATAAGGACGTATTTGTTAGTTTACCAACTGGCTTTGGAAAATCTGTCATTTTTCAAGCGCTACCCTTGGTATTTGACGGCTTCACTGGCGACTCTGGCCACATTGTGATTTTTGTTTCGCCTTTACCTACTTACTTATCCTCTTCTTCCCTGGTGGGAAATAAGGCCGCGACTATGCCGCTTCTGGCGGTCCTTAGCAAGTTTAATCGCTTCGCCCCAGGTCAAGCCCATCTCTTTAAGTTCCGTCTCGGCTGTCCTACGCCACGTTGTTTTGGGCCGTCCGGGCTTACGCTTACCAACAGGGGTCCACTGTAACGCTGTTTTGGGGATCCATCCCTGTTCCATCCTTAGAACGTGACCAAGCCATCTACGTCGGCGGTGTTTGACCTCTAGCAAGATGTTTTTGCAACCAGTGTTTTGGTAGAGGACTTCGTTTGACACCTTTTGGGGCCAGAAGATGCGGCATATCTTCCGAAGACATCCATTATGGAAGGCACTGATCTTGTCCATGTCCGATTTCACAACACGCCAGCACTCCGACCCATAGAGTAGGACAGATTTAACATTGCTGTTGTATAGTCTCAGCTTGGTCTTAAGGCTGCACTGCTTGGATTTCCAAATGGGTTGGAGTCGTGCAAAGGCCCCTCGCGCCTTGCCTAGCCTCGACTGGATATCCTTCCTTGCTCCATTATCCTTGCTGATTAAACTGCCCAGATAAGTGAAGTCCTCAACAGGATCCAGCACTTTGTTTTTGACAGTTATGGGTGTAGGGTTGACTGAGTTGATTGACATGACTTTGATCTTCATTGTATTGATGTTTAGTCCGGTTTGGCTTGAGAACTTATCTAGTCGATCCGTCTTCACCTGAAGATGGTCACTCCTGGAGGACAAAAGTGCCAGGTCATCAGCAAAGTCTAAATCCTCAAGGTGGGAGAAAAGCGTCCACTGGATACCTCTTGCCTTGTCTGATGTGGTTTGTCGCATTACCCAGTCGATGTTTCGCCCTTGCGTTCCCTCATTAAGGATCAAACCGAACGCTTACAACAGGTAGGAATATCCTGCGTAAGTTTGAGCGACGCGAGTACCCAGGGAGAAATAGATCTCGTTGAAGGAGGATTTTATTCGGTTGTTTACGCGACGCCAGAGTCGTTGTTAAAAATTGAACGATAGCGAAGAATGTTAACGAGGAATTTGATTGGCGTAGCCGATAACAATAAAGTGCATTCTATCGGTTCTCAAAAACAAAGGGAAAGGAATGTGTCTCTCTTGCGAGGAGCCGTTAGTGGGGGGAGCGTTGCGTGACGAGACTAAAAACGGCTGCGAGGGAGCCTAGTCCAAGACCAGAGACAATAGCAAGCTGAATCGAGCACGTGTAAATAGAAAGATATTGTTGGCTCTTACTAACAATGCAATATCGTCACACTCACTAGTTTATTATTCTTATGACAGGAGGTGGTGAGATATAAGAGTGACATGTTTTTGTGTTTGTGAAATAAATAAATGTCTTACGAGAATCAAGTATAATAATTATTTACCGGTAAAAAAGCCTTATTTTTACATTAATGTCACTTTTGAGACGGGAGGTAGTGAGATTAAATAATTACATGTCTTTGTTTATGTGGAATAAATGTACCAAAATATTTTACTAGAATCATTTATTATTTGAAAAGTATTATTTTACAAGTAGATGGTTTTCACAGTGACGTCTTCAACTTCTAAAATCAAAATCGTGAGGTCTTCTGTGTTGAGACACTGAATCGAAATTCGATTCCCTAGAACCCCTTTTCCAGTTCATAAGATAATGCCCAACTCCCCTCCCTACCCTCCCCATTTTCAATGTTGATACCCTTTAGTTTGAATCCCAAGTGGAGATAGAAACAACTTTGCTTGAGGGGAAGGGGAGTTGGGGATGCGCTGACTTGAATGACACGCATTGTACGGTTATTAACAGTGAGTGTCTCAACTTTTTTCGCATAATAACTACAGTGAAATTTGTTTATACTGAAAATATATTTCTGGTCATGATTCTCCGCACAAACGTTTCAAGTATACCAGGAAATGTGTTTGTACTCATGTGTACTGTCTCGCGAGTGAAAATAAGAGCTTTCATGGCAACTTCAACTGTCATTACCGGCCGCCATATGATCCACAATATATGTCGTCTCCATCAAAACTCTATAAGTTGGGTAAAACGCCTCGACAAATAACACAGAAAAGATGTTCTGCATAGGTCTGAGAATTGTAAAAGTTGTTTATGAATTTGTCTCCTACAACATTCCAAGTTCTTGGCTTTTTTCATGTAACGCTCTTGTTGCGTTACAGTGAAACTTGCAGTTTGGAACAATATTAGTGCTGGCTCTTCACTGTGTGGAAAAAATGTTAATGAGATTTTGCCATATCATCTGCATCAGGAAATGTTCTTATGTTGAACTTCTATAGTAAAATATTGCTTGAGGTGAGAATTTCAATAACAAAATACATCAAGTTGTAAATAACTGCAGTTGTAAGTTTTGAATTGCAAGTTCATTTATTGATAATTACCCATAAATATCAACAGTACAGTGCAACGCAATCCAATGCTATCTAGGTTCTCTACCATGAAAAAAAAACAAAACAACAACATGACGGCAGCACAGAAAAGGCGCATAGCTCATGCATGAGTATTATTTACCATGAGATAAACATAACGACCCCTTGCTAGTTCTAATCCAATTCATCTATGAGTTGGAGCTAGTTGGCT
>OX421445.1:27904848-27967348 GCA_949126865.1 Montipora capitata
CTCCCTAGCGTGTACAGCCGACGGTCACCCACCCATGTAGTGACTCTGTCGAAGAGGACTGGACCTCTCTTGGGCACGCCGTAACATATATTGTCGCATGAGATCGAGGTTATTTTTGCCAGAACAAATCGTATGTCATCACGATCGATACTTGAGAGAAATCCGGTGGGACCGATACGATTAGAATGCGTTTTCCTCGAGCACAACAACTGTTGTACGATGAAATCTAGTCAGAACATTGAAAAGGAGAAAAAAGTGCAATTAGCTTTCAGCATCGGATGCACCAAAGTTCCACGCTCTATTAATTTACTCGCGACATTAATTCATTTGGTCCTAATGGCCCCATCCACATAATAAATGCTCATTTGTCTTTCAAGAATTTCAAGAGGTTCCGTCCCTCAATGACACTGCGATTAAACTGATGGAAAACTTCCTACACATTGGTCGTCCAAATGGTTTTGTTGATCGACGCCGGAGGGCGGTCAATCGCTTCGAAGACATCGTGATCGTCATGGACGGCTCTTGGTCGATTGGAAACTGTGAATTTGAGAAAGGAAAAAAAGCACTTAAAAACATGTTAAGGTTCGCTGGTTCCAGCTCCGGTTATGATTCCAAGTACGCTGTCGTCACCTTCAGCACGAATGCCACGGTAAATTTCAATTTTCTCTCATACTCTGCAGCGAGTGAGGGAATTACACAGCTTAGCTATCCAGGGGGTTTCACAAATACAAATTATGGACTTGCTGAGGCGAAGAAACTTTTTGATAACCCCTCGTCGGGTAAGTAATCAGAACAGTGAGTTACCAGTGTGACCGCGAGAGGAATTATTTTCTAGGTCTGAGAGAACGTACACTGCGAATACATTTGTCTCTTATCGCTCCGGTTGTTGTAAATCTGTCACTCGACCCTTACCTCATATAACTCCTGGTTGTTAAATTAAAGTGAAGGAATTCTTGCTCTAACAAGATGGTCTTTCAGAGACTTGTCCTTCCTATAAGCAACCATTGGGGGATTTGGGAATATTCGCGCGAGATTGTGGTTGCCCGCTATAAGGTGCCAGTGTTTAAGTTAAGATCTTTTTAAAATTTGGTGTAGCAGGATTGAAAGTGGAGATGAAAGGAATAATTTTCTTGGATGTTTTGAGTTTCTTTTGAAAAGCAGTATTGCGCATTGAGAATTTTATTTCGGTTAAGATATCCTCGGCGGAGCTTTTGGGGTAGCCTCGTTTTAAAAGGCGAGTTCTTAGTATGCGCAAAACATCTCCTTTGATAAAGCCCTTCTTGACGCTAAAAGGGTGACATGAGGAGAAGTGCGTGTATTGGAATGTTTCTGTCGGCTTAAAATGTGTCTGTACATCCAGGCTTTTTTTCAGTAATGAACCTTGGACCTTTAAAAACTAAGGTATCAAGGAAAACAATCTTTTCCGATGACATTTCATGCGTGAATTTTGTTGTGGTGTGAAATGAGTTGGCGAAATCAATAAAGTTAATGATTTCTGCTTAAGGTCAGGTCCACACTGAGAAAATATCAACATGATTATTTCACGAGGTCGGGTACCAGAATACGCCCTCTTAGAACAAGAACTAATAGGCTAAAGGACTTTGTGAATGTGAAATATTTATAAGTTATTCCTAATCTCCCAGTAATACAGAGCTTGCTCTGCGAGAGGGTTAATAAACATATATTATTATTATTATTATTATTATTATTATTATTATTATTATTATTATTATTATTATTATTATTATTATTATTATTATTATTATTATTATTCTCTTTCAGATGAGAGGTTTATGTGGGCTAGTGGTCAGTAGCTGTTTTTCAATGCCATAAAAATGATGGCGGAGGCCATTGCCATTCTTGTGCCCATAGCTGTTCCCTGCGTTTGTAGGTAGTGTTTGTCATTAAATTTAAACGAGTGTTCTTTAACAATCAGTCGCATGAGGTCCCTGAGTGATGGTGTAGGAATGGGTTTTTTTGACTGATAATGCTCTTGGTGTAGAGTGAACAAACGTCGAGGGTAGCTAGAAGCGCTCGGTCGGGCTGTCTCTCACGGTGAACACGGCGATGATGTCGTTGTCATCAAAGTTGGCCATTGAATTCTGATAAGAACTTTTGTAATAGCAAGACCGGTTTCGAAAACTTAAGTGGCTTCCTTCGTCAGTTGCTTTTAATAGTGCTCGAGTGGTTGCGAGCGGGAGTTTACAACAACTTCGGTTTATAAACATACACTGCCACCGTATGAACTTCACTCCGCTTATCGGGTTTCGAGATGTCTATATCCAGATAAACCTTACTCGACATGTTAGCGAGAGAACTAAACCGGGATGAATTCTCAAACCTAAGCGCAGTCTTTACTCGAGATCCGTGAATGGTAGGCACGAATTATTTTGCAAACGACAACTGACTTACACATGTCAGTTGGCACCTATTCAAACGACTAACTAAAGAACGGATAGAAAAACCCGACTTCCCGTTAGTCAATTTTTGGTTGCGCTTAATTCCAAACCTATATAAAGAGCATTCTTAACCCTTTGGCTACTAGGGATTTGGCCGAAAAACACGTTTTGAAGCTAGTTGAGGGGTTTTTTGGTCACTGTCGTGCTGTTTAAGAGCTAAATCTCCCTTCAAGCCCGTTCCCAGGTTGTACACTCCGCGGCCTTTTCAACCAGGTGCAAAATAAGCGCAGAAAACAAAATTTCGACATAGTTTTTGGGTTTAAAAGTAGCACAACACTTTCGACTTTCACTTTTCGCTTTCTCTCCTTCTCTCTCTTTTCGCTTTCTTTGCCTCATTTTTTTTTTTGAACTTGCCGGGCATTTGGTAGGCTTTATTTTGGTGGGAAGAGTTTCTGAGAAACCTTTCATCATCTTAGAATTAGGTGCTCAGAAAGGTAGGTGGGTAATGGAGCAAGCTTTTCATGGAGATTTTCAGGTCAGTGTTACATGTTTTTTTTGGCCGTTTCTCCAGTTTCCTTGACTCAATTGTGCTCATTCTGGTATAGTTTGAAAGATCTCTTCTCCCTGCACAAGTTAGTGAACAAAGCTGTTCCTGACCGTTAAAAGTGATGACGTCACAAGGGGTAGATGGGACCGTGGATAAAGCTGGACGTATTTGGCCAGATAGTAATCAAAGGGTTAATCAACTTTGGTCAAACTCCCGCTCCAACCACTCGAGTACCACTAAAAGCAACTGACGAAGGAAGCCACTTACGAATCATAGTTGAAAACCTCTGATAAAAAGTGTTTGAACAGGAAATATTCTTGTGAAATTTAGAGAACAGTTAAAGGTTGTGAATAAATTGGTCAAAACTGCTTTAAATGGAGCGTGTGCTTCATTTTTCGACAGAGTCATTGAGATTTAATTTCAGCCTAAATAACTTTTAGTTTAAATACACAGGTGATTATACAAAATCGCGCGCTCTCATTGGCTCGCTATCTCGGATTATCAGGTGATAATGACCTCGACGGACAAAATGGCTGCCAGAAGTCGCTTTGCCACTGTAAGTGAAGATGATTTCGCGTTGAAATGTCTTTTTTTTCTCTTTTTTGAAATAATCACCTGTGTATTTATACTAAAACAATTATTCGCCTCAGGCTCAGTGATTACCGGTGGGTCGTTTTTGCCCCCTACTCCCTAACCAAGATGGAGCCAGAACCTGTAGAAAGGTCACGGCAAATAAGTCTATTTCAAATTTCTTTATTTTAACGCGAGAGTTCTTATGCGTTATTTTCTAAGGTCGCCGTCCGAATTCCAGAAAAATGGTTTTTCTCATCACCGACGGACGATCATCTGATAAACAACAGACTTTTTAAGGCCACTGAAATAAAAAACAGAGGAATGGAGATTTTTGTGGTTGCGGTTGGAGCGTACCTCGATGGTGTTGACGAGATGGTGAAAGTATCTTCCTCACCCCGCGATCGATATCTGTTTCGGGTTAAGACTATCAGCTCTTTCTTTGAAGTTGTTATGCTCATAATAAAGGAGGTTGGGGTAAACTACGTTCTTCCTGGATACGAACCTCCCTGCTAGTACAGTCCGCTTTAAAACATGTAACTTGGTTCTCTTCTCTTTAAATTCAAGGGTCCACCTGATGATTAAATTGTTGTATTTTCGACAAGTTAGACAAAAATAGAGTGATTAATAAACAAACCAAATCAAAATCAATTAAAGATGTTTTCTATTGTGATAAAAAGTGTAAAGTGTTTATTCGAATCAATATCTCAAACATACAAACTCATGCTCTCATTAGCCCCTGGGCAGCTGTGACGGTTCGCGATCCCCTGGGTCTCGCGAGATAGCGAGGAGAAAATAAGAGAAAACTAAGGGTAAAACAACGTATTTCACACCCCTTCCCACAAACTCGCAACACAGCATATTTTTTTAGTAAACGCGTACGACTTTAATTAAAGATAAAAGTTAACTACAAGTAAAACAGTTACGACAGTTACTATCTCTAAATTAACTAATCTTACTTAGATTTACTTAATGCTAATATATACTTAAACGACAATACAAAATGAACTAAATACTTTACTTTAATATTTACAGACAATAAGTTCAGTTCTTCGTCAGCCTTCGTGCCTTCTCAAGGTTCTTGTTAGTCCAACCGGCTAATCCTGCAACCATCCACTACCTCTTCCAGCAAACCAACAAACGTAGTCACGTCTTCTGTCAGTCCACAAGACTCTCACTTTCGTCGCCGAACTTTTCCTCCAAAAACTTCCACTATAAATATATCTGCCACCGCCGACAAAGGAGTTTTGTCTGGGAATTTCGCGGTCGGCTCCCACCAATGACTCTTGGCAGTGTTTCTCTTTTCCACTTTCTTTAAACTTTCACCTTTCCACTTTGGCTTCTCTCCGGCTTTCCTTCTCCTAGCAGTCTTCTTGTCAACTGACCTTTTTCCACCCGCCTTTACAACACGCTACTTACATTTATATCTTTACATAACAATGCACTCCACATCAACACTTATTGAAAAACCTATTGTTAAAGCACGACCCTAACGAACCAATAGTTACAAAAGCATCTCCACAATGGAGACTTAAAAGAACAAATACACTAAAAAACTATTCTCTAATGTACTAATTGCGGTAGACTTCGATACGAAATTAACACTGAGTAATTAACACGAGCGGAATAAACTATGAACTAACGAAACAAAGAACTAAAGAAAAAGGAATTTTGTGACAGCAGCAGCATATTTCAGTTGAATCGTTACTCTTCAGTAAGGGCATTCTTTTAGATGCAAGGGAATCGCTACTAGGCTTATTTTTTTCAAGTAGTGTAACTATTGTATGAGACACTTGGACCCTGTGTTAGCAGTTAATTAGTAATGTAAAAGTCGTGTGGTAAAAAAGGATGACTCAAAAGACTTGAATCACAATAGGCAAAATATCACTTTTAGCACAATTAAAGTCTAAGCTCTTTCAAACTTGCAAGTTCGATTCAACAGGTTTTCTGGTTCCAGCTGGTTGAGCACCGGTTCCATTAAGGAAAAGTTCAGTCTAGAATTGATTACAATAAAAGAAAAGAAAGGTACTCAGATGGATGGACGTCCTTTCCTTAGAGTGCGGACTTAAAAAAATGTTGATGTAGTGTTTTCCCCCTGTTAGCTGACTATAAGCTCCTAAGGACCTTGAGTACGATTTCTCGCATTTTGTCCCCAGAGCCCTCCCTTTCTTTTGATCACTGGGTACGAGAATGGGCAAAAACATCAAGACGTTTTCGGTAGTGGTGCATGCGCAGTTGCATAAAACAACAGCTAAGCAAGAGCGAAGTAGATCTAATTCACTCTTAACAGTTTTTGTCGTTGTTTGCGTTTTACCCAGAGTTTATAGTTAGTTAGTCGTCCCCTCTACTAACTTTGGGTTTTTCTGGTGTTTTGAACCACCCATCGTCCAATTTAAAGTCAAGGAGATCTGATGTTAAGCAAAAAGACAAATAAATAATTCAATAAAATTAAAAAAAGATAGAGGAGGGGACAGACAACATTCAGCCACATGCACATAAAATTAATCAAAATGAGAAACAGCGGTTTAAATGCGCTAAGTAGTCTAAATTTAACTATGTTGATAAGAAATAAATTGACGCCAGTTTTGCAAGCAGAAAATATCGATATGCCTGTCGGGAAGAACAGCCAAAGCCTTGGGTAAATTGTCGATGGCCGTGGTCACACTTGGGTTTTTATCCGGCGTATTAAAGCTGCTTCATTACCTCTATTTGATCGACGTTATGTCATTTTTTTTTTTTTTTTAATCGTTTCTTCGCTCTGTTGACGCAAAGTTTTCTAACAACTCAAGCATTTCGCCCAAGGACAATGTTGGCTTTGCCGACTCCTCCCAAGGGTACCCAACGAGCAAATTAAACCAAAAGCCTTTGAGAGACATTTCTAGGCTCCTTGTAATGTATAAAGACTGTCTAAAGAGATGTTTTTATCACCTAGAAAAATTGATCTGAGTTAGGATATCTTAGCTAAAAATTGAAGTGTCCGACAATTTTAGGGAATGATCTTCATTTCAGAAATTGCTAGCTGAACGTTACCTTCAAAGAACTGCCATCTGAACCATTGGCTTATCCGAAACTTCCGAAAACGTAAGGGACTACTTTGGTTGGGAGTTTTTTAGGTGATGTTTTAATAAAGAAATCTGTAGCTGTTTGGCAATGTAGAACCGAAATTCTTAGAGCGGTTTGACTCTTCCGAACACATTTTTCACCGAAGATTATTGTTGGGTGCCCCTGTCCTCCTCAACTCTTCTTTTTTTCGACGCGCTACGCACGAGGAGAATTGTCAGAATTGAAGCAAGGTGAAAATCTGTTAAAGAAGATTGCAGACGAGCCAAGCGTTGTCCGGGGTGTGTTTCTCCAGGTATTTCTGGTTTTGCCTTATCTAAAACACTAGCATTTCTAATCCAGTTGATTTCAAACACAGTGTTTCTACTTGTCGATACCCGAATATCATGCTGAATTCAATTACGGTCGTCGCCCCGGCACTCGCCAAGGTAATCGGCTGTTAGCACGACGTCCTCTGGTTTTTATCTGCTATGAGTTCAGTCACGCAGGCAAGCTCTGATTATTAAAGGAGACCAAACCTTAAAGTTTCTTTCTTTCACATTCCATTATGGAAACATTTCGAGAGAATCTTTAACAAGACTCTTCTTTTAAATTAAGCGTTTATTCGGAACACCATGTGGCACAGAAGTAGGCTGATACATTTTGGAAGAGAGAGTTTTTATTTGAGTGGTATTCAAATTTGCCAAGTACGGAACAAAACAAGTAAATATTTCTGCAGCCAGTTGAAGTCTGGATAACTCATTCATAACAACGGATGATGTACCGGTCAACATCGCGTAGTGTTTACAAATGAATTCTGCAGGTGACCTATACTGTAGCTAAAGCTATAGGGGTAGTTTGTTTTGGAACAGTTCGTCGGATCGGAAATAGACTGGATCTACCGAATGCATCCGCGTTACGTCTATTTAAGATTTCGCGGAATCTAGTATGTAGCGTGACTTTCAAAGTGAAAAGAGTGATACAAGGGAGGGTGAAACATGCACTAGTGTAGCAACACAGAAAACTTGTGAAAACCAATCTAGTAATTAATGTGGGTAAGGGAAAAGCGGTATCCAGCTGCAAAGAGGGCCCACCATTTCCACAGGTAACGGGTAACAGGTAAAAGGGTGAACGGCGAAGGTAGGGAAAAGCGCCCTGAGGACGAGGTTGCACGTAACGCACTATGTCATCGAAACGCCGATTTTTGTTGTCCATTGACCGAATGCAAAAATGGCCGCCAACAAATTATTCTTTTGTCTTTGTGTTAATTAGCCTAACTAGCCTCGTTCACAGGCGTAAAATTGAAAGAATTTGGGCTGTAAAACGAGGCTAGTTAGGCTAATTAACACAAAGACAAAAGTTTTTTTTGTTGGCGGCCATTTTTGCATTCGGTCAATAGTCCGTAGTGACAGAATAGGTCCGCGAGGCGTGCGTGTCGTTACTGCTGAACTGCAGGCTCAGAATTCCTGCAAAATTGCAAAAACACAAAAGGAAAGAAATGAATCACAAATCGAAAGTTTTGACTACCCTTGTGGTTTTGGTTTTTCCTGAGGCGTTTTCTTGTTGAAAATCCGAAGTTATCTCTTTCTTGTTTGGTAATGTAAACAACAATCTAAAAATAAATTGCCTTTGTGTTGGTCATTTGCATGGTGTCCACAAAAGCTTAAGGCAGGTTGGAGTTCCAGAAAAATCATGCTTTAGGATAACAAAATTATAATTATATTCCAATTTCCTTTCCTTTCTTCAAAATTTTCTTGTTGATCGCAAAAGAAACTGACAAGAGGCTACATTTTCGATATAAAAAGTCTAAAAATACACGTGACGAACACAAATGGGTAGGAAATGAATCATAAATTGAAAATTTTAACTACCTTTATGGTTTCGGGTTCTGATGAGACGTTTTCTTGTCGGAAATCTAACGTTTGGTAATGTAAACAACAACCTAACAATAGAGTCCGATTAATCAAATTTACATGGTACATGTGTCCACAACATGAAAACAGTCGTGTGCCCCGATAGCAATTATATAATTCCTTTTTTTTCCTTTCTTCAAAATAAGCTTCTTGTTGATAGAAAAAACAAAAAAATTGGCAACAGTTTGTGTTTACAGAGATCAATCGATAGCCTACAAACAACACGGTTATCTGGACAAAATAATTCACGACACACGGTTAGTTTTTTCCGTTTTTCACTCCTTTTCGCAATCTCTCGCAGTTTTTGTCCCCTTCGCGAGCGTTTGGAAAAGGAAAGGAAACGGCTGCTTCGCAGGCTATCCTCGCCCTTCCTCGCTCTCGTTCAAATTTCCGGTGGTTTTTAAATTTAATTATTATTATTTTTTAATATGGCACGTTTCACCCCCAAGTACAGAATATAGCTAAGCATTGTTTTTTTCAAATTATCTGTTTTGAAAGTGTTATAAGTATTTCAGTATCGTTTATCCCTGTAAAAAAAAACATTTTTCAAAATAACGAGAAAAACATGATTGGCAGGATGCAAAAACGAATACAAAATATCAAACCAAATGGTGTAGCACGTAGACAAATTTAGAGTTTTCTTTTATTGGTCACCATGGGCGTGGCATGATAACGTCATATTTAGGGTCACTGGTTTACAAAAGTTGGAAACTGACGAAAATAATGCCAAATTCTCTCAAATTACTTAACCATTACATCCTTAGCAACGCACCCCAAAAAATATGTCAGTAAGTCCTTAATTCTCTTCGTGCGTGCCCGCACATGAGGCCGTTACCAGTGAATGCCATTGTTGCTTGTCCTTCGCTAGTTTTACCACCTCTCCCCAGCTCCGCCCTTTCATCTTCATCTGCCCGCGTTCAACTGATTGTCTCCATGTCTCCTTGGGTCTTCCTCGCTTTCTTTTTTCATCTGGAGTCCAACGCATAGCCACCCGCGGGATGGCTATCAAGGGCAATCCATCTCCTCTTGCGGGGAATTGGTCGTACACAGGTCTTCCTTCTTAGTTCATAGTTCGAGATGTTGTTTGGCCAGTAGATCCCCAATATCCTTCTAAAGCACTTATTTTGAAAGACTTCTAACTTCTGACGAACGCTTTTAGTTACTTTCCAAGATTCTGCCCTATAGAGTAGCACATTCAGGACGTTGCTTTTGAAGATACGAACCTTTGTTTTCAGACTAATGCTGCTGCTCTTCCATATGCTATTCAACGATGTAAATGCATCTCTTGCTTTCCTGATTCTTACCTTAACCTCTATTTCGGAGTCCCCGTCTATTGTCACTTTGGTTCCAAGATACGTGAACTCTGCTACTTCTTCAATGTCCGTGTCGTTTATAGTAATGGGCTCTGTTGTTGAGCAGTTTGTTCGTCAGTGATTTCGCGTTTTGGTGGAGTTCACTTTAAGCCCAATTGACCCCGCATTTCTAGCAAGATCTTCGCTTTTGAGTTGGATGTCATTCAAACGGTGTGACAACAGCACGACATCATCGGCAAAATCAAGGTCTTCTAATATCTCCGTAAAAGTCCACTTAATACCTTTCGATCTTTCTTGCATATTTTCCCTCGTAAGACAGTCTATGCTAAGAGTGAATGAAAGGGGGGAAAGTATACAGCCTTGTTTTACAGCAGTATTAACTTTGCATTCTTCTGACAAGTAATGTCCGCAGATGACCCTGGATTTTAAATCACTGTAAAATAGCTGGATGATTGCCACAATCTTAGTTTGAATTCCATAGTATCTTAATCTCGCCCATAGGGGTTCTCGATGTATGCTGTCAAATGCCTTTTCGAAGTCGATAAAGTTTGCATAAACCGGTGCGTTCCATTCGTGCCACTCCTCCAGGATCTGCGTAAAAGTAAAGATTTGATCGCTGCAAGATTTGCCTTTTCTAAGGATCGAAAGGCTAGTATTAATTAAAAATCTATTTACTTTAAATTTTATTTGTTTGCATTGACTGTAAAGAAGTGTTTTCGCATTTTAGCAAAGATCACAAACAATAAACCAAACTTCTTAATAGTTGTAATCATGCTATGATGGAACACATCGCTTGCTTGAAAGTCCATGCCTCAGTTCCACAACATTGTTCTGTCCAAAGCTACGTGGACGACACTGACTAAACTCTTGCTGTCTTTCCGGCGGCTTCAAGACCAATCACGCATAGTAGCTGAAATAAATCAAGACCTTACAAGAATACGTAACTGGTGCTTCGATAACCAGTTACTGATAAACAACGACAACTTGAAACGAAGCTCCTAGCTTGTGGCAGTAAAGTTGGAGTCGCTAAGACTCGCAACTTCACGAAGATTTCGCTCCATGGAAAACATCTTGTTCCAGTGAAGGATGCCAGAGACCTATATTGGAAACAAGTTTAACTTTTGACGATCATATCACTGCAATGTCGCTTCTTGTATGTCGCGACTAGGCCAGATAAACAATGTAAAACATTGCTTCGACAACCGCACTTTAATTCTTATTATCATCAAGTTAGTTTTCAGTAAAATTTTTTATTGCCCTTCAGTCTGGAGCAATACTTCTCAATCTAACATCGCCAAACTCCAAGCTGTTCAGAATTTTCCCTGTAGAATCGTTCGCGGGTCACGATCATGTTACTCCCATTCTCAGACAGTGAGGCTCAACTGGCTCCGCGTGAGACAACTTATGTATTATCGCGATTCAATGATGACATTTACAAATGTATGAATGGCCTTGTTCCGGGGTATCTATCTGATCAGTTTATTAAGCGTTCATCAATATCAACCCACAAAACTAGAAACTCGTGCAGCTGTTAAATATTCCGTTATTTAAAACCGCAACTGGCCAAAGAACTTTTTACTATTTTATGGTGTCTCTCTGGAACGCTCTGCCTCAAGTCAATCGTTAGCTCATTTTAAGACCTTGAAGAGGAAAAGACTCTAAATGGATAGCTAACTGAATTTATCTAGTACGGAATAGTTTAAATCTTCTAATTCTTTAGCTTCTATTAGATTTGAATTTATTAGTGCATTTTAAAATTTTATTCACGTAGTATTAATTTTATCGTAATTTACTGTTGTTTGTTACATATTTCACTGAAAAGCCCCTTGGGGACGTGGAATAAACGTGTATGTATGTATGTATGTATGTATGTATGTATCACTGAGTCTGCCTTTTTGTCGAGGGTCGAGAGTCGAGGGTAACATTTCGAGGGTCCAGGGCCTTTTGTCGAGTGTCGAGGGTCCCTATCGGATGCGTTTTTATAGTCGATAAATAACCCAGCCAATGTTAAAATACCACGCTCCAATTGCATTTGGGTAAGAGTGGATTGGATATAATAAACTCTTGGTCTAAGGTGAATCAAGATATTCGATAAAAAGGTACTGTCAGCTTTTGTAAATGTTGGGTTTTTTGCATCCACCGAAACTAATAGGAAGCCAGTTCCGTTTTCATGCTGGTAAAAAGTAACTTCGGGTACAGCAGAAAAAATGTCAGTCCTCACACGCAACGGCTACTCTAAAAGACTGAAACCCCATTTACCTTTATTATTCAAGACTTGAGAAGGGATATCCTCTTAGTGAAATTTAAGCAACACAGGAAGTCCATCTCGCAGGGTCTAACTTCGGAAAACAAAACACGCGTATAGCGACTCTAAAAGAATGAACCCTATTTACCGTAATTAAGTCATGAAACGGATTATCTGAAGGCAAGAGTTGGAAAAGAACATCCTCAGTCTAACGAATTTAACGAGTCCAAACTAAAATGGTTTATTTAACATTCGTAGCGTAATAAACATTTTTTACCACGATTCCGATGATAATGGGTAATTGGATAAACTCTTGACCTCGATAAAAATAATGCTCACAACCTTAAGTGAGGCTGTTCGTTGGTGACAGCTAAACCTTCTCTTCCTGAGATACTGCAAAAATGACTTCCTGCGTTGCTTCAATTTCTTTAGAAGGATATTCGTTTTCAACTCTTGCCTTCAGATAATACTCTTGTTTCAACCTCAATAAGAAGTTCCGTGCTAACTTTTACGGTCGTGTTTGAGTGTGGATGCGCGTACGTTTTCCTGTCTCTCTGTCAAATGATCCTGCGCGTACAAACTTCCTGTGTGGTTTTAATTTGCCATAGACCCGTTGTGATTTTATGCACCAATTGTCTGTTAAGACCATTCTTTACGATATGAACTTCGAGGAAAAGACAGTGCCAAAAAGAAAAAACAAATAAACAACAAAAGATAGAAATCTTGACAGAATAGTAAAATTGCTCTTTTAAACCATGTAACTTCGTTTTGACTTTTTTCAGTTATCGAAAGCAATGCATTTTCGACTAATAAGGACGGAAAAAAATGAAATAAAAAGATAATTTAACATTGTGATAGATTGAATAAGCGTTACATTTTCCTTGACCCAAACAGGCCAACTTATTTTATCTGATTAGCTCTCAAGCACCATCATATTTCAGCTGAATCGTAGCCCTGCACCGCTGAGGGTTTACAGAGATAAAGTAAATAGGAAAGGTGACATCATACGATTTTGGACACAGAAATTCGTGAAAAGTATAAGCCTCAAAGCAGATATGCTGTAATTACTTGATAAAAGAAGTGAAAGGCTAATATTAATCAAAAATGTATTTACTTCATATTTATCTATATGCATTGAATGTTAAGAAGAGTTTTGGTCTTTAAACAAAGATCACTGGCACCAAATTTGACCCTGACTAATTAGGATACCTTATCTCAGTGGATATAGAGCGGTTTTCAATTGAGTGTCGAAAGTAATTAGTGAATTACTTTGGTTTATGATTACTTAACTCAGCGATTGGTTCAAAGTTCTCGCGCCACGTTTTCAACCAATCAGAAGTGAAACCAAAACCAATCGTGGCTCGCGCGTGCACATTTTCCCGCGCTTTGTGTCGGTTACGTGTAATTACTTCGAGTTTTGATTGGTTTACTGGATTGTCTCCGTCCTTTTTGATTGGCCAAAGTAATTACTTTGGTTTTGGTTTTACGACACTCATTTGAAAACCGCTCTATTGATAAGCCGGCCAGTTTTAAAATAAACTTTAAGTGAAAGAGATCATTGTATTTTTCAATGATGAGAGAAGGAACTCGAAAGAAAGATAATCACCTTTTGCAAATGTATTAGAGCATCCTCCTTGCATGACCCGTGTAATGCTGGACCTTGATTTTCTTGCACTCATTGAAATTACTAGGTGGCCACTTAAGTTTTTATGCAGGTAAAAAATTACTTCAGCTACGGCAAAAAAATACCAGTCGCCAGTTTGTGATCCTTAACATGTTGCTAAAATTATCACTTAAAAGGAGACAGACAGCGAGGTAGACCGCGCACGTGCATTGGTGACTGTTGTGAGAGAGAAACGTCTTACCTAGCCTGCATGACAGGCGCTTTATGAGCCAAGCGGGGAGAACGCCATATTTCGCAAAGCGCCTGTCATGCAGGCTACGTCTTACCCACAAGAGTCTTTATTATCATAACCGTAGTTACTGAATAGAGACAGAGAGAGACACACACACGCAACAATGACAGTTAAAAAAAAAAACTTCAAACCCATTTTTAAGTCAGAAGACGGATTATCTGAAGGCAAGGGTCGGAAACGAACATCCTTAACGAGTTCCAAACTAAAATGGATACGTAGGGAAACATGGGAAATTGGAGAGAAGGAAATGGCAAATCCTTTGAAATTCACTATTCTTTCAAAGTTTCTATTTTTATTCTTTCTTTCTTCTTTTTGTTTTTGGTGTTGCCTTTTTCTCTTTCTTTACCTAAATTAACAACGGGTGGGAATTATGGCAAGTTAAACAAATATAGGAAGACTAGTCCGACAAACAGGACGTTAGTTTGCAGAATCATGTAGTAACAGAAACACACAAGCACATGCACGCACCCACAATGACACACAATAGTCACTGAGAAACTTCTATTCTTATTCTTATGTTATCTGTTGGGGTTTAAACACGTAGTTTCTGAATTGAAGACTTGAAATCCTCTTAGCGAAATTGAAGCAACACAGGAAGTCCATTTCGCAGGGTCTAAAGAAAACAAACAAACAAACGTATAGTTACAGCTAAACAGGGACTTTCGGTGTTCGCAGTTTTTTCCTACATCGCGGATTCTACACGTTACTGTACAAATGGGTTATTGACCAAGCGTGAGGTCAAGATGGCTGGATATTGGCCAAGTTCCTTTTTTTCGTCTTTATGCACCTAGACGAAGTTCTTCTTTTGCGTATTTATGGAATTCGACTTCGTTTCGGTCCATAAACACACACAAAAAAACACTTGGCCAATATCGATCCAGCCATCTTGACCTCACCCAACACAAGAACACCTAATTTGCAGGATAGACACACGCACGTTAAGCAGCCGAAAAGGACTGCTTATCCGACTGAGCTGAAACACGTCAATATTGCCTGAAGGCTGAAACAAAGTAAACCAATCACCCTCATGAAGAAATGATACAATAGCAACACAGGAAATAAATTTACCTATAAAATGATTTTATCAAGATAAAGATTGTCCATACTTAATAGTTCACAGACGGGTGCGGACAAACTCAAGTGCAAAAATGTCGAGAGTTGGTGTTCAAGTTGCAATTGTATTAAGTCTTATTGCTCTCTTCAGCGAGCAAGGCTCAGCAAATTTTTGGCGAGAACCTGCGTTACCTGACGATCCAAATGATGAATATTATCAACGTAAGAATAACTTAATTTGCATCAAATGAAAGTACTTTTAACTTCATATGTGCAAGTCTATTTAAGTGAAGAGGTTGCCCTATGCCACCAATGATTAACGATTATTGAGTGAGGTTGTTTGAGATCTTGCTCTAGGAAACAGGTAAGCAAGCAAAGAGAGCGTTAGCGGTCTGAACGTGAAAGAAAGCCTCCAACCGGCCGCAATTTAGTTATAAAATATATAGAAAGCGGTTAAACCCTTAAAAAATTCTGACGCTTAAAATTGTTTGAATAGTCATGTAGTGTGATAGTATAGTCAAACTGTATTGAAATGAAGCTAAAGAAAGTGAAATCAACTTTTAGTATGCTACTTTTGACTTCAGTGGGATGTTACGTGCTCACTATTGGTAATACACCATGATGTTCCTAAGACTAAGTTGACTGGTCTTTTCTTTTTCCGAATTACCACCCTCACTTTTCTACATTTTTCATTTTTTCCTTCAAGAATTTCAGAAGGTTCCACCCGTCAAAAAAACTGCAATTAAACTGATGGAAAACTTCCTACGCATTGGTCGTCGAAATGTTGGTCGACGCCGGAGGACCATTATCATGGAAGATATTGTTATTGTCATGGACAGCTCTGGGTCGATTGGAAACTGCGAATTTACAAAAGGAAAAAAAGCACTTAAACTCATGATACAGGAGGCAGGTAAAAATTCCAAGTTCGATTCCAAGTACGCTGCCGTTACCTACAGCTCGAATGTCACAGTAAATTTCAATTTTTCGTCAACCTCGGAAGCAAGTTCTAAAATTATGGAGGCTAGCTATTATGGAGATGGGACTAATACAGCGGATGGACTTGCTGAGGCGATGACACTGTTTGATGACCCCTCGTCAGGTAATCTATCAGATCAGTGAGTTGCAGTTAGTAGAGTCTTAATAGTTTGATTAATTTGAGGGATTTTTTCCCAATGTCTCGGGGAACGCGTAGATTGGGAACACACACGCCAACGCTGCGGTAGCGTAAGGCCTTTGAACGCGGGTAGATGATAATGAAGAGCTTAATTGACCCACAGACGAA
This sequence comes from Montipora capitata, assembly GCA_949126865.1. Lineage (NCBI taxonomy): Eukaryota > Metazoa > Cnidaria > Anthozoa > Scleractinia > Acroporidae > Montipora > Montipora capitata. The sequence goes on from OX421445.1 coordinate 27,921,126, forward strand.
AACCGGAAATGAACGTTTCGCATGCCTGGACCACCTGGGGGAATTATGGTCATAACTTAGTCAGTTTCCGTTTATGCATAAACCTCATATATAAAAGCTTTTAAATTGTAATTTCAAAACGGAATGTAATGCGACTAGTAAGTATTAAATCAACGCCGCTACAGTTGTTTCTTTAACAACTTTTTCTTTTACCACGAATCTTTCCATTTTCAAATCCCGCTAGCAAGAATTTTCTTACCTCCAAAATCCCGACAATTTGCGACCCCTTCTAATAACTCTGTCGGAACTCTGTCAGAGTTAAAAATGCAACCCCACAATATAGTCAATCCAGTCCGATGTGACCCCATCCAGCGACGCACCCCATTATCCCATTAATAGAAAGTACCCCCCTCCCCCGCGGCCAAGGCCAGCAGTCAGTAAACTAATGAGGCCTTCCAAGGGTTCTTGCCGACATGCGACATCGCTCCAAAATTGCAAAAAATGTAGCGACAATCTTGTTCCAGAACACCGACAGCCGACAGAACCTCTAGGAGAAAAGGCGACAATTTGCGACAGCAGCAATCCATTTTTAACTTCGACAAAGCGACATCTTTTCACTTTTTTGTTTCGACAGCGACGTGACCAAGCAGGCGGCCAGCATGACTCTTAATCTTCTGTTCTGTTGGTGTTGCTACATGTATATTTCTTGTGAAAATTAAGATATATTAAACAAACCATCATTCAACACTTCACGCACTTGTTATTTAGTCAGTGTCTTATGTCTCTCATGATTTCCTTTTTTGGTACAAAGGTCGACACGTATCACGTCAGTCATGATTCTCTGTAACTCGGTGACTTTTACCGCGTCTGTGCGGCTTTTCTGGCGCTTTTTGTTAACGTGGGGTACGTGAAATGGGAAAACATTAAAAAAATCGCACAGCAGTCACAGCATTCTCAAAAAAAGCAAAAAGAAGGACAAAAAGAGCTACGAGGGGAAAGAAAGGAAAGGTAAGTTGTCCGACACTGCGGTTTACCAGTAATTACTGACTAATGATTACTGAGAGGGTTTTGACGGTAATGACAGCAATTAATAATTAATGATGCGAGGGCTTAATTGTTGCTTGATTTTTACGTATTTCGATGACCGTATAAACACTTCCGTAGCTCGTTTTCATCCCGGGGGCAGGGGGGTACTTTAGGAATTTCTCAGTGGGGATGTGCCGCTGGCACCCTGGAACCCTTAGCCTATACCAGAGCTAGTTTCAGCTGGATTTTGCTACCCTATACTAGAGTAAACTCCCCAAATCACTCCTATCCTAGAGTAGCTGTTTTCCAGAAACTGAGGTCACTAGCACAGTCTAAAACAAACCCAAAACATTACACCACAATCAGGATTTATTTATACTTGTCCAGCAATGCCAAGCACGTTCGTACGCATTATCAAGACAATAAATTGTTTAATTTTAACCAGTATCAATACCACCGTTTTCCGTCTGAATCCCGATTTTTGACAATTTTTGACAGTTAATAATATCCAGTAGCGTTTTATGATAGTCATCTATCAACGCTGTTGAGGCTGAGTCGTGAAAATTTAAACTTGCCGATTTCATTTTTGTATATTTTTGAGTAGCAATTCCTGGTTTCCTTAGTTTAGATAAAATCTTCAACCAACTGGTCAGTTTCGTGAAAAATGATACCCTATTCTAGACCCAAACGCTCTGAGGTGGGGAATAAACTGTTTTCTCTTTTGCATGCCGGAAGGGTGATGTGCAATGACTGTAACCAGTCAGCAAACTCTGCCACAGTAATAACTGCCGAACTGTCAACCATTTTATTTTCGTGTGGGGTCAGAGAACTTGAAGAGAATGAGCGCCAAAGGTCGCGGCAGAAGCTGTTCTACAAACTAATTATAGTAGTTAGCAAATCTTGGAAGTGAGGCGTTCTTAACTGTTTCTCTTCCAGAAAAAAAACATTTTGGTGCCATAATGAGGCTCCCGTGGCTAAGCCCGTTAAGGTCACTAAGGCCTGTTCCAAACGTCGTGCTACTGCCGTGCCGAACTCAAATGAATTTGGCTTGGCAGTGTCACGACGATGGTATGGCAGCGGTTTCAAACGTAGAACCTAACACAGTCGTGCCAAATTCAAAAGACAAAACAAGCCATCCATCCAGCGTAATAGTATGCAAATAATGCAAAATACATTAAATTAATTTATGAATTGAGCTCGGCGCAACAATAGCACGCCGTTTGAAACCAAGTCGTGCCGAACCGAACCTAAAAAACCCAAGTCGTGCCGTGCCGAACCTAATTCAGCCTAATTCAGCCGTGCCGCGCTTAATGGTTTCAAACGGCGTGCTACTGCCCTGCTTAAATCGAAATGACAATTTCATTTGAGTTCGGCACGGCAGTAGCACGACGTTTGGAACAGGCCTTATAAGATCACCAAAACCGTTCAAAAGTCTATCTCTGACTTTCTCAGTAATGGTGATCTGAGTAGTGGTTGATCTTCTATAAAAAGAGGGAAGTTTTTACTCTTTAAATTAAAATTACAGGACGCAAAAACTAAGCACGTCCAGTCAACATTTGTATTCTAGCGAAAAAGCGACAGCGACAATTGTATTGCAGCGAAAAACGACAGCGACATTTGTTTAAAGCCAAATAGGCAACAAGTGGGCTGGAAAATGAGCGACAAAGCGACAACACAACCCCCCCTTGGAAGGCGGCCTCACTAATCGTGTCTAATTGTCAAAAGAAACGTAACTATATAAACGTGGTAGTGTCAAGACGGCTCACTTCCGTTTCCCAACGTCTCTTACGGCTTGCTGAGCTCCCTTATGACAAATCAAAAAAGCATTTCAAAACAGTAGCCGTCAAGGTAGATTTCCTGTTGTTCTTCTCACATTAATGGTACATTCGTTGCTAAAGAATCATAAGAAGATTCATAACAAAGCGGGGTGAAAAGACTCCAAAAGCTACCAGAAACATGTTTTTTGGAGTTAATAAAAATCTCCTCAGTTCGGGTTCTACTGCAAAATACTAAGATTTTGGGAAAAAAGTATTCGGCGGGATCAATCTGTGATTGTAAAAATGAAGCCATATCAAAGGTTTTTCACTTATTTTTAGATGCTATAGGGAAGGTCATAACGTAATTTTATTAAGACACAACTTGTGCTAATGTATGCATCTTATGCTACATTATAGTGAATAACTGAAATAGATAGACCATTTGACGGTTACGCCATTTTGTTGGAAGAGGTTCTTAGGCACGCACGTCTTTGATTACAGTACATATTGGAGATTAGGCCCAATCTTGAGAAGGCCGTAAATCGGCCCCAATTCTTTTTCTATTTCAAAAAGTGCTTGCCGTGAATAGAAAATATATTATCGTAAAGTTTCGAAAACACATTCCAGCTATAATGACTGTTGACTGATGTAAATGAAATGAAGTGAAAAAAATACTTTAAATTTAGAGAACAATCTCTTTGCAGCATATAGTTACAGAGAGTTCAGTGATTTTCACCTAAATCGAAATAAACTCATCGCAATTAATCCGCAATAGTCGCTTCTCAACATGGCGCCAGAAATAAATAGGTCATGGGCGACATAAATTGTCTTGTTACTGTTATCTTCGTTTCCCAGGACGATCCTATATAGATATTACACCCATAGGAGTGGATCATAACTGACAAATGACCAAAAAGGGTCCTCGAGGTTCATTCTGACACACACATAGTGCCTCGAATATCGTCTTCTCCGGAAATGCTGTGCCAATTTTAATCTCTAGCCGGTTGATTCATTTACCTAGGTCTTTTGTGACAATTAGCCAACCACACCAGCCACAAGAGGAATCTGACAAGCACTTTTCTATGTCCACAATCTTATTACCTCCCATTTCAGATCCTGATATTTTTCTACTTTTCTGTACTTCTTGATCATCAATCCTGCAATCACCAGGGACCGCAATGTCAATAATCTTACAGATCTTTGCTTTCCTTTCATTCACTACAATGTCCTTTCTTCTTGCTTCTATTATGTGGTCACATTGTATCGCTTCAACCCACAAAGTCTTTACTTCATTATTTTGGGACTCTGTCCGGTTTGAGTTCGTATCACCTATTTTTTGTTTCAGCTAGCAACTTTATCTTGTACCCCTTCTGTGCCAACTCTGGGCTCTCACAACATAGGTCACAGTTTCACCTTTATTATTATTGCATTTCGACGAAGGCGGACGCATTCTGTGTCGTTTGACGAATGTCCCGAATATGTTTCGCGGGTATCGATCGTGATGCTATGCGATTTCAGGGTTTGGACGCCATCTTGGACTGACCTGCCGACGGGCACGTTACGCCGATCTGACTTGATTGTGAATCTGTCATGCCTCGACATCGGGTTTATATCGCAGTGCCCGCATACCCAAATCAAAGCAGTAAAAATTCCCCACATTTAATTTACACATGCTTTGCAGTTGTGCGTGTTGGTTGCTAGGCCGTTTTCTTCGCTGTCTTTTCAGAAGTAATTGAAGTTGTGTTGATTTATTCAAAGTATCACTTGCAAATATGACTATAAAGCTACTTATCAGAACACCAGAAAGCCGCAATTCGTGCGGACAACGATGCCGAGTTCTGATTTGTCAACTCAGCTGCCTTTCACAGGAGATTCAAATTCTCTCCGCGTACTGACTGAAAGCACCCCACAAGTCCACTTTCCCTGAATATTTTTTGGGCAATCAATAGAATAAAAACTATCATTTTACTACACATCGAACGCACTTTATTAATCCATGATTACTACTTGTAGTTTATGCTTAATGCGTTCGAGCGAAGCGAGACTATTACTAATTGTGTCGAGTTGAGATTTTTCCTGTGGGTGACTACTCGCCTCGATTTCATGCGGGAGGCCTCGAGCCCACGCGACGTGACGTAATGAACAAAATATTGCAGGCTCAGAACATGTGCTCTATTTGCTCGTGTTGACCTGCGATAGCTTGGAGCGTTTCGTCAGAGTTTTTCTCCTCTAGTGAAATTGTGTTTATTTATGCTATATTTAGTTTACGAGTATGATTGATGCTATTTATCAAAACATCGGAAAGCTGTGTAGTGCAATCAATATCGAACATGTAAATGTGACGATAAACTTCAAAACCAACACAACCTCGACATAACATACAAACATCAAATTGTTTCATAGATGTATCTAGGCTAAATTGCCATTTGATACAATACAACTATCCTTCTCAGTCAAAATGTAAAATAATTGAATGGATATGAACATCTCAAATAAAGGAAGGCAGCTCGAACGAATTACTACTGTTTACTGCTAGTTCATTAGATTTTCATTATTATTAACGTTTTTGTTTTTTGCGTTATTTTTAAAGGTCGTCGTCTAAAATCGAAGAAGAAGAAGGTTTTACTAATCACAGACGGGCAATCAAACGACAAAGATTCGACTGTTGCAAAGGCAAATGAACTGAAAATAAACGACATAGAGATTTTTGTGGTTGGGGTTGGATCGTACATCTATGGCATTGACGAGATGGTGAAAGTATCTTCCTCATCCCCCCATCGATATCTGTTTCGGGTTAAGACTCTCAGCGATTTGCTTAAAGTTGTAAAGCTCATAATAAAGGAGGTTGGGGGAGAATACGTTCCTTCTAAATACGAACCTCCCTGCTAGTACAGTCCGCTTTAAAACATGTAACTTGGTTCTCTTGTCTTTAAATTCAAGGGTCAGCCTGATGATTAAATTGTTGTATTTTCGACAAGTTAGAAAAATATAGAGTGATTAATAAACAAACCAAATCAAAATCAATTAAAGATGTTTTCTATTGTGATAGAAAGTGTAAAGTGTTTATTCGAATCAATGTCTCAAACATACAAACTCATGATCTCATTAGCACCTGGGCAGCAGCATCATATTTCAGTTGAATCGTTACTCTTCAGTAAGGGCATTCTTTTAGATGCAAGGGAATCGTTACTAGGGTTATTTTTTCAAGTAGTGTAAGTATTGTATGAGAGACTTGGACCCTGTGTAAGCAATTAATTGGTCATGTAAAAGTCGTGTGGTAAAAAAGGATGACTCAAAAGACTTGAATGGCAATAGGCAAAATATCACTATTAGCACATCTAATTAAAGTCTAAGCTCTTTCAAACTTGCAAGTTCAATTCAACAGGATTTCTAGTTCCAGCTAGTTGAGCACCGGGCTGCCATGCGGGGGGTCGGGAGTTCAACTCCGGCCGCATCCTCGTTCCTCGTTTCGACAAAGAGGCCCTGGGAACGAGGTTGCCCCGGCAGGAGCACTGACTCAGGGTCTCTGTAAAGACATCTGCAAATCGTTAGACTCTCTAGTCTTCTCGGATAAGGACGATAAACCGTAGGCCACCTCTCACAACCCTTCAATGTTCATAATCCTGTGGGACGTAAAAGAACCCACACACAAAGAGTAGGGGATGTAGTTCCCGGTGTTGTGATCTATCTTCTGTGATGTTCAGTATCATGGTTGGGACGGTAAATGCTCGGAGATACTACCTAAACCAAGCTACTCTAAAATCCGAGAGTAAATAAACGAATGAACTATGAAACCCTCCTCTCCACCTTAGGTAGCTCTTTTCCGCAAAGATTGCTGTCCGGGCGCCGCGATCGAGGGCCAAACTGCTTTGAGAAGGAAAAGTCCAGTCTGGAATTTATTACAATAAAAGAAAAGAAAAGCGCTTTCATTAGGTACTCAGATGGATGCACGTCCTTCCCTTAGAGTGCGGACTTAAAAAAATGTTGATGTAGTGTTTTCCCCCTGTTAGCTGACTGTAAGCTCCTAAGGACCTAGAATACGATTTCTCCCATTTTGTCCCCAGAGTCCTCCCTTTCTTTTGACCACTTGACCAAAAGAAACAAAGGGCTCTGGGTACGAGAATGGGCATAAATATCAAGATATTTTCAGCAGTGGTGCATGCGCAGTTGCATAAAACAACAGCTAAACAATCTCGACTCCAGAGCTCTTTTGCGCACAGTTTTTGTCGTTTGTTTTACCCAGAGTTTATAGTTAGTTGTCTCCTCTACTAACTCTGGGTTTTGCTGGTGTTTTGAACCACCTATCGTCCAATTTGAAGTCAAGGAGATCTGATGTTAAGCAAAAAGACAAATAAATAATTCAATAAAATAAAATAAAAAGATAGAGGATGGGATTACCCGAATATCATGCTGAAGTCTCTCGTTTTTAGCCGCTATGAGTTCAGTCACGCAGGCAAGCCCTGATTATTAAAGGAGACCAAACCTTAATTCACATTCCATTATGGAAACATTTCGAGAGAATCTTTAACAAGACTCTTCTTGTAAATTAAGCGTTTACTCGGAACACCATGTGGCACAGAAGTGGGCTGATACATTTTGGAAGAGAGAGTTTTTATTTGAGTGGTATTCAAATTTGCCAAGTACGGAACAAAACAAGTAAATATTTCTGCAGCCAGTTGAAGTCTGGATAACTCATTCATAACAACGGATAATGTACCGGTCAACATCGCGTAGTGTTTACAAATGAATTCTGCAGGTGATAGCTATAGGGGTAGCCATAGGGGTAGTTTGTTTTGGAACAGTTTGTCGGATCGGAAATAGCGTGGATCTACCGAATGCATCGTTACGTCTATTTAAGACTTCGCGGGATCTAGTATGTAGCGTGACTTTCAAAGTACAAAGAGTGAGGCAAGGCAGGGTGAAATATGCACTACTGTAGCAACAAAAAAAACTTGTGAAAAACCAATCTTGTAATTAATGTGGGTAAGGGAGAAACCGGTATCCAGCTGTAAAGGCGGCAGACCTTTTCCACGGGTAAAGGGTAACGGGTAAAAGGGTGAACGGTGCAGGTAGAGATTTCTACAAAATCCATGAATCCACTCTGGGAAAGGATTATTCAGTTCCTTTGATGCATCATTGTCTTAGTGATCTTTGATCAATGATCCTTTTTCGGATCATCCCAAAGAAACGCCAATTCTGAGCTGCTGTTTGCCTCTTCAGTTTTTGAAAGACACTCCACTCGTAAAACCTTTGAAATGGTATTGGTTGAGCACTTTTATCCAATCAAACTCTTTTTATTTCAATGGTTTCGCTGGAAGATTGGTTTTGAAGCGGAGCAAAACAACAAGTCGAAAATGGGTTTTTGCAACGCACATGGTAATTAGCCATGTGTTTGTCACTTACGTTACACCTTTTCAGTGGTTGGGGATACTACTTAGTTTGCTGACCACCCAGATTTCTTCGTATTGTTGACTTTTTTCTTGCATTCTTTCTTCGATTTTTTTCCTTTAGCACCGGAGAAGATCGGATACAATTGTTTTAAAACTTCTTTTATTCTTTTGTTCGCATGGTCACCGTGGGTAGCTAGCTCTAATTAGCTTGGAATTTGCCAGGGAAAAGCGCCCTGGGAACGAGGATGCCCGTAATGTCATCGAAACGCCGATTTTTTGTTGTCCATAGTCCGTGGTGGCAGGAGAGGTCCGCAAGGCGTGCGTGACGTTACTGCTGAATTGCAGGCTTAGAATTCTTGCAAAATCGAAAAATGCACGTGTCAAACACAAAAGGAAAGAAATGAATCACAAATCGAAAGTTTTGACTACCCTTGTGGTTTTGGGTTCTCCTGAGGCATTTTCTTGATGAAAATCCGAAGTTATCTTTTTCGTGCTTGGTAATGTAAACAACAATCTAAAAAGAAATAGCTTTTTTGTGGGTCATTTGCACGGTGTCCACAAAAAGGCAGGTTGGAGTTCCAGCAAAATAATGCGTTAGGATAACAAAATTATAATTCCAATTTCCTTTCCTTTCTTCAAAAAATTTCTTGTTGATCGCAAAAGAAATTGACAAGACGCTACATTTTCGATATAGAAAGTCTCAAAAATACACGTGACGAACACAAATGGGTAGGAAATGAATCATAAATTAAAAGCTTTAACTACCTTTATCGTTTTGGGTTCTGATGAGACGTTTTCTTGTCGTAAATCTAAAGTTTGGTAACGTAAATAACAACCTAAAAATACAGTCCTAAATTTGCCTTTTTTGGTAATTCGATTAATAAAATTTACATGGTACATGCATGTGTCCACAACATGAAAAAAGTCGTGTGTCCGGATAACAAGAATATAATTCCAATTTTTTTCCTTTCTTCAAAATAAGCTTCTTGTTGATCGAAAAACAAAAAAATTGGCAACAGTTAGTGTTTACAGAGATCAATCGATAGCCTTAAAATAGCAATGCTCTCACGATTCGCTCGTGAACTAGTAAACAACTCCTTTCCGGTTTTTTTAATCACCGAAGATTAGAAGTTAACGGAAATTCGAAACAGTCAATTGAGTGAAAATTAAAAGCTTTTTTTGAGCGCGTGAGCGGAATGACCTGACAAAGCCCGGGGCTCGCGTGGTATTTCGCAGAAAAAAGGTCATAAATTATAGATGACATGACTATTCCGAGGGTGAGGGGTAAGGGTTGGGGTTTAGGGGGTAAGGAGTAGGGGGTGGAGGGTACAATAGCTAAAATACAACCCAAACCTTTACAAAAATGCTAACCTTAGGCCTAAATATTATCCAAAGCATAGTGTTTAGGCCTAACGTTACCATTTTTGTAAAGGTTTGGGTTGTTTCAGTTATTGCACCCTTCATACCCTACCCCTACCCCCACTTCTCACCTCCTAAACCCCGGAATAGTCATGCCGATGACAGACTACCGCCGCAAACTTAATAGAGAGAGGGAAAGACATTTTGAATTAATTATTTTAAAAAAAAAGGAGTCTCACATCGCCAACGAGTGGCTTTTTTCTCCCTTGAACTGGCTGTTTCCTTCAGCCCAAAACAGTAGTCCGAGCGAAGCTGAATACTACCATAGCGATCTGTTTGTTCTCTACGAGCTCATTGCGACGCAATCACACAATGTTAATTGATCAATGGAACATTCATTACACATGTCCTCTCAGAGGACCATTTTTTCTCGACTATTAATTAAATCTTATCCAATCTGTGCTTAGTTTCATTCATCAACATTATATGGATGAAATTAAAACAAAAAGGTAATATCACTCATGGTAATTCTCAGGTCGCAGATCAGATTTTGAAAATTGAAGAAATTACATTATTAGAATGCTGAAGCGAAATTTATCTTGGAAATCCGACATGACTATGACAACTGTTAGGTAGAAATCTCTACCCTTCACCGTTTACCCTTTACCCGCGGAAAAAGTCTGGAAAGGTTCGAAATTAACAGTGTTGTAAATAATGCGTCCGGTGACTTCCAGCTCTAGGTAGCTAACATGGTCCAACATCGTGAAACTATCAATTAATTAATTACTGGGTTGCCTATGGCAAACCAGTCGAGGTCTGCGTTGATTTCGTCGTTTTTTTGTTTTTTTCCGTGTCGGTAAAAGTCTTGCCTGTCACTCCCCTGGTAAGTGGTGTCTTTGTGCATAGAGCCTTCTGAGCGTATTTTCTTAGGATCGAGAGGGTAGTGGAATTGCGTAGATTTCTCTGGTGGACACAGTAGAATCATTAACTTAGCCTGCAATGGCGTCGAAAGTCATGTAACGCGAATGGCGTTTTAATGGATCCTTAAACAAAATATACCCTTATGGAGCTCAATAATGGAAAGTCAGTTGGATAAACTAGGCAGGAATCTCAAAAGCGACGAGTACTGGACTTCGACAACAATCTATCGCCCGTCGAGACGAAATCAAAGTGAGCTGTGTTTACCTGAAGTACTGTACATGGTAATTTGACACGATTGAGTTTCTTGTCTTCACGCACGCAATGAAATAGGAAGAGGTTTTCGCCTCTAAGAGCAAATATGTTGTTTGTTTCAATAAATTTTTCGCTGGAAAAGGATTCTGTGGTATTTTCTGCCTTTGTGAATTATAATATCATGTTGTGTATTGAATTTTCGAGCTTAAGGTTGAAATGTGATATGGGAGAAGTTTTTTAGTATTGCTCTGTAAGCAGGAAGGGTTCACAGGCCTGTTGGAAGCGTGCTTGAGTTCCAACAAAATGAGCCCCAAAAGCAGTGAAAACTTGTGACGCAGATGAATAATAAAGTAGCTGCTATTTCCAAAATGATGGAATTACCTGGTGATAAATAACGTCGTACGCGTCTTGGAGAGTAAATTTTGACTTTGCATAAACAAGAGTTGGGCGATTGTGATCTTTGTTTTGACTTCGCTCATTTCATTGTCAAACTTTATAACACTTGACAGAAAAAGAAACTTACAAAAACCCGGTATCTTGCCATCATTTGACAAAGATGCTTCACTGTTTGGCGAGTACACATGCCGCGGTAACTTAATCACGGCGCCCGCTGAATTCCGGCTATGTCACTTTCGATTTTGCAATTTACTTGAACGTAGCAAAAATCTCCCAAAATGTTTGTCGCTGATCGTAACTTTTTATATTCTATATTCACGGTTCAAAATTAATGTTGTTTTCATGTCGTGAATATTTTATTCTCGATCGACCGTCCCGGAAACTTCCTTCTGCTCTTTCTAAAAACTGAAAACTGTGTATCAATAGTTATTTGCTTTTTCATCAATATTTGTTTTGCATAAAGCAAGCTAACAAAATCTGTACCTTGCTGAGTTCACATTTGTTAGCGTTAATAGTATTTTCGGTCAGATGCTTCTGTTTTTATGAGGGGTTTATTGTTTTGGTCTCCCATCCTAACACTAACCCCGCGAAACAGCGCTTAATTTCAGTGAAGTTTAGTATTACAAAGCCGTCAGATGCTCAGAGGGCACACTTGTGGTGAAAAGAAGTTGTGAGGGAACTTGAAAATTATCAACATGTCAGCCGAGAGGCCAATGTTTCTCGCTTCTCTTTTATTTGTTATTCTTCAGAGACTGGAATGCTGTATTTCAATACCACACAATTCAGTGCCTTCTGATTTTCTGTAGCACGTACCACAGGCAACCCAGTGTATGCTTCACGGAAGCATCTCGTTAAAAGAAAAAAAATTACATCGACGGATGATATGCTCGTACAAAGAACAGCTGAAAGAAAAAATTTCGGTCATTTACAACATACCGCTGCCCAAGTTCTGTACTGGTAATTTATCATGTTGTCAACAAGTAAGATCGATGACTAAATATCTTATTCAAAACAATCTGAATCCAGCATTTCACTTATTAGTTGCATTGTATTTGCGTCATTTGCCATCACGTATAATATGGGCTTTGAGTTGCTGAATCAGCAAACGAAATTAAATGGGTCACACTGAAGCCCTAACATAGCACCAATCTCCCAGTCTGCAGAGTATGGCAGAACTCGACTGGATCTCCCGCGTTCAAAGCCACTCTTAGGGGGGTGCACCGCGTGAGGTACGTCCGAAAGTCCAGAACTAATAAAGACAGTGTGGTAACTGTCTGTGGTTGCAGTATGCTGCTTACCCGCTGCAGAACAATATTACAGTAGAGTTAATTTTCCAAAAGGCATTAATAAGCGGGGAACACCTGTTTATGTAAGTAATGTAAGGCGATTTACCGCTGTAAAGCTTTGCAACTTGTGGGAAAGTGAGCCCGCTGCCCGTATTTCTCTCCCGCCCGGCCCCCAAATCCCCTCTCCCCGTGGTGGCTGCTGAGCCCACGGGGCTACGCATACCTATGTAATGCTAAATATATCATTACTAGAAACTGTAACTTTGTGTCTTTAGTCTTTCAGTCATTAAGTGTACAGTCTCTAGCTATATAGATTGCACGGAAGGACACAAAATGAATGTTTCAGTCAGTTTCAGTTTAACATGTAGATGATCTCCAAGGCTCAATCACTAGACCAGTGCCTCTGATCTGTTACGAAATGGTGGCCAAGGGTAAAGGCTCTTCTCCACGGTATGGAAAAAGACATTGAGACGCAGCTAATCAACAATGAAGTCAACTTACAAAAGGAGCTCTTTCCAAAACTGAGAAACCATTATAAAGATTTAAGGAAAAAGGACGCCAATGAGTTTATGTTGAAAAATGTGAACTATTGCCGGGCTGGATGGTCGTCAAAGAGGCAGAAGAGCTTAACGATGTCACCAAAAAGAAGACAAAAATGATTAAGTGGGTAGAGAGAGCACCAGCAGATTACTTAGAAGAGATGGCGTCCCTACGTGAGACAATAGGTGAAAAGGACAGAGCACCAGCAGATTCGGCTTAGAATAGATGGCGTCCTTACGTGAGACAATAGGTGATATTGTTCTGCAGCGGGTAAGCATAAAAGAGCGTACAATAGCTTGCGCGAAAGATTCTCTTGTGGGAAACCTCTCTGAATCAGCCTGGCTGTAGGTGATCAAATACACTTGTCGCACAGCTCTCGCATTCAGATTAGGCATTGAGGGGGGCACTGCACTAACTTCTACTTTCTTATTGGTTCCAGGCCCATTTTCAGGGCGGGGTAAGAGGGAGTCCCGGAACAGGACTACACGGTATGGGAAAAGACATTGAGACGCAGCTAATCAACAATGAAGTCACCTTACAAAAGGAGCTCTTTCCAAAACTGAGATACCATTATAAAGATTTAAGGAAAAAGAACGCCAATGAGTTTATGTTGAAAAATGTGAACTATTGCCGGGCTGGATGGTCGTCAAAGAGGCAGAAGAGCTTAACGATGTCACCAAAAAGAAGACAAAAATGATTTAGTGGGTAGACAGAGCACCAGCAGATTCGGCTTAGAATAGATGGCGTACTTACGTGAGACAATAGGTGAAAAGGACAGGTACAATTAGTCCATGGGCCAGAGTAAGTTCGGAGTACCACTCAGGGGGAGAAAATATGAAAGATATCTGATGAAAGGTTATGTGAAAGACTTCGCTTGATAGCAATCGTGAAATAGTAGCTTTCACAATTGTCTGCGTACTTTTTTATTTGAGAAAATATGGCTTTAACGTGGAAACGAGGCTGACAATAATAATTCTTTTTAATACCTTTTTTGTTTACAAAAGCAAGTAAATCAACACATTTAACAATACACAGCATTTCATGACATTTCTTTCGTTAAAAGCCAAAATTCATTATTTGATTTGAAATAAAACCTAAATGAAGCCCTGAGGCGCAGACTCGAAAGGCATCATGGGAAAATTCCAAGATGGCGTCCTCGCTGCATGGTAACTGCTTGAAAGTTCTTGCCTAATTTTCCCTTTTTGGGTGTTTTTTAGTACATAACAAAGAGAAATTAGGCTTTAAAAAGTCACGGATATTTAACAGCTATTTAGGGACTAAAACAAACGTAAAGACTTTAAGGCATTGTTAAAGGGGCTAGGTCACGCTATTTTAGGTAATTTTGTTTAATTTTGTTAATTATGAGCTTTAAACGTCAAATTGGCAAAGCAAAAGTCTTTCATTTGCAAAATCACTGCCACATAACAACTGAGAATGATTTTCCAGCTGTGTAAATGACATATTGATATAGACTGATATAAATTTGAAAAAAGATGGCCGACGTTTTTCAAATTTACCCAAATTCAATCCATTTCAATCCTCTCCAGTTTTGTCCATCCATGTCCCTTCTTGGCTTCCCTGTGTTTTGTTAGAGTCCTTCTATAGTTTTGAACAGTTATTTTGATATTTTAGTTAATTCTACGACCATTCGATCAGCGCTGAAATTGCCTAAAATTGCGTGACCTAGCCCCTTTAAGATCTTTGGCTAAAATACTTATATATGTTCTATTGTTTTATTTCAACAGACCAAACTAAAAGAACTCGTTACGAAACATGTATTATTCATTGCTCAGATGACGAAAGTTTGCTAATTAGCCCTAAGGCACTTGATTCTTGGAGCATTATTGAAGGCGGCTACCATTAAATATCATGGGCCATTGGTTGATTTGGCAGAGAATGTTAAGAAAGGAGAAATTCCCCCTGTCACCTATCACAGAAAATGTCGTAGCCTTTTTACAATGAAGCGAGAATCGGAGAAAATTTCTCAAACAATGGCAGCCGCGGAAGAGACTCCTGAGAGTAATGTGGATCACGTTGAAGAGAAAAGGCCTCGTCGACAAGAGCCAAGAACGAGCAGAACTTATCCAGAAATATGCATATTTTTTGAAAAGAAAACTAGATATAAAAAAGGAACAAAAACGCGCGATCCTTTGATTTAATGCGTTGACTTGCGTGCTGATGCCTCGATTAGAAAGGCTGCTATAACTGCGGGTACAATTTGAAGATCTCTTGGACAATAACAAGCTTTTTGTTCTTCCCAAAAATCTTTCAAAGGCACAACGGGCAAGACAGATGGTAAACCTATCTCAGCAATTAGACAACAGGAATACTCCATCTAAAGTCAAGGAAATTCAGCAAGTTGGCCTGTACATCCGTGATGCAGTTCTTTCAATGAATGCTGAAATGTCATGGCCACCGAAACCTTCTGAACTATGTGAGAGTGCAATCAATCTTCACGCAGAACCAGATGCCTTTCTATTCACTCTCTTAAATGGCAACACAGAAATCCCGACGGAATGTCCTGATCGCGTCAGCGCCTGGTCAACTATTTTGGGCAGGATATTATATACGGGGTAACTGGATGACGACAGAAACCACCCAAGCAAATACTCGTACCGTATGCGGTGAAATCTTTGACCAACAACGTTGAACTGATTCAGATGTTAAACAGATGTGGACATGGAATCGCGTATTCACAAATTGAGGAAATAAACACTGCCCTTTGCCTTGCCTTTCTGGCTCGGGAACATCGCATCGAGTAAATAGAATTGCTGTCCAAGCCAGGCATTTTGGTCCGAGCTTTTCTCCACCACCTTGAACTGTGCAAGCTAGGACAAGGAAAAGAAGCATTGATCCTTCAGTAAGCTCAGTCGTCTCTCCCTACAATGCTGGTGATCGCTGCGGTCCTTGTGCGAGAGCATTCGTCGAGGTAACAGCTGAAGAGATCTTGGTAGAGGAGAGAAAGAAGAATTTGCTTTGGATCTTAGTGCGACTCCATGCAAAAGAGAAGCAAAGAGCGAGTGGATGAACGGGATTTGATATTTTTGTCCGTAACGAAGTTCAGGTCTCACAGGATGTCATCGGATATCTACCGACTATTGACGCACCTGCTACAGACATGGCTACCGTTCACAAGGTCCTAGTGCAGTCGCTCAACATCAAAAATACTCTCAAGTTGAAAAGCAGCGTTCTCGTCTTCGACCAAGCATTGTATGCAAAGGCAAGCGAGATCCAGTGGAAGCAAAGTGAGAGGTTCACAGATATTGTGCTGAGGATGGGAGTATTCCACACAGCCAGCACCATGTTGCCCGTAATTGGAAAGAGCTTCCAAGATGCTGGATTGAGAGATCTTTGCGTTGAATGTGGTTTGATAGCAGAAGGTTCTGTTGTAGGAGTTCTAGATGGCCGTAGATACAATCGTGTTAGACTCCGCAAGCTTATGTATGAAGCCCTTATGAGACTGGCGTGGCAAGAATTTAGGCCCTGGATAGACGAGAATCATAAGGAGCCCAAGAGAATCGTTGATAACTTCTTTAGTGAGACTGCCGATTTGTATGATGACATTTGTGAAGATCAGTTCCAGAAGCACATGACCAGCACTTCTAGTTTTGATTTCATCCATCTTTTTGACAAGTACATGAAGTTTCTCCGGCACGAAAATGGCAAGCTATCCGAGTTCTAGTAATCTCACTTAAACCTGGTAGAGATTCTCCTTGGGCTTTAAGGGCATCGAAGGAAGGCACCTAGGAGCTCCATGTTTCAACAATAAGGAAACTGATCGCATGGTGCTTTGCATACTAGCATGTAAACTATGCAAGGTATTTAGCCTCTTATCTACCAGAATGTGGCACCTCAAGAAAGGGCATCCAGATGTTTTAGCCAGCATACTTGAGGTCTGGTGGGTTCTCTGTACAGATTGGACCCATGAACCCCTTCGGCAGAATACTGCTCGACCAAACCTGTGAAGAAACGGTTAACGGAGACACGCAAACACCTGGTGGCATAAAGGTATTTAGCCTGAAACCTGGAGCCGTGAGCAAATATTACCTTATAGCGGAGTATCGAAGCATATTTATGCGACAGTTTAAGGAAATTCTTCACCTGGGCACCCCAATGACTTTCCAGCACACCACTCTTCAAGCAAGTCGAATAGCGAAAGGTGAAGAAGATGTGAAATCGTTGCTGTCAATGCTTGAAGGAAGCTGGATCAATCCTTTTAAGGTAGCTTTTCAATATTAAATAAGAAATGCTTTGAATTTAAATGTACAATGATTTCAATTTTCAAATACGTTCGCCTGATTTGGTTTAAGAAGAATCGCGTGTTAATATCCAAGATGGCAGATGATTAATTAAGACTTAAATTCCTGTGTTTGTAACAATGGAATCTAACCAAATTAGTGGTTGCAAGTCACTTATTATCTTCTTCTTCAATTAGTGAAGATTCTGCGAGATCAGTCAATATAGAAAAATTCAGAATTTCTGCTTAAATCTAAGTATATTCCAGCATTACCAAGGAAAAAAAGAGTCGTTAAAGCTGCAGTAAGTTTAAACTAGGAGGTTAAAAAACAAATCTGCTAGAGCTCTTTCTCTCTTTTTCACGGATGAAGTGTCCTTAAAGTTCGATAAATGCAACTAGAAAGAATTGTGTTTAGCAGTTGTTTATTTTCTGCAAATTCAGAAGAAATGAGTGACGTGATAATACCTGTTAAGCTACTCATTAAGCACTGCTATCATACATAATATTAAACTAGAGTAATTGCAGTTTTCAAATATGTATGGTAGCATTACTCCCCATGAGTGGTACCGATATGTCATTTTTGGGGGTCTTTGCCCACGGACCGCTAAATCTAAGTTCACCAAGAGCGTTGGAAAAGCAAACATATCTTTGGAGGTTGTTGTCATATACCCGACATATCTCTGATGGTAGATCTGATGTTTATGAATTTACAGGACGCCAACAAGCCGCCCTGGTTGGTTATGGAAAGGAAGGCTTTCCCTTCTATTTTAGTATGTATGTCCCTTGCCCCACGTCATTCAAAAAGCAGATGATGATCAACCAGAGTTGAGTTTATTGCCACCTTTATCACACCGTGTACACTAGTTGTTTAAGAATGTTGTCCAAGTTCTTTGCAAAAATCATGTTGATTGCAGAAAGATCTGGTTCCCCCAGCAGAAGGAGAGCATGGCCAAGGATTCTGACTGAAAGAACTCAAGGTGAAGGTCAAACAAAATTGAGATGGAGGTAAAATTCTTGTTCACATACGATGCCAGCAGTTTTTTTGCTAGTCTTGACCAAGCCACTGCGTTTACAATCTTCTACACCAATGACTGCAAGTACAGCATGGCTGGTATGGAGTTTTGCATTGCACTCGATGTCACGTTGGCTATGAGTGGCTGCGAGGCAGTTATTGAGTCATATTACTCTGCGATGAAGACAAAAAAAAAGGGAACGGGAGGACAATTAAATGACACGCTTGTGGAACGAACAAATGCTAACTGGTGTTTTCCAATTGTCTCATGAAATGTTTTTACTAAAAGCTAAAGCTAGACTTTGTATGTAAAAGTACTGTTGCTTTATCTGCGGAGTGTGAGACTGCGAACTTTATATCTGGATTGTCTTTGTGTAAGTACCTAGTACCTAGGTCTCTTCAATTGTGAACGATTTCAGTATATGCATCATTGTGTAGCATTGTTAGCAGGGGCTAATCGCCTCAGTTTGATGCAGAGTTTTGGGGAAAACAAGTATTCTTCAAAACGTTCGTGCCCATTAGTTTTCAGACTTTTGAAGCAAGCAACTGTGGGCAATCTTCCTCTCAGTGTACGTTGGGTCAGTGGCTTGATCTGATCGGCGTAATTACAACTACAACTAAATATTTTGGGACGTTGGCAAAACCAGGATCGGACCGGACCGGACCGGACCGGATCGGATCGGATCGGATTGACAAAACACGGACCGGATCAATAACAAAATCCCCGCCAAAAGCAGACGGTCACCAGACAACGTGCTAGAGACAGGAGAAATCGAATTCTGTGCCTTTCTCTCTTGTGTAGTCGTCTCCTCTATTATTGAGACTCGTCAAAATGTTTTTTTCCAGAGGTGATTACAGATTCTGAAGCGGAATTATGAAAGATACGATGTTACAAATTGACATCAATAAGCGAATTGACTGCTTGCGCGACGGTCGTCTTCTTTAAGCATGAAAACTGGCAACAATTCTTTACTTTACCCCAGTCCCTAACAATTGCACAATAGCCTGATTTAGGAACAGAAAGGGAACGTCAGTTGACGAAAGGAGAGCCCGCAGAATAATTGGGATTCTACTCTAATATGAGGTAATATGGATATTTTTGCTGCGCTCGCCATCGTCAACTGATATTCCCGTTCTGTTGCTAAATGAGGCTATTGTGCAATTAGAAGGAACTGGGGTAAAGTAAAGAATTAACGTCAGTTTTCATGTTTGAAAAAGAAGACCGTAGTGGACGAAGTCAATTCGTCACATCGTATCTTTCATAATTCCGCTTCGGAATCTGTAATCACCTTTGGAAAAAAAACATATCGACGAGTCTCAATAAATGAGGAGACGACTACACAAGAGAGAAAGACACAGAATTTGAGCACCTTGTCTGGTGTTGACCCGGTCCGACTTGTCAATCCGATCGGATCCGGTCCGGTCCGGTCCGGTCCGGTCCGGTCCGGTCCTGGTTTTGCCAACGGCTAGTATTTTGAGCAAGAGCCGATACAACGTAGATTTGATTTTTAGTGGTGTACTATATTTCGGCTGGCCAACCCAGCCTTCTACAGGTGCAATGAGAGTTTACAATGGATTGCTTCTATGTACGTATATATAGTAAATGGATGTTGACGTAATACTGGAAAAAATGTGATAAAACATGGCAGTTACAACAAGAGTACTAAGAGTAATGGAAAAATAACGGAAGTGACTGTAAATAATAAACTGAAATCTAATAAGTTTCTTCGCGGATATTAGAGACTCGATCCGTAAGGCCAAGGAAGCTTTTTTTAATTTCAAAAGGCAGGACAATTGATCCCAACGGTCTTAATATCCGCGAAGAAACGTATTAGATTTCAGTTTATTATTTACAGTCACTTCAACTATTTTTCCGTCACCCTTAGTATTTGAATTCAAATTTGTTGTAACTGCCATGTTTTATCACATTTTTTCCAGTATTACGTCAACATCCATTTACTATATATATATGTACATAGAAGCAATTCAATGTAAACTCTCATTGTACCTGAAGAAGGCTGGTTTGGCCAGCCGAAATATAGTACACCACTAAAATCAAATCTACGTTAATTGTATTGCCTCTAGCTCAAAATATTTAGTTTCCCATTTGTTTTACAGCTGCCGCGTTACCGCGTGCAATGCAGCAATTCTGGCGTGCAAAATGAACTTAAAAATAAAAAAACTTTTAAAAAAGTGCTCGTGCGTGCACTTGCCATACTATGCAGACTGGCCCATCGCTTTGGTTGCTCCATTGTATGTTATAAATTCGGATTTTCATCGAATTCAGTGAGACGTGAGGCTATTTAAAGCCTCTCGCTGGTGGAAATCTTCTCCTTGATCGATCTTTGTCGGCTGTGTTTATTTGTTATTGACACCGAGGGAGGTCAAATGTATTGCTCAAAGGGGTGTAGTGCATTGCTTTTAGCCAATGAAATCACCGCCCCGTAATTCTATTGTCCATTTGCTGCACAGAAAGCTAAATTCTACCCAGACTATAAGTCGCATACCTTTCAGGTATTCCGAGAAATAAAGTTCTCATTGAAATTGTGTCATAAAGAAATCAGATTACGACAACAGTTAATATATGAAAGCCATATACATATGAGCTGCGGAGAGAATCAAGAGAAGATGCTGATCATTAAAAGGAACACCCAACTATAATCTTCGGTGAAATATGTGTTCCGGAGCCATACTGTTCTCAGAATTTCGGTTTTACAGCTATTGATTTCTTTACTTAATATTACCTAAAAGATTCGCGAGTTGGGAAAAGTAGTCCCTTACGTTCTCAGAAGGGATATATTTTTACAAATTTTGTTACTTAAAAAGGTCACCTAAACGTTTCGGAAGAGCAAATGGTTCCCTGGAAGAGAACATTTTCGGACACCTCTATTTTCAGCTAAGATATCCGCACTGATCAAGTTCCCTTGTTATTCATTCACGTGACTTCATCAGAGACGAAAGGAAAGCCTGAACAGCTTGAACGGGATTCGAACCCAGACCTCTGCGTTACTGGAGTAGTGTTCTACCAGGCATGATGACCAGTTCCCAGGATGGGGCTTGATGGTCAACCGGTAGGACATAAAGAAATCTTATAATATGTTTATTCGCGTGTATAGAAGTAATTTGGCAGCTTGCCAGTTTCTTATTACAAGAGGTCTCAACGAGTTTATTTATGGCAACCGTTGATTACTTTCAGCTGAAGCTAGCCTGCCTATAGCTGGCGGGATATTTTCTCGCGGGATTATTTAAACACCCACGAGACCGACTGGTCTTCGAAAGCTGCGAAGCCCCGAGGGATTTACACTACTAGTCCCCATGCCACTTGCGGCCAAAGCAAACGAACCAACCATCGTAGTCGCGAGTTTTTAAAGAATTCTGCCATAAAATATCCGGCCGCCAGCTACGCAGGCTAAGCTCAAGCTAAATGTCATTATCTTCTCTCTTTTCATCATTATCAACGATTTTTCAGAGTGGAAAATTATCGCAGTTTGTTATGAAAAGAAGTCATACAGTTTCGAAGGAAGCCTGAAACAAATGTTTCTGGTTTAAACACATGACCGTGCGATTGCACTGCGCCTGTACTTGCTCTATTATCTGGGAGCTGTTTAGTGGCGAGTTCTGGATGCAGAAAATACTGAAGTTTTATACTTGGGTCCACAAATTTGAAGACATTTTTCAGAGCGAAAGATCAACGCAGTTAAAGACTGAGCCTGAAAAAAGCAAGGCTTGAGCGAGATCCTAGTCCAAAAGCGACGGCACTCTTTACCAGAAGACCTTGTTAAACCGCAATTAGACATGCAAGTTTTATAAACCGGTTTAAGCATGAATGTGCTACATTGGGATTGCTTCAACCTAGCTTCATCTTGATAGGAGTAAGAAAGATACAACAGTTTCCTACCCAACTCCCCCACCACATACACACCCACGCATCCTCCCACCCACGAAAAAGAAACGAACCAAAACAATAACTTTTGACTCTTTTTCCGTGAAAGCCCCACACAAATGGGTAGTTTGAGAATAATTTCTAATCCCTCGCTTATCGTGGAGATGAAACTTTTTCAAACTTGTAACAGACACTGACTTTGAGTGACGTTGATGTTCAATAGACAATGGTGGGCAATGCTCCCGACCAACCGAACGAACTTGCACTTACCATGGAAATACTGCTTTTTCAAAATGTGAAACCGTGCAAAGCAACAGGACTTGGAACTGGGAGATATTGTCAATTTCGGTGTGTTGTTAGCATCAACCAGACTGACTGGCTGGCAGAGTGGATGCACACTGCACAAAACTGTGAAGCACAGATACTGCACAGTAGCGCTCCATATATTAGACGCTTCCTAGGTGAGAAGAGGAGGCAACTCAGTTGCCACAATTTTAACATAAACAAAAGAAAACACTTCCACAAAAACAGAGTAACCAACAAAGCCACTATTTCGTTGCTTCGGAACCCTTGGGGGGTAGGCGTGACGTTACATGCACATGCCACATAGGATACAGCTGAACGGTGTTGAGGGTTGGGTTTAAACTCCCGGTTGTTATTTATTTATTTTTATTTTTCTTGAGAATGTCCACTGTTATCTGAACAAATTCTGGAAACCCTTCCAAGATGTGTGGCTGAACCCATGTAATTGCCTATTGGCAATATCAAATCTTGATATCAAAATTTGACAATTATTTTTATAATTATAATGTTCATGTGTGCTCACATCACACCAGCATGACATTTTATGCTCAAAAATGTCTAAAGATACAAGCACAGCAGTCAAAAAAGAAAAGATTCAACCTATTTTAGCCAAAATCTTTATTTTCGACATGGCCAGTGTCGACAAAGCAATTCTATATGTACAACTTCATTTGATGTCATTTCCATTCCTTCTAACAAGAAGCCACCTGACAAGCCTGCCAGGTACAGTTTCAAAATTCCACACAAAACAAACAATATTTACAACCACTCGATGTTGCTAGTTTAAGTGGTGAATTTACATATTCAAGGAAAATGGAGAAAACCTAAAAAAGATGCTGACAATAAAACTGCTATGATAGTTGTACCAATAAAACTGCTTTAGATGTCCATCTCAAATTGAGGTTCTTCTTCTCTGTCCACTAAAACACACATAAAATAAAGCACAGCAGTTAATTCTACATGACCATGAGTAAAACGCTTTCCAATAGCTTAAATTTAACAGTCAGAATTATTCCAAAAAAACAAACAAACAAACAAACCCAAAAATAAAGCAGGAAACTACTAATTTAATATGCAATCTCTTAACTATTAACTTATGCCTAAAATTAATAAATAAAAAACAAAATCTTAGTGTAAAATTTAATCAATCTGCAAATCTGCATTTTAACATGAATGGCAAGGTACACAAGTTTGTTCTTTAGCTACAGTGTATAATGTTCTGATGAAATTTAGCTCTGAAAACTCCTTTTTTTCCCTGTAAAAATTAAAATTTTGATTTGCACTAGATTATTACAGCTAATAATCGTTAGCATAATAATAATAATAATAATAATAATAATAATAATAATAATAATAATAATGATAATAATAATGTTAATCATTAACAAAATTTTACTGACCATGATTATCATCATTCTTGTCATTCTCTGATTCTGTGTTTGGCACGCCATTGTCCTTAGGACTTGCAGGTTTCACTTTGTTATCACAAGTCACACCAGGTATCAGTGGCAGGTTCTGCGGAGGGGTGCGTGAGAGGGGAGAGTTGCGCAGCTCAAGTAAAAACTTGCGCTCATATATAATGCGTGTGCCTAAGAGGTAAGAAGGAACACGTTTAGTATCCAGGTCAAGAGATGGAACAACAACAGGCACAAGATTTTTGACTGACGTAATAAATGTCAGGGTTCGTGCTGGATTTTGTACAGGATCCCACAATGCAATGGGTAACACAGAAATTCTTTCTCACACACAGGCAGTTTAATTTTTGCTCATGTCTCTTTAACTTAGCATGATGCAATCTCAACAACTTTCACCCAAGCAAAAATTCAAGCAGTTTTGCACCAAACACTTTTTTTCAAGGGTTTCTCAAGCGCCCTAGAAGTCAAAAATCAAGGATTGGCACAAACCCTGAAATGTCCAATGTTGGCAGAGTTCAAGTCACTTTTTTATGACATGAAAGGAGTAAAGGCTACTACTAAACACTACGTACTGAAGAAAGGAAGTCACTCCAAAGAAAAAGAAAGGTCAATAGTTGAAATACAAGGAAAACAGCTCTGATCATTTGAGAGAACCAGACTGCTTGCATTGTTCACTTTCTCACAAGCGATTATTCAACTTCCATTTACATGTATATCCTGACAAGGTTTCTTCTGGCTAACAATCATCCTTTTTTCTTCCCACAAGTTTTAATATTTATTTTCAAGTTTGTAATCTTTCCTTAGAAAGGTTTTGAATCATGTATACATGACATCTGACGGGATGCGGATCCACATAATTCCCTAAAATCTGCACCCTCTGCATAATTACGATATTTTCTGCATAAACAGAAGAATGCCTGATATTAGTGATAAAGCATCTTACCATCCTCACAAACATAAAAGCCAAAGAGATTGCCTGTTTTGAAACACTTATTTTCCTGAACATTCAAGATCGATTGAAAACACGCCATTTTGTTCGCAAGATGAAAGGTCGTAAGCAGTTTCCACGCATTTTTATGCAATTAGCCTGGACACTAGAACCTGTGTTATGAACTACATGTACAAATACCCTGGGTTTAAAATTTAAAAAACTTCCAGTGCCAATTTTGTGACGAAATACATGAAAATTTAGGTGCAAGTTATAGTGGCAAATTAAATTGTATCATTTGTAATCGTAAGGAAAATAGGAGCCCACAATACCTATGTGTAAAAAAAAAAAAAAAAACGCTGAAAACGGTCAATCCTCAAGGGAATGGATTGAGTTCCATATCTCCATATTGAAACAACATTCATGACGAGAAACAAAATAATATTTTATTGCTTTATTTATTTTAGCAAAACGTGTAGCAAAATGCCAACTGCTAAACCTTTTCAATCACAAAGGGACTCTATTGGTTGCAATTTTGAAGTCCTGATTTACCGTAAGCATGTAAATACATTGTTTAAATTTCAGCATAATCCAGTGTAATTTCCACATACACCCGTACAATGTAATCAACGCATGTTTATGCATAACATGGCCAAAAATTTCCACATTATCTTCAATTTTTTTCTGCATCCTATCAGAAGCCCAATGTATAGCATGTTTATTGACTTCCTGTTATGCTCACTCAGAATTCTTGGAGGGAGACGGAGTGGTAGTGAACTTAAGGGAAACAGGGTAGTCAAACAGTTAAGATGGATTTAAAATATACAATTCCCAAGTTCAAGTTCCCCATTCCCAATGATCACAAACTGAAAGGGAAGTTGGCCCATTTCTTGCTTGCACTTGTGAGCAGCCAAATAGCATGTTTTTCCCTGCAGTGGAGATTCTTTATTAAAAAAATTTACATTGTAATGTTGTTTCTTCATTGGTCCTAAAAACCTCTTGAGGCAAGGAGTCACTTATTTCATAAATACCCATGTACCACAAGTTCTACAATAAATAAGATCATACACTGAAAATTACTGGATTACAATGGTATTTTAACCCATTGACCCCCTGAGAGTGACAACTATAGATGTTGCTCTGTCTAATGCAAGACCATTTCATGCATCCTACATGTGCTGTATGGCATTGGAAGTGTGAATAGGTTAAACAGTGTTGTTTACATAGATACTATGAGCAATTGAAAAAAACAATCGTTTTAAAAGCATTGTTTTCCTCAAAATTAAAAGATGAGCTTCGCAAGAATTTAATTTGGCAAATTTTTTTGAAAACAAACCTTTGCCAATTCGTTATTCTATGCATAAATCAACCCAGATTTGACCTGTAAGGTTGAAACACCATGAAAGAGAGTACGCATTATACCGACCAACGTAAACAATGTTTTTTTAACACCTCAGTAGTTTTTTTCGTTTTGCGACTGTTGTAACATTTACAAGAAAAACACTTCAAATATTCACAAATACCCCCCCCCCCCCCAACCCCCGGGCCCCACTCCCCCAAAAAAAGCATTGAGTGATAGAATTAACTTAATTTGCTAAGACCAACTATACAAAAACAGTATTTACCTTACGTGACTACACGTTGAAACGAAACGAATGCAAAGCATTCCGTTGTGACCCTTCGCATGTTTCGACCGAAAACATACGCGAATTCACCATCAAAACTTACAGTGAAAAGATAGAAATGGTTATGTTAGAGCTACAAAATGGTGACAAAATACACAAAGGTTAACAATGAATGCTCACTGTAACTTGAACATGCGGGCATGGCAAACCCAAGGTGATACGCAGTAAGAAGCCGAACGAACAACCTACAAGACCACACAAAAGTTCAACGCTTGTAATAGCACAGGATCATGTTAGTAAACGCTTCGAATAAATTTCTAAAATTATAAATAGATATGTGCTAAAATAACGGTTCACGTACCGCCTGGCGTTGTAGAAAATATGGTTCCTCCAGGAGTTGTGGAATAATCGATCGGTAGTTGGCCTGGGTCATTCACCACAATTCGTCGGGAAGGAATCGCTCGCGACTCTGATGACAAAACGTCTGATCCTGCACTATTCATTGTGACAAATTGTGGCTGTAAAAAGTGTGGAATCCCTTCAATCTTCAGCACTCTCCAGCAAATAACCTTGCCCGTCTTTCCAAAATTCTCTCCACCACGATCACGAGATTCGGTTGCGCATGCTCAGTGTAGTACAAACGTTGCGTCATCTGTTTTTATCGATCACGTGTTGCCACATAGAGGCATTACGTAATTTCTCACTTTCTCTTTCACGTTGCCCGTTCCTTTGATGTTGATTTGATTTGTGCAGTTTTAACATAGTTTCTTTACAGAAAAGGCAGAAAAGAAGATTAAAAAGAAGATTAGATCGAGTTTATATCAATCAGCCATGTATTCTAGTCATGATTACAGTTTTTATTCTGCGTTGTTGTTAAGGTCAAGGGGGGCTTCCCCTTGTTTATTGAAAGTGAAAGGAAGAGGATGAAGCACTGTAATTTGAATAACGGTTCTATATTTCAAAGTCCCCAAAATATTATGAAAATCATTATAATGTACCAAAACGTTCCTGATAAATAGCTCTTTTCGAAAGCATTAATCAAACGTCAAAGTAATTATTGTTAACTGCGGACGTCAGCGAAAGATGGTATTCACGGTGACGTCATCAAATTCTAAAATCAAAACCGAAAAGGTGTTTTTAAATTTTATCTTTCGGAGGTTAAATATGACCTAGAAATAAATCTTCTTCTCAAGTTGTGAGTTCCATGACGTCTTTCCTGTCGAAAATACAGCATTTTGAATTTCCGAATTGTCAACTTGCGTGACACCATGATACAAAGTAATTTGGTTGAAAAAAAAAAATGTCTATGTCTTTGAATCTCAGCAGTCTGAGCGTTTCAAGTACATTAGGAGACGTGTTCATACACATGTATGAAAGAAAAGTAAGCGCTTTCATCGCCAAATGAATTCCAGATGTTCGTGTGGACTACTAACTCTGGTGTGGATTTCTGGCCGCCATATTGGTGTAAAACGGTGGTGCACTAACATGGCGGCTCCAGGACAAAACTCTATAAAGTTGCGTGAAACGCTTCGACAAATAACTAAGAAACATTATACCGCACAGACCTGATAATTGGCGAGGTGATTTATGAATTTATCTCCAACAACATTCCAAGTTTTTGGTTTATTTCATTGCACGATTTCGATTTATTTTTTTGTTGCGTGACAGTGAAAGCGATCTATTAGCATTTCACGGATTTCGTCACTTCAGTAACAAACAATAAACGCGACCAAAATAATGCAAAAAACGCCTTGGTTGATGTGAGATCTGGTGACAGCGAACATCCACAAACGAAAATGAAGACCTCGAAAATGAAGACATCGAAAACGACCCACTCGAAAAAACGTACAATTAAGATTAATTCAAATGTTATAACTCCTAAGCAGAACTAAGGGGCCGATTACATGAGCCGGGCTGGCTCGTATAGCCGAGATCCCGGCATGTCTGGGAAACACACCAAATTACATGGAAAAATCTCAGCCCGGTTAGCAGAGATGCCGGCATTACGATGCCGGGATCCCGGCTAACCGGCCTGAGATTTTTTCATGTAATCGCGTTCACCGGGACAGCCAGGTTTGCTGGGCCAGCGATTTCTCACCACATTAGAGTAAAATGGACCACGGAATAGTCGTTTTTTTTCTTCATGTTTAACGACAAGATGTATAAGATAGCAAACCTTACGGCTTCTTTAAATTGTAAAATGGTGAATTTTAACAACAATTTAGGGAGACAAACTTCTTGTTGTTGTTATCTTTTTCACACGACATATTCTAAATTCGGTCAGCATAAAGGGTCGACTACGTAATGCGGACTGCGGACCGGGTATAAAGCGTCGACCAGGTACAAAACGCGGATTGCGGACTAGGTACGAAAAATGGACTGAGTGTTCAAAAACGGAATGTAGAACAAAAGCAGGTTCAACCTCGTTCCCAGGGTCCTCTCAAGGAAGAGAAAGGACCCTGGGAACGAGGTTGAAGTGGGTTTGTACGTCTGGCCCAGATACAGATTTTAAAAAAGCCCTTGAGTACTCTTATTCCGTGTCAAAATATCGTCACATACACAGAAATGCTCAGTTACAACATCGACTGGGCTAGAGAAAGTAAGAGTAGAGATTTATCACAAAATTGTACTTTAATCCACGAATTTAAAAAGGAAAAGGTAAGGAAATCAGCATCTCTCACTGAAGTACTTCAAATTTCTCGATTTCTAAACATGAAGCTGGTGACCCGCGAAGGATTTCATAAATTACTTTTGTGTCTTACCTCTGATAAATACAACATACATGATACAAGCTATTGATCGTCGTTTTGAGAAACCAAAAAATATCCCGTTTAACGCTATGGTTGATAATTATGGCTTCAATTCATGTCGTCAGCCTATCGCTATTTCGTTTTTCACGGTGTTTTGCATTCAGTCCGTATTTTATACCCTGTCCGCAGTCCGTGTTTTATACCTAGTCCACGTTTTATACCCGGTCCGCAGTCCGCAGTCAGCGTTTTACACTGACTGTTCTAAATTTAACCCAAGCCGGGCTGGCTCACCTCGTGTAATACCGGGCTGAAACCCATCCCGGCAAAACCGACCAGCCCGACTTACCGGGCTGGCCCGGCTCGTGTAAATCGGCCCCTAAGGGGCTGGTCAGGTTTGCCTGGATGTCTTTCAGACCGGTATTACACGAGGTGAGCCAGCCCTTCTTGGACTAAATTTAGAATATGTCATGTGAAAAAAGATAATAACAACAGCAAGAAGTGGACAGACGTTTGTCTCGCTAAATTGTTATTAAAATTCACCATTCCACAATTTAAAGAAGCCTTATGCTTTGCTATCTTATTGATCCGATATTTACACATAAAAAACGAATATTCCGTGGGCCATTTTGCTCTAAAGTGTTGTGGTTAGAAATCGCTGGCCTGGCTAACCGGGCTGTCCCGGCCATTACATGAAAAAATCTCTGACCGGTTAGCCGGGATCCCGGCATCGTAATGTTGGGATGTCGGCTAACCGGGCTTAGATTTTTCGATGTAATCGCAAACTTTATTTTGGGTGTGTTCCTAAGACGTGCCGGGATCTCGGCTAAACGAACCAGCCCGGCTCATGTAACTGCTTAGGACTAACTCTTCAAAAATAACATTTGAATTTATCTTAATTGTACGTTTTTTCGAGTGGGTCTTCGTTTTCGAGGTCTTCCGTTTCGAGGTCTTCATTTTCGAGGTCTTCGTTTTCGAGGTCTTAGGTCTTCGGTCTTCGTTTTCGGGGTATTCGTTGTCGACACTACCTATTGCCACCTGTGGAAAATGCAATGATCTTAAATCGCGGCAGAGAAAATCATTTCATATCAATTATAATTATAAGTCTTTATTAAACGTAAATTCCTGAGACTCATCAAACGCAATTAGGTCAATACAAGACACAATCGAGATAACGGACATGAATGCCGCATACTGACAAATCCAAGGCAGCTGTTCATGAACGTGTTGTTGAATCTCAGATTGTTTTTATTGTCTGTTTTGTTTTGTTTTGTCTTTTTTTTAATTCTTGAGGAGATGATTTTCAAATCCACTTGTTCTTAATATTCTTATTCTCAGCCGGAGCATATTATGAAGGGCATGAGTTTTTCCGTGGAAATTCTGTGGTTGCACCGCTTTCCGTCTTTTCCGTCAGTTCATCTATCGGTAAACGTCGGTAGGAGGATTTGCGGGTGACCATTCGATCAA
Source organism: Montipora capitata (assembly GCA_949126865.1). NCBI lineage: Eukaryota > Metazoa > Cnidaria > Anthozoa > Scleractinia > Acroporidae > Montipora > Montipora capitata. The sequence continues at coordinate 27,951,649 of OX421445.1, forward strand.
GTACTAATGACATGCAGATTTTCAACCTTTGTGGGACATTATGAGGCCGCTAAGTAACTGACCGAGTTGATGTCGTGAGCAGCCATAAATCTTTGAGACATTCCAGGAACAAGGGTTTGAGTGAAATATTACACCCACAGCGCTAAAATGCGACTTTCATATTCTTCCATTAGTCCACACAACAAGTGGAGTGTGAAGGAATTGCATGCAGATCAAGGTGGTTATCCATCGACCCATTCAAAGGAAGGCTAAGGCGCCGCAGCCCTTTGTCGAAGTATATGTATATTGTCATTCCAGATGAAAATGCCGTCTATGGCTGCTACTTAATTAGAACACACTTTTTGTCCAAAAGAACTGGCTGAAGAATTACTTCGTAAAATTAGAACCGTTCCCAAGCATAAAAGAGACTGATCTAAACAATGTTTTTGCAAACGTAAAATGGCGCTCTCCTATTGATTTAGACTGTAGATGTCGTTAGTTTTACCGAGGGAACTGGGTCTTACACGCAGTCAAAAGAACTACCTCAAGCTCGGGTGCACGTATCTGTGAAAAGTCTTTCAATTCAGTCTTTTGTTTTCTTCATTTTTTGATACCATTAGCGTTCATGTAGTGGAAGAGTGCTTACATCTGAAGACGTCTTCTTATTTGTTATCGTTGTTTTTTTTTTTTTTTTTCACTTTTCTGTTTGTTCACAAAACTATCTCGGCCTCCCGGCTTCCGCTGGTGCTCGATATCTCGAGAATGCGGGTTAAAGGAGCTAGGTCACGCTATTTTAGGTAATTTTGTTTAATTTTGTTAATTACGAGCTCTAAACATCAAATTGGCAGAGCAAGAGTCTTTCATTTGCAAAATCACGGCCACATAACAACTGAGAATGATTTTCCAGCTTTGTAAATGACATTTTGATATAGACTGATATAAATTTGAAAAAAGGTGGGCCGACGTTTTTCAAATTTACCCAAATTCAATCCGTTTGAATCCTCTCCAGTTTTGTCCATCCATGTCCCTTCTTGGCTTCCCTGTGTTTTGCTAGAGTTCTTCTATAGTTTTGAACAGTTATTTTGATATTTTAGTTAATTTTATGACCATTCGATCAGTGCTGAAATTGCCTAAAATTGCGTGACCTAGCCCCTTTAAGTTAGCTTGCTGAATGGGAGACTTACCAGTCGTCTTCGTCGACTATGTTGTGAGCTCTGTGTTATTTAGGTAGTTCTTGGTCACAAACTTGAGATCGAACTTTGCATTTGGTGGCTTTTGGCTTATGACCGTTTCCATGGAAACGGAAATCCCGATCAAGAAAGAACCAATTAGAACCCTTGGATTTTCCTCAAGACTACCTTGCATTATAATAATCACGAATGATTACAAGTAACAGTCTTAACTTGAAGATCATTCTCTCCTTTGAAATTTCTACGCTGCTACGGAGAGAACTAGTGAAAACTGCACAAAGCACCCGCAAAATAGACAATGCATCTACAAAGACAGTGTCCTTGTTTTTGTTTTTAAATTTCGGGGAGCCGCCTTTTGAATAATTTTGACGCATTACGTTGCCTTCTTGTTACAAGCAAACGTTTTTTGTGTCAAAACAATTGGGAAAATGTGACATGTTACAGTTATCCAAAATGGTGACGCCCTGGAATATGAATGTAAAAATAAGGGATACTAAAATTTATTTTTTCGATATAAACAGCTTTTATTGCGAACGGTTGCTCTTTCAGGTTGTTCATGGCTTTGACTCAATTGGCCGTATTTATGCTAGAGGACGTCTAAGATCAGACGTCTAGACGCATTAAACGTCTGACCGTAAGTGCGACTAATATAAATAGGGACGCACTTGACTTCGACGGCTAGAAATCTAATTCCTCATTTTTTTTTTCAAGAAGAGAATGGGGTTTAATCACGAAAGAGACTGTGTGCCCTTCATTGCTAAGTGCGTCCCAGTTTAGTGCGTCTCGTCTTTATGCTAGACCGTCGACTTAGACGTCTGTTAAGTGCGTTGTTTAGAGCGCTTAACTTGAGACGTTTAATTCGTCTGACGTTAATCCGTATACCTTATTTCCCGTATTTTTACTAGTCGTTTATGGTCAAACAAACTTGTCGTTTCTAACGTAAACACAACATCTCATGGATTACATTCCTTTAGATAAGTTTCAGCGGAAGACTTGACATCCGTGCCATCATGTAAATAGTAGCCATGTATTGTGTTGTATTTGATATTATTTTGCTTTACTTTATTTCTTGAAGATTTTAGAGTTAATATCTACTCTCTAAAATTAATCCGAGGTTGAAATAAAGGTGATGTATGTGTATGTATGTATGCATACAGACCTCAACAAAACGTTATGATACAATTACGTGGTTCAAATAAAAAGGCGCACATGAATTCGCAAATACATCTTATCACATTTTGATTGTACATTTCTTATTGGGGCACTTATTGACCGATCCTTTTTTTATGGCCTTCCTCGGAGGTCCTTTTGTTACTCCATTCCTCGCAAAAAAATTGCTTGTATTATTACCACTGTTCTTAAAATAAATGCTAAACTATTCCCCGCTCTTGAGCCCTAAATTTCTGAACTGATTTATGGTCTCTTTGGTCTCTATACTAGCAGGGTTGACCGTTTTCCGTAAATACCTCAACAGCCCTCCGGTTTCTTTCAATTCCCATCGAGTTAGTAATTTTTCAGATTTTCTTAAGTCACTTATACCACTTTTTTTTGTTTACCCACTATTGAATATTCTCTCGACTATTAATTTGAACTAGTATAATTAGTGGTCAACAGGTCTTAGGGCAAGTATAGTATATTAATTTTGAAGTGATTAATTTGATCTTGAGTCAGGATTACGATTTTCATAAGCCATGAAGCTCCACAATTTTCCAGTGATGTACGTTAAAATAAAAGTGAAAAATATAAATGATTTTTATATACAATTGCAATAAATAATTGTTAATGACTATCTTTCCACTTTTCCAAAGCGATAAATATGGTGCTTTTGAATTATAATGGTTGGTTTTTTTTCGTCCGCTTTTTTCAGTCAGTTTTTTTATTCCGAATAACAGAACATAGCACCTCACCTTCCGCGATGTAGTTGTCTAAAACCTGCCTTTCATAAAAACCGTCAAAAAAAAAAAGGATGTAAATACTCCACCTGAAAAAAATTCATACAAAGTGGGCGGCAACGTGATTCGATCGAGAAGCATTGACTACAAACGTTTAAAGATACATTTTGACTCATTAATAGGTAATTTCTTTCGAAATCGAAATTAATGGACATTGCGGTGTCATTGGTCCACTGAATAGCTCTTTTGGCCATGTGATTAGGACCTCCTGGCTGTAACGTGTACTGTTTATATATTGCAGAAGAGCTTGCAGTAAACTTTCCGTCCCGCTTTGTATGATACACAAAAAGGGTAATGGAATTAGTATCATTGACTTAGAATGACCAAGTGTCCAAGTTTGTTTGTCCACCACTGGAATCAGTGTTTACAGAGCGTTCAACATTCATCAAAATTTGATTTCTAGAAGCCCGTCCATCTGGTTCTCACGATCATGTCGAAGTGCATCTGATTTGCATTTGAAACGTGTCTTTCAGTGATGTTCTCGTAAAACAGCCTGGGAGATCAAAATGCAACTGTCGTCGAAAAATGGACATCCTTGATTTAACCATTACTTTCTTTTACATATGGTCCAAAGGCATCATTCAGTATTTGAGGTCATGTGGCACGTTAAAAGTTCTCATCCCAGCCTGACAGGTCATCCGGAGGCACATCCATGTCTTTTGCATAATTGTCAAAGTTATTGTAGTCCGTGGAGCTTTTAACCTAAAGCCATTGAGAATCCAAGAAATAAGATGGAGGTAGAGTATCATAACCTTATCAACCTTATTCGATGAACAGCCGTGCTGCAGAAGTGGACTGACCTAGATTTCAATGTGTATGAATATCGCTTAGATTACAACGAGTTCCGGCTTCCTAATGAAGACTATGCTTTCCTATATCATCTTCTAGCTACTCTAAAAAAGAGATAGCCTTTTCCAGGCACCCAGATAGTCGGGAAAACGAAAACAACTGCGTGTGAAAAGCGAGTGGGAGCTTGCACAAGCAGTTGCTTTCGTTTTCCCGACTATCTGGGAGCCTGGAACAGGCTAAAAATGAGAAAAATTCTTTGGACAATGATCGAGTTCTTTCATCTGGGAAAGATTGCTTGGATGATATGAATAGGTCATGTTAATTTACAGAGAAATCATCTAGGAGAGCGAACATGATTGCTGTACACTTATCCATACAAGGAGTAACTGATCACGGGAAAAAGAATACTGTACCACGTAAACAAGCAAGTCTTACTACATACCTTCGGTTTTATTGGTGCTTCAAGTGTTCCTTCCAAAAGTCCTTGCCAGTGAAAACCATGGAACCACCTTCAAAAGAGAAATATTTACTAGCAGTAATCAAGAATTAGTGAGGTGCGTTCGATTCCTAGTTTTGTCATCGACGCGCCATTTGATTTGGGGAGATTGACCGTTTCGTACCCTTTTCGAGTATTTGTTCATTAACTATGAAGGTATCACACAAAAAGTACTTTAAACGTTATCTTGTTGTCAATTATTTTATTAAAAACAATTATGGAATGCATGTGTTATAATGCAATGTTAGTTTTGTGGGATATCAGTAGCCTTTCTTGCTGAAGAAAGAAACTTCGTGTATGGCACGGGGTATTGCCGGACGGTCACCCATCCAGGTATTAACCCCGTCCATCAGGACTTGACTTCCCTTGGACTAGCCGTAACAATATCACATGAGATCGAGGTTATTCTTTGCCTCCGAAGGGTGAAATCGTGTAGCATCACGATCGATACCCGAGGGCCTGACACGATTACAATGCATTAGAAGGCAATAACCTGACAGAAATTGTCAAGACAGTTAGAAAATTGAACCATAAAGGGACTATGACTGGCCGAAGAAAAAGGAATATAGTGAAACTTGACTGTATGAAGAGAAATTGAACGATCCCTAGTGAAAGCCGTGCATGTAGGCGTCTTGAAAAAGATCTTAGTGAAGACGAAATCTTCATGAAAAATCTTTAAGTGTTCTTTTTGGCAAAAAACTCTTACCTTTTAAAATACTTAATTACCTTTGAACATTCGCAAAGAACCTGGCAAGAACGCCGGTTGGGGATGGAGAAGGTCTTGGAGACCTGGACGGATAAAAGCTTGGAGAAACGTGCTTTTTTCCCTGGAACTGAATGGCATATTAAGTCTGAATGGAAAAAGAGGGGCCAGGATGGGAATGAGATGAGTGTTTCTTCGTGAACAGTGAGTAGAATTTGGACGATTTGAAGTGCCTTTTAGAACAAAAAATGGACGTACATGGGATTTTACACCCCCTCTTCCAATTTCCTAACAGGAAATTAAATTGCCTAATTACATTTCACCAGTAGAAATTTGGCAAAATCTTACTTGTGTCTTTTCACATCGGCGAGGCCGTCCTTTTGGTATCCGAGTCTGTTCGTGGGGTTTTCTTTGCAAAGTCGTCTAATGAGGTTTTGCGGATTGCGGCCGATCTTTTTGGGAAACACAATCACATCCATTCCTCGAAGAATGATATTGTAAGTCTTCATTGGATCAGAGGCATAAAATGGCGGACTATGGAAAGGATAACGACAAAAGTTATTCTAAAACTTACAAACTTGGAGCATTAATTTTTGTATCCTTTTTTTATAAACTCCGCTCCAAAGGCGCCAAAAAAACGTTTGACGTTAAGATCCAGAAATTGACTTTGAGAGAGGGTTATCAGGCTCTCCATTAAGCGAAAATAAGATGATGTGCGTTTCGCTATAAATGGAAAAATGAAAACTCAAAGGTTGACCACAACATCTTTTATACCAACCTTCCAGTAAGAAGCTCAAAAATGAGGATTCCCAAAGACCAGCAGTCGGCAGAAAGGTCATGACCCTGGCAATCAAATGTCCATTGATAAGTCGCTAAGCAAGCAAGTGATAAGCTAATAGTCGTTCTTTGACATGAGTCGATTTATTCTCTGATCAAAGAAATTATTATTATTATTATTATTATTATTATTATTATTATTATTATTGTTGTTGTTGTTGTTGTTGTTATTATTATTATAATTATCATTATCATTTTGTTTTTCATTACGCAGTGAATTTCTCTCGCCATAATCAACTTTCCTTGTTTTTTTTTTCCTCTTTTCTTTTGTCTTTTTTCTTTCTCCCTCACTTCCAATCAGACAACGGTGCTTTTTTTAATTCTCGTTTGATTTAAACTATCCTCCTTCTCTGTAATATCAATTATTGTTAAATCTTTTCCCTACACCGTCTTTATTTTTTCGGCGTTCATTATTATTGTCTAACATTTTATGGCTACAGTTTTATGCCCACATCTTTCCGTGTCTTGTTGTTGGTGTTTTTCCGTGTGCCTCAATTGCCTTCACTACCAATGCAATCTATATGGAGAGTCAGGGGTTTTCCTTTCGGTCTCGTGTCATTGTCGTTGTGACCCCAGTTGTTCAAAAGGTGGATAACGCTATCCACCGGATAAATCCCTATCCATTTGATAGCGCAATTGATTTCGCCATTACTTATAGTTATCGGGCGGATAGCGATATCCATCGTTTGAACAACTGGGACCAGATAAGTATGTAGGAGTGTTTAGCCAATTCAAGCTTCACCTTGTTGAGAATAATTTCCGGAGCAACGTATTCTGGTGTTCCACAAAACGTCCATGTCTTTCGTCCGAATCCGATTCTTTTGGCGAAACCAAAGTCCACCTAAAAAGTTTAATGTGTAGTTATGATCACCAAGTTTAGATCGCTGTCAGAAAACCATACTCAGTAAAGCTGAGCTAGGACAAAACGCAGACGAAGGAGAAAACAAATTAACTAACCACACTTTAGTAACAATTTCTTACCAATTTAGCATATCCATCTTTGTCTAAAAGCAAGTTTTCTGGCTGTAAACATGAACATTGCTGGATATTAAACAGGAAAACTGGACATAGAGAGTAAGACGGAAAATTAAGGTTTTGACAAACGGTTGTTGGGAATGATCGGAGCCCGAGTCGTGTCATAATTTTTTGTAGGAAATTGGTAAAGTACGCCTAAGATCGCTTGGGTGAATATCGTCGACACGCAGGCTTTTGTTGGTGACATAGATTGGCTTTCGTTTTATGAGACTGATGCCGGGAAATGGTCAACCTTTCCAAAGGACTGTGTCTAAAAGTTTGCTTAATATTTTTCGAAAGCAGCCTCAATCAGCACTGAAATCATCAGAGGGTAGTCCTTATCGCGGATGTGATGCAAGATCGGGTCGCTGCCCCTGGCAATAATGAATGAGGCTTCAGCTTACCTGAAATTATAAATTATTGGCGAGAGGAAATAAAGTGGGAAGAGAGATCATCCCCCATATATGCCCTTTTCCATAGGTAATATGCCTCAAGTTATTTTTAGATCGACTGCCACGCTGTATAGATCCCAAGAGGATTATGCAACAGCCAATCATTTGGCGGGAATGTGTTTCGCGTGGACAGCCCACGCTCATAGACACGTTTCCTTCGCGAAATGAGGCGAACCAAAATAGCCGAAGATACAAAAAGCAAAATTGCTGTTTCGTTTTGTCAACGAAAACGACTACAAGAAGATTTCGACTGGAACTCTGTTGTCAAAACAAAAATTTAAACCGAATCGCTCTTATATACTGGCTTGTTTCACAGCAATGTTCCAAAGTTGAATCCAGTGAAAACGAGAGTTGTAGCGAAGAAGGAGAAATCAATGTTAGCAAAGAAGAGGAAATACAAACGGAAAGCGAGCTAGAGAGTGCTAGCGAAACACCAGCGGAAAGATCCTGCTCCGATGATACTTCAGCAGATTGGAGGGGAAGAAGATGAGGAAATCGGACAGTTCAGGAAAACAAAAGCCCGCGAGATCGAACTCGTCCACCGGTGCAAAACCAAAGAGGAAGGCACAAAAGAAATCAATGTGACTGACAAACAGAAGAAAGTCTTTCAGAGAAAGAGATGGAGGATTAATGTGGAGAGTTGGAAGAAAGGAGAAGAGGTTTCGACGTGGAAATAAGGGAGACGATAGAATCTTCTGACAATCTCGAATTCTAAACGTCCCGAGCAGGGTTAAAAAAGCATTTCTGTAAGATACAACAGCACTTTCTGAGTTAACTGGAGAATTTCTTATAAGTAGTTTTTTTGACACACATTTCAGAATAAAAACTAGCGAAGAAAAATCGACGTTTCGATCTCCCTGAGATAATTTTCAAGTTGTAGAAAAAGCGAATGAAATATAAAGTACAAATTAGGGCGTGAGAATGTCCAACGATAAAATATATGAATACAAGCGCTGAAATGGAAAAGGTGTCTCGAAAACGAAGACCCTAAGATCCTAAGACCATAAGACCCCGAAAACTTTCTCCGAAACTAATAAAGTACCCCCAAAACCTTTAATTTGGCTAACCCTAGGCCTAACTAGGCCTAAAGTTGGTTTTTAGGCCTAGGGTTGGCCAAATTGAGGGTTTTGGGGTACTTTATTCGTTTTCGAGTTTTCGGGGTCTTAGGGTCTTCGTTTTCGAGACACCCGAAATGTAAGTGTTAAGGACGGTGCCTACTATTGTTATTGCACATACGTTCTACGCATCTCGAGATATTCGGATTTCCTATGGGTGATGCTTATAAATACAGGGATATTTTTGCGCGGTTCAAAACTATGCAGAGAAAGCAGAACTTAGCAAGTGCTCTTGGTGCCCAAAAAGAAAATCTGGGGGTAACCATACATTTTTTAGAGATAATTAAAGTTCAATTTGGAAAAGAACGCCATACATTGCTTTCTATTTCAAAGCTTTTTACAAATATTGTTGATTAATTTTCTTCGAAAAATGCGTGGTTACCCCCATTTTTCTTTTTGGATTTCAATAACACTTGTTAAGATCTGCTTTTCCCGCATATTCAGTAAACCGCGCGAACATACCTTTGACTTAGTGGGCACAGTCCTTAAAATGATAAAATACTATAGAAAGCTATATAAGTATTAAACTTTGCACGGATTGAATCTGACTGTTTGTTGAAGGTTGGCTAAGCTCCTTTATAAAGAGCATTTCGTAGATCAGGCAGTCGAATTTACTTTGGCACTTTCTCAAGATCTTAAAATCACGATATATGTCACTTGGGACTGTTCCATGTTGCGCATTGAAGTAATTCGCAAAATATTTTCTACCAGGATAGCACCAAGAGACAAAAAGGTTACTCTGGCCTATGAGTGGTCGAAGAAACTTAGCGAATTCCGATTCAGGTCGTAAAATTCTCAGTGATTCAACCTCAAAGTCATTTCGCATTTATCGCGACGGCGACGGTCTTGAAGCACGCAGCCGTTGACAATATTCCTGTCGGTGTACGTTGGATCAGTGGCTTTATCTGATACAATGAGATACAATGATTTGCTATTAGTCTCTCCCCATACGGGGCTTTTCAGGACTAATTTTACAATACTTTGTGGGGGACTTTAGCCAGACTGCTTGTTACGCAGTTTACAATTAATTTTAGGGAAGAGAAAGATGCCTCCATCCAGAAAGGTTAGACCACAACACCGGCGACTACGTCCCCTACACTTATCGAACAGTGAGTGGGTTCTTTAACGTCCCATACTATTTAACTTCCAACAAGGGTTATGAGACGGGACCTCCGGTTTACAGTCCTTATCCGAGAAGACTTGAAAGTCTAACCATTTGCAGATGTAATTACAAAGGCACCACATTCTCCTCAGTTATTTTAAGACCCTGAGTGTTGGTCCGGCCGGAGTCGAACTCACGACCTCCCGCATGACAGCCCGATGTTCAACCAACTGAGCCACCGGTGCGCGGTGATCGGCGTAATTACAAGTTGAGAAACTAAATATTTTGAGCAAGAGCTGATACAACGTAGATTTGAGTTTGAACATCGGCTCTTGCTCAGAACATTTATTAGGGAGCTTAAGCAACGACAACGACGACGGCAACGAGAACGGCATCTCAAAATATAAATTCGCGTTATTTTAATCGCTTCGTGACTACTTCAACTTTTTTAATATGACAAGGGTGTGGTAGCTCCTCAAAAATGACACTCGTCGGAACGGAACTTAATTCTAGGGGAGAAAAGGAACGTTTACCCTCAAGTGCTGACGTTCTTCATAAAACCTCAAATTTGGCTATTTCACGTTATTGTTTTGGTGACGACGGCAAAGAAATGGACAAAAGTGAAAAACGCACATGCAGGAAGTGCAAAGCTATTGTTTTTGCCCACTAAATTTGCAAATTTGTGACGTTCTTGTTGCCGTCGCCGTTGTCGTTGCTTAAGCTCCCTATTATCGCGACGGCGTGTGCCATGATTTGAAAATCGTTCAGTCATGTTATGCGAAGCCTCCACGAAATATCCACGCAACGCGCGAGGTAACTTTATCTGCGAGGAATGAATCTTGCTAAAATAACTTGAGACATATTATCTATGGAAAAGGGCATGTATCGGGGATGCCGTCTCTTCCCACTTTATTTTCTCTTGTTACTGATCAACCTCTGACCAGATAGAAAACCTGACCTGTTATGAAAAGCTACAAATTTAAGTTTTTCATTTACTCCACCTTCAAGTCACGATAAACAATTCCTCTTGAATGAAGATACTCCAAGGCTTCCACAACACAAGCCACGAAAAATCGAGCGGTGGAATCATCAAAACTTCCTCTGTAAATTAAAAATAGTGACATGGGTCAAGGACATTCTTGCATGGACAGAAAAAAGACGCGTTCTGTGATTTTAAGTCTTCAAAAACAAAGCATTATAAATTGCATGTGTTTGTATGCATATCTTTTCCCTCACCTGTCTCTTAAAATGGTCCAAAGTTCTCCACCCAGGCATACCTCTAGGAGCATATAAACGTACTTACGATCTTTAAAAGTCCGGTACAATCTATAAAACATCAATAGAATGGAAAGCCCGATTGCCTGATTGCTGAGAAATAAGTGGATTGATTATTTAGTACTGGATGGTTGATTGATTGACAGACAGACAGGCTGACGAACTAAATAATTGATTGTTTTGGTTGGTTTGTTAGTTTTTTCATGACAGTATCTTACGCAAGTTCGCAATAAATCTTACTTGCAAATGAAGGCAGAGTTTGCTTTAGCCATGATTTTTTTCTCAGAGTGGATATGTTCTTGTTGCCGCGTGTCGACAATGTGTTTCTTCTTTAAGCACTTCAAGGCATACGTTCTTTTGTCCTTTGCATTTTGGACCTGGATAAGAATGGGATGACATCACATTCTAAACTAAAAGGCAAAGACTGCATGAATGAAGGGGTAGTTTCTAAAGAAACTGTGGTGCTGCGTCGGTGGGGAAGTAGTATACAAAAATTTGGTTTTATCAACGGAGTTGACAATGTAAATTGGCCACCGTACAGAGATTCTAAAAGCTGACGTTTCGAGCGTTAGCCCTTCGTCAGAACGAAGGGCTAACGCTCGAAACGTCAGCTTTTAGAATCTCTGTACGGTGGCCAATTTACATTGTCAACTCCGTTGATAAAACCAAAATTTTGAAAGACTGCATGAGATTCGCACAACTCGATAGCGCAACCCAGACTCTTGCAAGTTGCAGGACCCAGTGAATTTTTCCTGGGTGTTAAAAGATTGTAGAGTAAGAAAGCATAAAAATTGAAATGATACCCGTTTGCTCATAGGTGAATGCATCTAACCAGACACAGTGAGCTTAACCTATATTGTTACCCGTGACAAATGAATATGCTTTACTGGATTGTAATTATAAGTGAAGGCTTCTATAGGGATTTGAGTGCAATGAACGTCGAAGCTGGGAATGTAAATGAGCCATGCACACATGATATGCAAATCGATAGGGTCAGTTGGTTGAGCTTCAGATCTATCGTTGTCGTCGTTTCAAACCTCGGCCGAACCAACACTCAAGGTTTTCAAATAAATAAGAAGAAAGTGTTGCCTTTGTAATGACATCTGAAAATGGCTAGACTTTCAAGTAGTCTCAAATATGGACGATAAACCTTAAGCCCTCTCTCACGACCCTCAGTGTTCACGAAACTTCGGGGTGTTAACGAAACTGACATATACAGTGGTTGCTTAGTTTAACAATGTAATCTGAGGATAAATAAAGATGTGGCAAAAAAATCGCACCAATTCGACGCGCCCAAATCCTCCCATTCCTAGGGTGGCAATAACCTCCAAGTCATCCAGTGTCAGATCTTCAAACTGCTTGGACACTTTCGTTTCATTGTTGCGGCTACCATCCAGCTTGGTCGATGAGAGATAACTGTTAAAGAAATAAAAAGGACGTCTTTGTATCATGCACATGGATTTCTATTAGTTAGATAGGTTTCTTCCAAAAGTTTTTTTTAAATCTTGCGTCGATTAGTTTTTCAAATGCGTAAGCAGTGGGATAGTTTTTCCGTAGACTATCCACCACAAAATGGGAAGGAGAGAGGAAGAGGGCCAGGTGAATGAGGACCGGAATGGGACATTCATGGTCACCATCTAATGAGCAAAGATTCCGTTAGAATTAATCTTCAAATTTACTTATCTCAAAGCAACACATTCAGTTCTGTTACCTCGTTGCTCCTCTTTCTAAATCCCCATAGTCTTTTTTAGTAAGCTCATCCAAGTTCCCAATAAGAGCCCTGAACGCACTGAAAAATGTGACAGCAGTGAACAGATGAGCGATATAGTTATAAACCATTACTTTTGCAGAGTCGCTTACGAAAAAGGACTTTGGGTATGTGCCAAATTTCGCGGCATCCTTTGTGATGTAGCTGAGCGACAGCATTTCTGCATCTTTCAATGGGTAGGTTTAAACAACAAATGAATAAAGGGAGTAGTTTCTAAGGAAAGTGTGGCGCTGCGTCAGTGAGGAAGTAGTACACAAAAATTTGGTTTTCTCAACGAAGTTGATAATGTAAATTGACCCCTGTACAGGGATTCTAAAAGCTGACGTTTCGAGCGTTAGTCCTTCGTCGGAGCCCTTCGTCGTCTGGATTCGCTCTGACGAAGGGCTAACGCTCGAAACGTCAGCTTTTAGAATCCCTGTACGGTGGTCAATTTACATTGTCAACTCCGTTAATAAAACCAAATGTTTAGTTTTAAACAACCACTGTTCAAATCCACGTGTTTAACCCTTTCCCGCGCAAGATTGACACTTATAAGTCTTGTCTAACGCCAGATGATTTACTCGTCAAAGGGGGCCTCCTCCGGCGGGAAAGGATTACGCAAAGACGCATTTAATAAAGAAGCCAACATCAGTGAAAAGTACGATCGTCCGGGTGAGTGTAGTCCTGAGAAGGACTGTTTGAGATGACATTGACTGACGTTTCGACAACCTGAGCGGAAGTCATCTTCACTTGACTCTGAAGATGACTTCCGCTCAGGTTGTCGAAACGTCAGTCAATAGGGGAGCTCACGCAAAAGGACGGCAGAATGACGAAAAAATGTCGCGTGAGATTGGGAATGCACAGTCTCGCGCGACATGTTTTCGTCACTCTGGCGTCCTGAGTCTTCCAGCCGTCCTGTTGCGTAAGCTCTCTAATGTCATCTCAAACAGTCCTTCTCAGGACTACACTCACCCGGACGATTGTAATTTACTCAATTATGATATGACTCCTGGGTTGAAACCATTTACGATCAGTGAAAACAATTGCCGGAAAAACCTACGTCCTCTCGACGACGAGACATTCCACGCCCGGTGGCTCAGCGATTACGTTGGCCGTTCTGCGATCTTCACTGGAAAAAAACAAACAAACAAAGAAAATTAAGACAAGGGGATGGACTTTGGAACAGTTTGTAGGCTGTCCTTTATTCCTCGTAGCGTAAACTGTTAAGGCCAAAGTCAGTTTGTGAAACTTTTACCGTTGGTGCAGGTTTAATTAACAAGGGACAATTTGTAACAGTGCTGATGACCATCACTAGTCTGGGACTCTCAGCTGTTGTTAATTGCAGAAGGCTTGACCCTTAACAGGTTAAAAGATCTTTCTGTGTGCACATGTATGTCTCGTTTAACTACACTTACTTTACATAGAATAACGAGCCATCTCGTTCTTTTAGTCAATATACGAAAATGATCGAAATTTCTATCTTCGTACATGCTCTTCAAGCAAAAGGTTAATGCGCTTCCCTCACAACAAAGGAGTATGTCACCTGACCAATTTGTCCAACTCGACTCTACTCGAAACTTCAGCAGACCTGACTTACTTCCAGGATGAGAAACGTTCAACGTATGTATTTCTTAGAGTTACGCGATTCTAAGTTACATGCTGCTGAAGTTATCAAAAAGAGTACAGAATGATGAATCAGGGTACAGCCAACATCTAAAACTTATCCCTCACCGGAAGGTACACATTTTGAAACTGCGCAACTCAAAGGGGCTTTACCACACTTGGGCTCTTCACGTTGTCAGCAATGAACAAACGAATAAGCGATGTACCTTAAGAGCGCTTTCTCGCCAAAATAATCTCCTCGTTGAAGTCTCCGGATTTCTTGCGGTTCATCGTATCCGGTAACTTTTTGAGTAACGATCACCTGATGCAAAGCACAATCCAAAGTTAGCTTGGATTAAGTTAATTTCTAGCAATTCAAAAGTGGCAAGGACAAGACTAGTATCTCTGTTTTCGCAGTGAGCGAGGGAAACGCCTTAGCGCAACCATACAATGGTGGGTCGTTTTTGCATATAAGACGTACGGTTATCTATTGTCTGCGATGAACTTGGACGAGGAATTCGTCGCGCGTCCCTTTATGCGTCTTTTTACACGAGTCCTTGTGGCATGAGGTCGACAACAAGGCTAATTTTGCAGACTATTATCTTGAAAAGTGTTTTGACGCGGACGAGTCACATTAACACTTGAAGCAATCGACGCTACAGAGATCATCACAGTAGTGAAGTGAGATACTTGTGCAGTTGCGAAAGAAGCCTGAAAAACCCCAAACTAGTACGGGATTTGACCGCTTGATAGCGCTTTAGACTGCTCTACCAAGTGAGCTATCAATCAACTGGGAGTTGAACTTGCACTTAACCAACTATAACAGCTTTACATTAAAGCAGAGTGCAGCTGAATCGCACAGTCGTATGTTCATATTCCCGTTCAAGACTTGCTACTTCATTACAGTCTTATTTCGCTTCGATTATCTCTCTAGCATCAATCATCTCAACTCCACAGATGAAATTTCATGTATGAAATTTCATATATTTTCTTTATCACCAAGCACCTGTTGATATGTTCTAAAGGCGCTTCAGTTTGGCCAATAATTCGCCCTGTAAATGTCGCGGTCGTCTGTTGTACGAATGAGGAGACGAAGAAACAGGTGTACACAATGCACGGCTTTCTAAAGTTTGTATTACACAGATCATATCTTTCTTGTACAAATAAGGAGCATTACCTTATTCCGCAGGGTCGAAAGGGATACACTTGCTTTTTTTTTATAGTTATGCTACAGACGCGAACTGTTCGTGAAGAGTATTGAAGATTCTTTATCCCAGTGAAACATGTTCAATGTTTTTGCCCAAGAACGGGATAAAACTGAAGCGATGTCTTCATGGGGTTATTATTAAGGAAGCTCTTGCTTTACAAACTGGACTCACTAAAATTAATATTCGTGGAAATAACTGTCCTCCCCGAACAGATCTGTTTGGTTTGGATACGTACGATA
>OX421445.1:27972348-27997348 GCA_949126865.1 Montipora capitata
CAACGGCTTATGCATACTCAATAGAGAATCTACACGATTTCATTCTCGTCGAGTTGAGAAAGGCTCTGCTGGCAGAGTGGGTAACAGATGTTACACCCACAAGTGGACGAGTTACTGTTGTCCCTGTGAGAGCTTTCGCGGTTATAATGGGTAGTAAGACACTAACCAAATCTTCAAGCACTTTTTCGGTGTTTTTCCCGGGCTTAGTGTTGCTAATCGGTTAAACTGGAGAAAGGTTTTCTCGAAGACCTAGGATCTCCGATAATTAGTAGTTTCTCAAAGAAATTTAGTTAATAAAGGAATTCTCGTTTAGTCAGTTGCAATTTCTTTAAAAAAAAAAAAAAAAAAGAAAAACAATAGCATTCGTTTACCTTTCTCATTAACAATGAAATGTCCTTAACCGCACTAGTTTCTCGACGAAATTCAGAGGCTATCAGTTACGGCCGCTATAAGTCACCTTTTGTTTATTGGCAGCAGACAATAAAACAGGAAATTGGTGACATTATTGTCTTCCGTCAAGTGAATTTACAAAGGCAAAAATAGGTTTGTTGTCAATGATTAAAGTAATACTCCTGCGCCAGCATCCTTCTGTGTTCTTCAGTGACGGGTTGTATGCTGAGGGCCAGGGACAACAGCTCACAGTCTCAACCGCAGCAAGAGGGTCTTGTTTAAGCACGTTCTTATTTATTTTCACTTATTTTTTTCCAATTTTTTTCCCTCGAAAGGTTAAATCAAAATATAAAATCTTGCATCAAGTGCATAGTTTGGTCACCAAGGTCGGCAATTAAAGAGATACCGCGGGTACAAGTACGTTTCACTCATCCAGTCGTTAATTAAAAGAAATACCGAGTGCTGAGAGAAACCACTTTGAAATAAAGGAGTTATTTTGGTCACAAAAGAAAGGATTCGTGATCGACTCTATTATTTTACAACGGCTACGATTACTCAGGTTGAGAACAATGGACCAGCAATATTAATTGAGATATGACCGAAAATATCATGAATTTGACAAGGTTGTCCGACAGGCTTGGCGTTACACCTCATATTCAGTTATTTTTCTGCCTTATAATTACCCTTGTTCAACGTTTTCTGTGAAAATTAAAACAAAAAATGCTGCCTGAAGTAAAAACTACGTGAGGAGCAAATACCCAAACAAAATGAATTTCATGGGTGAATGGTTATTAAACTTCAGACTCGTGGACAACAAAGAAAACAAACACTAACCTAAAGTCTTTTGGATGGCGTTCCAGCTCTTTCTTCGATTCTTCTTGTGCTTTTGAGCTGCTTTCTCCACTTACGGCCATTCTTTTCTCCTTTCTGCTTGACAAAATGTCTTTTGTAGCCAACTTTGAGTTGCTAACTGCCAGTCCCCGATCTTCTTGAATCGTGGAAAGGATACTGCTTTTGTGAGCGGTTTGCTGCACGACACATTTCAACTCATGAATTTCTTTCCTTAGCTTTGCTAACTCCATATCTTTCTCATCAATAATCCGTTGCTTGTATTGTAACTCAGCATTTGTGTGCTGCAGGAAGTCGTCTTTTTCTCTAAGTTGGCGCCTGAGTTGATTACTTCCCCAGTTAGCAATACTTTGATGTGGTATTTTACCATTTGGCTCTTCGCTACCACGAGAACGGTTCAAACTCGAGGAACTCCCCATTTTTACTCAATCAATTTACCTCTTTCTTTAACCCACATACGATCCTCTCTCTTCATGGATAGGTACTCTTATCTCACTTTCCCAAGTCATTTTAGAGCCATCTCGCTGCTCTCTGAATTCCTTGCCTTTGTCATTCAAATAAGGAATTAGTTTAGTGACAGCGCTTGGCAGACGAGAGATCAATTTCAGCACTAAGTTAAGTGCCACTCAAAATAAATGCGGGCCACAGTTAACTGTAGTGGTTTGTAAATTTTTCACAAACAGTAACTTTAACATCCCAGCATTGTCTACATGTACTGAACAAACAAATTGTCCGATGCCCATCTTTAATATTCAGTGCCAAATCACCGATGATTAAAAAAGTTGGCCTATAACGATTTCAGTTTGACTTGCCCCAATGTCAACAGATGATATCACAAAAATGTTTGGACTATCCAGAAGACAATTAAGTGGCCCTAAAAAAGTATAGGTGAAGGAACCAGGCCCGTTCAGACCACTCGTTGAATTTGATCCTGGTAGTCCGTGGTTCAACTTTTCGGCTAGTTTGCTTCGATTCCTGTTCTGTTCGTTTCATTGGTCCATAAAACCCCCCTATAATGAGTTTGGCTTGGCTTGGTTTGCAATTATATTTAATAAAATGAAGATTTTATAATGCCCGCGTTTATTTTCGGGAACTCTCTACCAAATGGCCACTACGGTTAATAAGTGTTATTATTATATGATTAGCTCCGTGAGCGGGCAAGATGAACCAAATCCCGCGCTGTGATTGGCTACCCGGGTAAATCTCCATCGTGCCCGCTCGGGATTTCTCACTTGGTCCCGCAAGATCAAAGATAATTTATCTTGGTGTTTTATCCCACATAATAAATCCTTTATTGACCAAGCTTGTTGGGTCAAAATGGCTGGATATTGGCCAAGTTCTTTTTTTGCGTGTCTATGGACCGAGACGAAAAAACACGCATAAAACACGCAAAAAAGAACAAATAACCAATATAAATTATGAGCAAGGTGGTACTGAGCGCATGTTGCGTCGTTAGTGATGACCAGGCTTAGCAATTCCGAGTCTGCGAGGATGGTTACTCGGTAAAGTTCCCACACTCAAAGATAGAAGTCTCTCACAATGACAGTTACAGCTTAAACAGAGATCAGAAAGGGAAACAAAACTGCCCAAAAGAGCACCGATATTGCACCCGTCCTCACAAACACGCGTGCATGGTTGATTGACAAATAATCCGCGAGACTCAGAAATGTTCAATTTCCGGTTTATTCGCTACCGCATTCACAAGCAAATTTCATCTGGTTTTCAATTCTACGTAGCGTTAGATACGAACGGAATTCAGATACGAACCTAAAGGGCAGCGGAAGAGGCTGAAAAACGTCCTTAATTGCGAGAAATAGTTTTCAGTAATGCTCTCGTTAAAACAAGGTTGTGTGCACGAGTTCTGGCACCGTAAGAATTTCCGCAAAATGAGATTCTACTCTGTAGTGTGTGGTGGAAGGAGATTCTATCAATAAGTTTTAAACCATTAATGTCATTCACGCTTATGGTCATTACAATGTTAAATAAATGGGCACTCGGCAAGGCTGGATGCTGCTTCGCCAAAAGCATTGTACAGATAGCCTTATTTTGCGCCAGGGGAAAGAGATTGCCGCGCTCGCAAGGAAAGTGTCAACACAAAGACGAACCTGAAATCGGCTTCCAGATGCCCCTTTCCAGGAAAAAACTGAAGTCAATCCGTAGAGTGAAAGGGGAGAGAAACTTGCCTTGATTGTTCGCTCAGTCGGGTGTGCGACTGAAAGATAATACTGTTGTGACTCCAATCATTTCCGTTTCATGACTGCGATTGGTTTCACCTTTGTTGTCCCTCTAAAATTATCAATATATTGCCACAGTTCTCCACTTTTCGTAGAACAGTAGCCTTGCTGAGGGTGACCATGTCTTGATGTTTCACTCCTTTTCGTTCAAATAATTATTTCATCGTAGACTTCGCCTCTAAGTAAGTGCCAGAACCACAGTCACCCCAAGCTCAGTGTGAGGGAATATAAAGATTTGTATGGGAAGACAAGACCTGAAACCCGAAAAGATAATTTTACGACAAAATTAAAAGCCTTACTAAGGCCCGTTTCAAACGTCGAACTTAACATGTGCCGAATCTAATGCAAATAAGAAAATTTATTGTTTTCGCTCATTTGCATTAGATTCGGCACATGAAAAGTTCAACGTTTGAAACGGGCTTAAGGTCCGCATTTTAGACTATTTTACATGTGCCGAATCTAATGCAAATGCGCGAAAATAATAGATTGTTTCATTTGCATTAAATTTAACATTTGTAAAATGCGACGTTTAAAACGGGCCTAACCTTTTTGCAATTGTGGGTCGCTTCCTTCCTGTGAGGTTTTTTTCCAGATTAGTCGCGAATTGAGCCACTGTCAGTTCCTCGGTTGTCAACGGTCATACTGATAAAATACAAAGGCTGAACGCAAGCGCCCCAAGCTCAGTGTGACGAAAAGCCAACAAAAATATAAGAATTTGTATGGGAATCCCGATAGAAGACCTCAGAGAAGATAATTTTACGGAAAAATTGTTAATTAAAAAGCCTAACCTTACTGCCATTGTGAGAGGCGCGGTGGCCTCATGGTTAGTGTGCTCGACTCCGGATTGAGTGGTCCGGGTTCGGGTCCTGGCCGGGGACATTGTGTTGTGTTCTTGGGCAAGACACTTTACTCTCACGGTGCCCCTCTCCACCCAGGTGTATGAATGGGTACCAGCGAAATGCTGGGGGTAACCCTGCGATGGACTGGCATCCCATCCAGGGGGGAGTAGAAATACTCCTATTCGCTTCATGCCATGGAAACCGGAATTAGCTCCGGCCTGATGGACCACTTGAGACTTTACCCTTACCAACCTTCTTCCTGTGTGGTTTTTTTTCAGATTCGACGCGAATTGAGCCATTATCAGTTTCTCGGTTGTCAACGGTTATCCTAAAATACCATGCAAGGCTGAACATCAGGGGAACCCAACGTAAATTTTCGGAAAATATCTGTTCGGTAGACGATTTGAGATCTAGAATTCTCGGTTCATCTGTTGTAAAATTCCTTGCTTGCCTGCCTGTCCTAGGATTTTCGAACATCTAAAACATGGTATAATTGCCCATTTTTAACCGATTTTTACCCTAAAAAGGTCGCCTAGAATTTTCGGGAGACTTTTTTCTGGCTGAAATTTTCGAAAAGGAAAGTTCTGATACCTATAATTTTCGGATCACTAGACTTTCAGCTAGGGAATCTGAACAGATGAAAAATTCTTAGGGGATAAAAATATGCCTATATCTACCGTTTAAATACTAAAATACGTTTAACAATGCTATGTTTAAGTGGTTTTGAACTATATTCTCGTTGGGTGCCCCCTGGAACGTTGAATTCTCTGGAGCCCACCAAATTGGGTCAAATTTCCTGGTTTAAATGTTCCCAAGGCCACAAATCCACCGTAGAATTCGAGGGCAAAGGTTTTTCTTTCGTTTCAATCCGCTAGCCGTGCAACTGATCGAAGCCCTGCCAGCGACTTCAGGCGGCTGTTAGTGTCCATAACGAATCGATAAAACGATGGAAATGATCCTCTTTCACTTTGAACACCACACAGCGACAGTTGAGTTCGGTTTGGAAACGAGTCTTTGTTTGGGAACATCGTCAGGGACCACAAAGACTCATTAACAAGTCACAAACGAAGGATCGTTTTCAGATTCAGTGCACATTCAGAACCGGATCCAGTGCACTTCAGTGGTTATTGGTAACAAAACTACTCATTATTTGTTGGTCTTCAGTGATGCAAAGGCGTCTTTTAGTGTTTTGAAGTTTGACTAAAATAGCGTGACGCTGCCCCTTTAAGGATCAATTTGTCTCCCATGTTATTAATCATGCAATTGATCTTAGTTAACACTGTCCCACTTAGATTAATAAATAATGAAGAGTGAAATGTAGCAAACGATTCATGGTACTGTTGACTGTTCCAACTAGACATTAACCATACGTTGAATATAACAAGGAAGTTCAAATTTGCGCGGCCCAAGAAGTTTAAATGAGAACCGAAAGTTTCGAGTGTACTCCCCGTTCATCAGTGGTCTGCTGATGAACAGGGAGTACCCTCGAAACGTTTGGTTCTCATTTAAACATCTTGGGCGCAAATTTGAACTTTCATTTTCTATTCATCTGAATTATTGCGTAGCACAGTTTCTTCGAATTTTTATTAACCATACATTAACAATTGTGAGTTGTCAAAGTAGCATTGTTTCCTTGATACCACTTTTTCAAATTAATGAAGTACTGCCTTCTGTAACGCTAACTGGATTTATTAAAAACTGGATCATTGGATAATGCAATTCGAAAGTTTTGATTGGCTAAGCCATCATGGGTTATGAGCCATTATACCATGATCTACAAACACGGCAAGCATATGCGTGATTTTTTGGGCCTTTTTATTTTTATTGTAGTCTAGTTTTCTATATTTTGGGCGCGTTTTTAATAAAACAATTATTCCACTCGCGCTTGTTGGATATGAGATGATTATAGCGAACTCGGCGCTACGCGCCTCGTTGGCTATCTATCATCTCATATCCAACGCGCGCACATGGAATAATTGTTAAGTACACTGAGAACAGAACGACACTACCCAACTGCGTTACTTCAACCAAAATAAGAGTTTTAAGGGATTTAAGCCTAAAAAGAACTATTCGGATTATTTAACAATAATTACATCTTTTTTCCCTTAGCAGGCTTATTCACGTAAAAGCGATACGTTGAGACAAGACAATCATTTCAGTCGCTGTTTCGGGAAAGGAAGTCGCGCTCCTCGGCGAGCTCGGAAGGAAGACCAGACGGAATCAATCTTAGGGCACTTTCCATTTGACAGAACTGACGGGCTAGACCAGGAAATTTGGTAGGACTAACTCTACAACGCCTTCAAATTAACACTCTTCGAGGATGATGTTCCTTCAAGCCGGCCAGATATGACAAAAGGAAAGCGCCCTTAGATGCTACGCAGTGCCAAAGCAGCGTCTTGCAGAACTTGTGACACCCGAGCAAAGATTAATGGCCTACCACGCGCTTCCTGCAACAATGTGGCAAAGTATCCGATCTGGTTTTCGGAAGGTAAATGGTTTCAATTCACGTAATACTCTTTACGCGCAAGCCCGGTTCACTAGAAACGAAATTCATCATTTCCTCTTTTTACTAGGTTTGCATGTATTTCATGTAATACCAAACATTGAGAATACCTCGCAAATAAAAATTTATGTTCAGTCTCGGCAAGAGGTTCGCCCTATTATATAAGTATAAAAATAATGGGAAAGGTTACGTTTATACAAACGTTGGCCGTGTAGCACTTATATTTTAGACAGAGTTAACTGAATAGAGGGTGCTACACGGTGCTACAGAGTTAACTGAATAAGTGCTACACGGCCAACGTTTGTATAAACGTAACCTTTCCTTGTACTTGTGCGTGTTCACTGCCGTGACTTTGGCATCTTCAGTTCCCACGGCCTGCTCCCGTCTGACCTTGTAGCTCAGTCGGTAGAGCGGCGGAGATCTAACCCGAAGGTCGTGGGTTCAATTCCCACCCTGGTCAGAGTTTTTCTCTGTCCTTGTGTGGGCCCATTTCCATCAATAGGGCTAACGCTCACATGGTTCATATGGGATAGAAATCTAGCACTTCACATTACCCTCTATTCAGCTAACGCTGTCTAAAAATAATGGGGCCTTCGTTTAAATTAAAAGTACTCTGGCCACCAAGATACATTGTATTACCACTCCACGGTATGCGCGCCAATTGGGAGACTGCTAGCAGCCCCTTGTGAGTCAGTCGAACCGCCCGCTTTAGTCAGTCAAGCAAGCGAGCCGAGGCGAGAATGGTGATAGAGCGAGATAGCAGTCTTCGCCAACTACGACCATGAAATGCGAGGCTCCGAACAAATGACTTCAACATCCGTTCGGTTTTGTTGAACAATGTCGAAAGATGTTGACTGCTGCGGCGGACAAAAAGCAATATTTGCTACAACAAAGCTTCACGAAAAGCCCGGTATATTCAGACGCAGGCTGCAGACGCGGTTGTTGCTATGGATACGGAGCTGTATTCGCAGCCTATCTAACGGGAATAGTTCAGACTGTACCTACCAAACGTTCAAAAGATGTGTGTCAAATTAAGATTAACCTTAAAGAGTCAGCACTTACCATGTTTTTTTTTCTCTCTTAAATAGTACAGCACCTAACGGTTCTCAATAAAATTATCGTTTTTTCCTTGGACATGATTATTTATCTTTCAATCGGGCAAATTTAAAAAGCCTAATGTGAATTCTATCAAAAGAAACTAATTGGTTCACTGAAATTTATGAAAGGTTTCATCACTGTTCATTTCAGTTGCAGGAACTGAATCGTTGAACAGAGTGGTTGACAGATCGTCGTTCTCGGAGCGGGGAAGGAAGGGGAGGGGCATGTCCTCAACATGCATCTTCTTTCTCATTGGTGTTTTCTGTGTAGCGCCCATTCACCATACAATTTAAGAGGGGACCAATCTGGAAAACAAAAAGCCAAAACGGAAATGGGTAAGAAATAATTACTGATAAAGTCGTACGATTATTTAGTAAAGAGGAAGACAGACTTGCTACACTACCGTGAAGTATTTCATCCTTTGAAAAGCTACGGAAAAAAAGTTTCCGTGAGATTGTTTACATTAAAAGTGTGAAACTAACTCGACGAATTCCCGAGGTGTTTTTGTCCGTCTGGAAATGCCAGCAACCATTTTCTTTATCTAAAATGCATGAATATTTCGAAAACCAAGAGCATAATTTTTTTTCATGATACGAATTCCGGGTGACATTTCAAGAAAGACAACTCCAGTTCAATTGGCCAAGTTTTTCGGCATACAGCAGGGGACACAAGGGAGAGGCATTGGCTTAGTGTGAGAGCACTCACCATCCAACAATGTGGCCCGAGTTTGCTCAACATCATAAATAGGTTGAGCTTTCTGGTTTTCTACCCTGCACCGAGAGGATTTTCTGCCGACATACTCCTGTTTTCCCCTCTTGTCTAAACCAACACTGACTTGATTCCTCGAAATTTCACTTGATTTTATTATCATTATCATTATCATTATCATTATCATTATCATTATAGTTATCGTCATCATTACCATTACCGTCATCGTTATAGTTACCATTATTACTGTTACCGTTATCATTATGACTATTAGACGTCAGGGTCGTTTTGTCCTTGAGTCCTTCAATTATCCATTTCACAACACCACTAACGCCCTCCTTTAATAAAAATCACACGAACATCCCTGACAAAGGATCAGAGGGTTTACAGTCTCGGCTTCTATTAAAGCCAGAGGTCAGAGGTTAATCCATTTGCTGCACAACTTGTTGAGAGAGTGCTCCTTTTCTTTGTAAGGGACTCAGCTGACCTTTTCACAGGTTCTTACACTTTATTGGTTTGGGAATCTGTCCAAGAAGCTGAACTTCTGGCATCTAGTAAAAAGGTACCTGTAGGTATAGAATAATCCTTAATTAAGTATCTGATAAACTTCTGGTCAGTGTTACCTCATGAGGATCTCCAAGTGCTTCACCCAACATTCTCTCTATGTTTCTCATAACTGCGACCTTTTGCTGTGGAGTTAATGGGTGCGTAATCTGGCTTGGGGTTGGTCCTGCCTAAATATTGATTAACAAAAATAGTTAACTAGCAGAAAAATTGGCCCTGTTTTAAGAAAATCACATAACTTAAGGTGGCTCAACCGGCTTCAACAATTATTCAACAGCAATGTTATGGTACGGTATGAAACACCAATAACTGCTTAACAAGATGCATTTATTAATGTGACATAATAAATTACTGTGGCAAAAAAAAAAATCTAAAAACGCCCTATGTTTTGTGCTTAAGCGCTTATATCTCAAGCACAAACTTGGTGACCCCGATTTTTTATTGCTGAAAAGTGATCCGCAGGCTACGATGAAACTCTGCTAAGTTTAAAAAAGATTATCTGGAGCAGATTCAGTGCCACCTTAAAATTCTCCAATTGTGAAGGTGGCTTTACACGTTCGTTTTTGAGATATATGCCTTTAAAGACAAAATATAGGGTGTTTTTTGATGGCTCTTTTGTTGCCATAGTAACAGTTAGGTAGATTCAATCCTCCCAAATAGTACAGTTTTGTTGGAAGTGTTAAAACTGGTTTGAGCCCCCTTAAAATCTATGATAGCTTTCAAAGTTAAGGATGGCTGGAAACCAAAGCAAGTAAAAGTAATTATTCATGTTGCTTTTTGAAGAGTCGGGAATCCCCTGAAAAGGGAAGGTCAAAAACAATCATCTTGGAGTAGGAAAGAGAAGAAATTACGCCAACTGCAAAATGGCATCATTCAGAATTAATATTAAATAATTAAACACCCAGGCAAGTACTCTGACCACAGCACCAACCAAATCCCCTAATCCCCCCTAAATCCCCAAATCCCCATAATCCCCCTAAATCCCCTTTCCCTCCTAAGAGTGGCACTTATAGATTTTACTCTGTCTAATGCCAGATGATTTTACTTGTCAATGGGGGACTCTTCAGGGGTGAAAGGGTTTACAATAGACACTGACCTTGAACCAGAAATTTACAGATGTGGTGATTCCACCATTCATTGTTGACTCCACATGATGCCACCTAATGTAATAACAGTAATCAAAACATTATCACGGCTTGGACACACACGCACTCGGCAAACATGAATGTAAGGATGTTACAGTTATTCCTAAAACTGCCCAAACTCAACAGGCACACAATTAGAAATAATATATATGGGTTTAATTGACCAAGTGTGAGGTCAAGATGGCTGGATATTGGCCAAGTTATTTTTTTGCAATATTTCGTCTTGGTCCATAAACTCACAAAGGCCAATATCCAGCCATCTCAACCAAACAAGCTTGGTCAATAAAGGATTTTTTGTATGGGTTAAAACACCACAAAACTCTTATCTTGCGGGAGCACACAAGAAATCCTGAGCAGGCAAGATAGCTCTATGTTACCGGCTCGGGTAGCCAATCACAGCACAGGATTTGGTTTATCTTGCCTGCTCACGGGGCTAGTCATATAATAAAATATCATACAGATAGAGTAAGTGAAGAATACTTCAACAGCTTTTATATTCAGATCTATGTTTTTCTTTCATGTGAAAGTATTCTTTTCTTTTAATTTTTTTCTTTTGGATGTCCAATTCACAATGATTGGCTGAGATGGAAGGCATTTTTTCTTAATCATAAGGGCACTTTTGGTAATCAAGAGGGCGTGATTACTTGATCTGGATTGAAAAGTTGCTTATCCAGAGCAAGTGAAGTTACAGGATTGAGGAAAATCTTCTTCCAAATTCTGAATAAACTGCTTTTTGACCACATTTAAATACATTTTAGCACTATTTCTTTGAAAAGCAATGATTTATTGAATTGAACTGTAACCGAATGATAGCGTTTTAATATAACTCCATTTGTCACGGCATTCAATGGGGTTCCCTTAATAATTTTGCCCGTAATGTGATGAACATCATCATCACAATGTGCCCTTGTGTGAATTACCGGGGGTGAGGATTAATGTCTGTCACTTGTATTTTCAAAGTTTTCTGAATAATCTTGTAGCAATTTTGTGAAAACTTTGAAAAAAGCATGGAATTAATTTTTAATTGCCGTCAGGCCCATACACCATGCAATCAAATGTACTTATTAAAATACTGCATGCCTTACCAGTACATAGGAATGTACAGTACATCCCCAGGGCCAACTATTACTTCAAATCCTTTAATGTCTTTGAGCTTTGGAAACCTCTCAAAGTCTGGGTCATCAAAATCCACCTGAACAGTAAAAGCATAGAGCAGCCTTTTACAGTAATTCAGCGAGAATGGATGATCTCTTGCATACTCTACCATGCGTTTCGCATTTTAATAATTATGTAATTCTATTCTCTATGAGCTCGACAGTTCCAAAGACACAATAATTATTACTTACATGTTAAATATCACATCAATGACAATTTGACCTACTAACAGCCAGACGGCTGAATGGTGAACATTTGAGTACCATGCAAAAAGCAAAGTAATTGCAGATAATGGAAAGCAAGGATGACCAACAAGCCACCAAGATTTCCAGAGATGATTTAAGTACGGTACTGATTGGGATTAGCCCATCAACTAAAATCACCCATCCGCTTGACTTAAATAAAGCTCTTATTAATCATTGACAATGGTAAATATTAACTAAAGGTATACATGCAAGCTACTTTTGATGGAGCTATAACTCAGTTGTTCCAGAAAATGCGAAGCAACTGAGAAAATTTACTAAAATGCACCTGTGGACAAAAAATGAAACAGAGAGTTTGTCACTGGTTCCCATTTTAAACATGCTTAGAAAGTTGGAGAGATATATATGTTATTTGCCAGTTGGGTGGTCTGTATATAGTGAGAAACGGTGACTCGTAGTTTTTCACTACACGGACTGACCCTACTGGTAAATAACTTTTTTTTTCCCTCTCTCTCTCTGAAATCACTTAACTTGTAATAATTGTTGACCCCCATACAGGTTGTGTACCACTTGATAGCGAATGCAGTAAACAACTTAGTAATTGAATGTTTCAAAGAGAAATATTTTTATTTGAATTATCTTTCCAACGCCTCTTGTCAAATAAAAATTTGTTTTGAAACTAACTCTAGTATGTAAATGGCAGTGTCAAAAAAAAATAAATAATCAACTTTATTCACAATTCATGTTTATTTACAAAATACGATTGATAAAATTAATATATGAAATTTCATAAAAATTTAAAATTATGTATAATACAAAAGCATTTAGCTTGTAAAATTGGCCAAAAACTTTACATGCCCGCAGTGGCGACATTCATTTTACAGTCTAAGGAGTGTTCTATCTTGCTGTGAAAAGGTGTTCGTGAACCTCTCACGCATGCATGTACTGATCTTAGAAGTTCGAGAGAGATAAATTTGCATCCTGAGCCACGCGATAACTGTGTTATATGGCTCGGTGTCCTTCTGAGCTATCTTATCTGCAAGGTGCTCCAGGAAACGCTGGCACTCATTTCCCACTTCTTCATTGGTTCCAAACACTAAAGGTGTGAATGAACCCATCTCTTGCGTTTCTTCTTGTCTTCTTGCTCCTTGAATACATCTTGTTCTGGTAATACTTGCAGTTAACATGCATAGCTCTTACATCAAAAAATGCCATAACACCGCTTGACCAGAAACCTCCCGTGGGCCTTGATGTCTAATCTTGCTTCAGAGCTTGTGGCAGCACTTCTCAAATGTAGCCGCTTGTTGTTGAGGGGTTGCAGGCGTGGTTTGATTTCCACAATGTTGCAGACCTTATTGATGAATGCCATTAATAAATCACGGACACCATCATGTCTCTGCACTACAAAGCCCCCCTTTTAACATGAGAAGGCATGGCCTACAGTAGATTTATCCCCACACACCCATAGCCTTGGTAGATCGACTAGAGGCAAACTATACCATAAGCGTAGGGAGTCTCTGAACTCTTGCTTATTCAGGGCTAGGCCCTGATCTGCGAGAGGCATTGCATTTAACCAAGAACTCGTGCCCTTGTCTCTCAGATCTGGGGAAAGAGTTGAGTCAATGCTTTCTATTTTCTCTTTGTCACGTGCACTCTTAAGTGACTGATGATGTCTCTTAAGCTCCTCTGTAGATCTTTCATCTGATGCCATAAATGTACTCTGCGATGTGATAGAATCTATGTGCACAGTAGTTATTGACCTTCAGGCAGCCAACTGTTACAGTGGCACCTCAGCTCTCAAATCTGGCATGCCCAAACCCCCTTGCACCATTGAAGGTAAAATGTTGACGCACCTCATTAGGGAGAGGCTCTGATTGTCACCGAACAAAGTTGGAAGAAGTAGGTCGTCCATCGCTTCCTGGACTGGATCGACATAATCTTCAAACAATTCTATAGTGCGCATGAAGTAGGTGCACTTTGACTTGAAGGCAATGTAGGCTGTGTGAGGCTGACTCTTTGCAATTTAGGACAGCTGTTTGATTTCCTCTTTCCATACCCAAAATTTCTCCTTACAATACTGATCTTTGTATTCTTACGATGCAATGACTGCTCCTAGATGGCACTGACCTTCAGTTGTTATATTGACTTCATCTCCAAACACCCTCTTTGCTTCATCTGCAAGTGCCTCAGACTTAACAATCAGCCAGCTCTTTGACCAGTTCACGAGATATCCAAACATTTCACCCTCCTTACTCATTTGCTTGTACCAGTCAAACAATTGCGCGATTCTCCCTCCTCCAGCAGAGTCTTCTGCAAGCCACACCTGTTTAACCATCGGGCAGTGCGCCCTCAGATTCTGAATCATTATAGATGCATTGACAAGGCTGCTGCCTAAGAAAATTTTAAAGGGGCCCTCAGAGCTGAATGCTGAGAACTTAGGAGCCCAACATATGAAGTGAAAGGTGTTGCTGTGAAAAATTAAGGCGCCCAGAGCTATTCTTTGGGAGCCCCAGGCTACCGGGCTCCTGTTAGGCAACAGCCTTGATTGACTGAATACCATGGCATCGCTAGGGGATTCCCCTGTGTAGTGCCTTCTTATGAAGTATTTAACCTCCACTGCAGATAAACAGTCTAGATGGGCTTCTATAGGTGTTGAATGCATAGAGTGCCATTTCTGTGCATGTGATGTGGAAATTGTGCAAAGCCGCTGACCTTTTCATTCGGTTAAAGGCGTTACTTGCATCGATCAACAGAATCCCATCTGTTCCTTCTTCTTCAAACACTTGGCTCATTGCATGTATCGCGGCCTCTGCTCCTGCATTATGACCAGCACAAACTTGCAGGGGACCCGCCGCTTCTTTTATTCCTCCTTTAAGAAACTGCTGACCGTTTTTCCCACTACTCGCCTCAGCACCCCTCCAACACCGATTGGTCTGATTCCAGGGTTCTTGTCGAGCGGGATGAGCCTGCAAGATGTAAAGGCTTTGAGTAAAGATGGATGGTATGATTTCTTAAGCATATTTCTCGTGAACACAGCTATCCGTTCTCTTAAGATTTTACCCTTGGTCTTAGAGCACAGGATTCTCCTATAAAGCTCCGAGTCCATTCCCGATGGCCCTGCTGAGCCCTTGGTTCTGCTTGCCTCATCTATGAGATCATATACGGTTGGTGGAATATAATCAACTGGACCGTGCAACAAACTCTCCTCTGCAATATCAGCCACCTCTGGTTGCTTGTCATGTAGCCCTCGTAAGACATCTGGTGATAGGTCCAGCAGGCCAGACGAGCTCTCGTTATCTAGGAGTTTCATTACAGCTGATTATTTCCTTGCAGAACGAGCTTTGAAAAAACTTTGGAAATGTCCGCGGCCGTCCTAGGTTTCATAGAGTTCACAAATTTCCCCCGTATAAACTTCTTTAAGCAACAAATCAAGGTCCCCTTGTTTCGGGGACAGCTATTCTTAGAGTTATTCTCATAGAGTTATGTCGTAGAGTTAGAGTTAAGTTTC
The DNA here is from genome assembly GCA_949126865.1 of Montipora capitata. Lineage (NCBI taxonomy): Eukaryota > Metazoa > Cnidaria > Anthozoa > Scleractinia > Acroporidae > Montipora > Montipora capitata. The sequence goes on from OX421445.1 coordinate 27,987,545, forward strand.
CAAAATCCTGAATTCAGGATTTTGGAAGTCCAAAATCTTGAATTCCAAAATTCTGAATTCAGGATTTCCTGAATTCAAGATTTTGGACGGCCACAATCCTGAATTCAAAATTTTGAATTCAGGATTTTGGCCGTCCAAAATCTTGAATTCCACAATTTTGAATTTAGGATTTTGGAAGTCCAAAATCTTGAATTCCAAAATTTTGAATTTAGGATTTTGGAAGTCCAAAATCTTGAATTCAGGATTTTGGCAGTCCAAAATCTTGAATTCAGGATTCTGGCAGTCCAAAATCTTGAATTCAGGATTTTGGAAGTCGTTAACTCTAACTCTTAAGTCATAACTATACTGAAATAACTCTATTGATAGTTAAACTCCCTTGTTTCCAAAGAGCTAATCAATGCTCTATTGCTGTGCTGTGTTCCTTGCTTTTAGAAGCAGTGGATGGTTTTTGCAGGATCAAAGTTGGGATCACCATGAATGCTTTCAAGGCAACTGACTTCAAATCAGAATCTGCATTGAACTGCTTAATCCAGAAAGTTAATTCTTTGATGAAACTCTTCCCTGCACAGCCAGATGGTACATTGAGTATACTTCTCCTGTAGTGGACGATTTCGTAGTAAACATTATTGACAATAAATTATTACAGAGGCTCGCACGTTTTGTTCTTTATTTCGGAAGGAAACACCTCATAAAGGGGCAGATTTGGTTTGATTTTGCTTTGATCTGACAAACTGACTATTGTACTAGGCAGTCCTGTGGGAGAAGGTGTTCAACCACTCTCGGTTGTTACTGGTTTATGCAAACACCAGTTAATGGCATTAGCATTTTCAAACTGCTGCTGTGGGCTATTTTTTTTAATGTTTCGCAAGTCAGCTTGAATATTATTTTCTCAGCAGCCTTCTCTTCTATATCATAGACCTGTTCCCACCCTCGAAAAAAAGTCCTAGTATTCCGTGTATAGTTCTACTCTTGCTCCATTTTCTCCAATCTTGAGGCTTGATCCCGTAAATTCTGGCTATTTAGCATCAAGTATCCATAACCCTTATCTACACATAAATCCGCCATTACTTCGATATAACCCTTCTTCCTCCTGGTAGTATTTCGCGGAGGGTCTACAGACGATATCCTTCGCTTCAGATCCTTCGCTTTTCTCGTGCATTCCACAAGATCACTATTCATATGCTCTGTCCATTTCACTTTAGCCTGTTTCCTCGACATATCTTGCAATGTTCCTTTTTACAACCAGCTCACTATCATCGATATTGGTTATACGGTTTTTGGTTTCGTTTGCTTGTTTAACTTTCCATCCAAATTTGTACTGATGCGTTGCAATTGTCTAATAAATGATCTAATGGATACTTATTGAAGGTTTAACGGTTAAAAAGGATAAGAAGAAGAAAATGGTATTTAAAAATACATGTAGCGGGAGAAAGCCGTGATGCGTCCATTCACCTCCAATCCAGTCCCATAAAACTGGGAAATGGAAATGGAAATTTAGGGCCAAGGACAAAACCTCTTAGAACGTTACCAGGGCCATGGGCAATCTTGTTCCCAGAGTCATTGCTCCCTTGACCTGGGGTGGAGAAGAGAGACTCTGGTCAAATCATTTCCTGCCATTTTACTCAAAATCGTGATTTCTTCAGGATTTTTATCTGTATGAGGTTGAAGATGATCTAGCAATAAATATTTTTAGAACTTACCAGTTGCGTTAAATTCTTTGCTTTGAAAATACAGCATTTTGAATTTCCGAATTGTGATTTGCGTGACATCTGTTTTGATTGCAAAGATGTGTCTTGTTATGATGCTCTGCAGTTTAAACGTTTCAAGTGCAATTTATTATGTTTATACTCACGTGTACTGTCTTGCGAGAGAAAAGTAAGCCCTTCCTGGCAAGGTGAACTCCAGTGGTTTTTGTTGCTTCCTACATGTAGTTGCCTCCCCTCATGCTAGACTGCTCGCAGTCCTTTTTGAGTTAGTCGAACTGCCTGCTTTGGTCACGCAAGCGAGCTGAGGGGAGAATGGTGATAGAGAGACCCTATATCTCTCTTTATCGTTATTCTTTCCTCAGCTCGCTTGCGTGACCAAAGTGGGTCATTTGACTACTCAGAAGGGACTGTGAGCAGTCTACCCTCACCGATGTGCAGTTATTCCAGAGCCTCCCATGCCTGTTCTGCTGGACAAGGATAACGGAGGCTCTGGGAACAAGATTGAGCCGTGGAAAAATAAATAGTATGACCTCAAGTCAGTTCTTGTTTAGTTGATAAAGCACCAGCTGACAGTTCCAGTTCTCAAATCACTAAGCCCAATGTTTCACTGTACAAATCTCATACAGTTAACCACTGTGACTCAACTGTTTATAAAACTGCCCCTGGCTCACACGTTTTCTGTTCCTAAAGTCATGTATACACAAAATCCATGAAACTCTTAGTACTTGCACTGGTCCGTCATGGGCATCAGATGATGGAAAGTGAAAGAGTGACATAAACAATCCAAAGCAATTTCTTACCTGGCTTTGTCTATCACAAGGATGGTACAATGGAAACGGGTAAAGACATTGAAACTGGTTGGGATGAAACAAAAGAACTCTCTTGAATCCAGTTAATTGACTAAAGAAATTTTGCTGTTCATCATAATGAACTGGTGTAATGTTCCCAGGTAAACCAATAAGAAGGAGATTAGAAGTCAGTGAGCCCCAGTTCATTTTTCTTTGCATTTCTGTAAGCCACTTCCACTTGAATTCAAGAAAGTCTTTTACTATATTTTTCCCCACAGTATCATCAAGCATCTGCTGCAAGTATAATCTTGTGCCTGATGCTTCTATATCTCTAATTCTTGAACAGAATTCATCAAATTTCATCTGAATTCTTTGAGTTGGTGGAATAAAGTTAGGCCACTGCTTTGCCCTTTTGTCATCATAATACATGAACTTGGAAGTTTTCGAAGTATAAACTGAAAAAGACCCCGAACCAAGATTTTCCTTGAGGTAGTCTAAGTCCCACTTTAGTGCTGATGATATTACACCTGAGTTTGTTAACAAAATTGGTTCCTGCAAAAAAAAAACAACAACAACAAACAACAATAAACAAACTTTCCCTGGTTTGATTTCCTTGTTTGGAAATGCCAAGATACATTCTAAGAAAATGCAAGAACAATATTTACGTTCAATTAGAATACATGTAATCATTTTCCCTCTCCTACAATGACTGGTTACTGTGCAATCATTATTTCTTGTGTATGGCAAGAGACAATCACATTTTCTTCCTGCCCAGAATACATGTACAGTCATTATCCATTTTAAAAAACTTTGCCAGGCTGCCATTTACAGGATACTTTCATGATGGCCTTGGGTTTTCAAAAGCAACATTGCATGTTCTGAATAAATCACTAAAATCCAGAAGATATGTATTATTAAACTAATTGAGCTATGACTACTACATGTAAATACAAGTCTATAACGAACTCACAAAATGACCAGGTCCCAACTGGCTTGATAGTTCAATTAACAGAGCACCACAGCAATATCACAGAGGTCTGATGGGTTTAAAGTCAATGTTCAAGCTACTATTGCTTTCAGTAAGTTTTGCAGTTGGTGGCTGGGAAAGTAAAGTAGACGGCTGTGGAATCCAGAGTGCTGAAGGCTTAAGCCTCAAGGGGGTCTAGGGGCATGCTCCCCCAGAAATGTTTGAAATCTACAAGCTTGGAAATGCCATTTCCAGCGTTTCCCAAAAGATGTTTCCCTCTAAAAAGGCAATGGAAATTAATTAAGCAATAAAACACTACAATTACTAGAGCGGTTTTCAAATGAGTGTCGTAAAACCAAAACCAAAGTGATGACTTTGGCCAATCAAAAAGGACAGAGACAATCCACTGAAACAACCAAAACTCGAAGTAATTGCACGTAGCTGACACAAAAGCGCGGGAATATGTGCATGCGCGAGCCACGATTGGTTTTGGTTTCTGCACTTCTGATTGGTTGAAAAACTGGTGCGAGAACTTTGAACCAATCACTGAGCGAAGTAATGCAAAACCAAAGCAATTCGCTAATTACTTTCGACACTCAATTGAAAACCGCTCTATAGTCATTTTTGAAAGAAATTGCTGGTTATTAGTAATTTTGAATTCATACATTATAAGTAGAATGTCATATAAATTGAGCACTAAGCCCTAAATACGCCATGTACAGCTGTACGCGATTTTCGTCACGTTTGTTGTGATTTTCATTACGTTTGTTTGAATATGTAGACTTTTTTTTTCTTGAGAAGAAAAGTCCATAATTTGGAGTTTAGTGAATAAAGCAAAGCGATTTTATGTTCATAATAGAAAAGGGTGGAAAAACAACTGTACAGCAAAATTTTCAAATGGTTGTGCGAAGTAGGTGGCGGGATGGATCAAAGTACATGGCGGTCTATCGCGGGTAGCCGCCTTCTATTGAAACCTCTGAGCTACAATGTAGCCTGACATTTTCAGTCTTTCCTTCCACTGCTGCATACATAATGTCAGTTAACTAGGATGATCTAAAATCTTAACATGATTAATATCTTCTGGATAGTAATTTACACTGTGAATTAAGGACAATTGATCTACATGTACCTGTTGAACAGTTACTGTAATAATTAGTGAGAACATTAATAATTGAACTGTAAGTGTGAAGTTTTAAGAGACAACACAACGTTTTTTGTTTGAATTACAAAGAACAGAGTTGAATATAATATAGTGTGTGCAAAATGCTAAAATTAACTATAAGAACAAAAGGAAACATGACTAAAGAGGTTTTATTAAAATTGACATGATACAGTTGATGAAAGGGCTAGCAGTTGCCACTTTGCTGCTGCTTTTGCTAAAATAAATAAAGATAGATAAATAAATGAAGATAGCGTAATTGTAGCGTAATTTAGCTGCGATGTTACGTGCACAACTCCATGCGCTCGATCATTCGCCATTTCCAGGGGTAATTCCTTACTTGCAAGTATTGCAGGCTCATATTTTTTTGCTAAACTGCTGACAGCACAATGTAGTGCAACAATTTTGCGACTAAAACTTGTGAAATTGCAACTAAATTTTTGTATCTTGTCGCATTTTGCGACTGGATTTTTTCGTTAACTTCAAGCCCTGTATAGCATTACCAAAACTTCTCAAGTAAGAACAATGGCCACTGCTCTTGGTTCTAATCATCTTAAGCATGGGAAAGGAAGAAGTAAGTGGGGGGGGGGGGGGGGGGGGGGAAGGAGTAGGAAACCCAAGAGTGGTGCTGAAATACAATGTAATTGTCATGGGGCAAATTGTTTGGATACCATTTCCAAAGAAATTAATATTGTATGACACCATTAAATGAATTTGAATACATGATTCGATAGAATAAGAACCCGAAATGTAATACCATTGATAGTAGGAAATTTTTAGTATATAATACTAAAATATGGGATTGTCTTTCAGATACCGGATCTGAAATAATTACTGTGCATGAAACAAAAGCACAGTTTTAGCCAATATAACAATACACCATCAGGAATTCCTAATCGGAATAACAAAGGTTCTTTTGTCATGCAGAATTTTAGTCCGGTATATGAAAGTGACTACCCAAAATGTGTCACTACTACAAGCACCCAAAAGATGAAAATAGTTACAATTTAAACTAATTAAGTCTACTCTAAATTTATCGTTTTGTAAATATAAATGGAAGACGTGCAATGAAGACGCTGAACAGGCTGTTTTAAAGCAACCGGAATTAGATCGACTTTAATCTAACGTTATCTTATTTAGTTTTGGAGATTAATTACTATAAGAAAGCGAAACGGCTGGAATATTGCTTGTCATTTTTCTGGTTTTGACTAACCTCGTTTGCGATCATTGATTCTACCCGTGGATCATTATAGTCTAGTCTCGGAATTTTTGACAGTTGTAAAAAATCATACTTTCTCACTGTGTGCCCTTCAACATCAACATATGTCGCTCTGTTTTCGTTGACGACCGACGCCATTTTTAATTATTGTGAGCCGGCAACTTCTCAGCGACTGGTCGGGGGCTATAAGCGCCATAATTCATGCGCGATGATGCACTCCATGGAGCACTGGAACTCAGTGCTTCCAGTTTGTGATGTCAGCTTTTGAAGAAAGTGAGCTTCAGGTTCTATGTGACAAGATATCAGTGGACTTTTTTTCCTCGTGCACGAGCTTTATGCTCTGAGAAAGCTAAAATATAGTGAAGCGTCTTCAAAGATGCGTTCGAACCTTGGATCAAAATGTGCACCAGTTTCTAGGTCTTGTGCCAATTCACTTCTTTTGTTGGTATTTTCATTTTGTTTGGCACAAGTACAGATGTCTACAGGAGCTGTTTCAGCGTTAACTAAACAACGTAGGTCATAATATATTTTTTATGTTTTCTGCTTTCAAATTGCTTTAAGTGAATTTGCGGTTGTGAATATGGCTATAAAAGCTTCTTTTACTTTCAAAATGTTTTGTGCTTCTTTCTATATTCTTTTTAAATTTTTAAGTATTTGTGCGCGTTGTGTGAAATTAAATTCGTGTTTGTTTTAATAATAGACACTTGAAATACTGTGGTTCCGTGGAACAGCTAACTGTACTTTGAAAATACTTATCCAGGGTCCATGTAATTTACTGGCAATACATTATAAATTATTGGTTAGCTACATGTAGTTCTCCCATGGCCAAGTAAGCTTAAGCTTATTTATTCTAATAATCCTTTGAAGATATTGCAACAACTACAACCAGGTGATCTGGTGACGTAATTCGGACGACTGGGGAGAAAAATTTTAACGCCGTATCCCACAACCGCGCGCGGCCTTGAATGTTATTTCCGAATTCAACATGGCAGAGGTTAGGTTACCGTAGATCTTGGCGGTTTCCACTTGAATGTTCGTTCAGTAACGGGAAATGCAGGAGACACGGAATGATCTGTTGAGTTTTGGCGATGGAAATACTGCAGGAAATTTGGAAACAAAACCTAAGGCCGCGCGCGGTTGTGGGATACGGCGTTAAATTTTTTCTTCCCAGTCCTCCAAATTACGTCACCAGATCACTTGGAATGTAGATTTTGTCTGAATGAAGGAAGAATTTGTTTGTCCAACAATATGAAAGATATGATTCGTTGACATCATCTATTGTTATTAATGTGCCAACCAGAGCCTCATTGGCTGTCGAAACAAAGGGTCTCTTGCAATTTGTTCCTGCGATTGGCAAATTTGAATAACAAAGGCAATTTTTGTAAAACATATATCTTCTCTATTTATAAGGGATTTAGTAATTTCACTCTAGTCAGGGAGTGCTCAGATTTCCTTTCTATCACATTTTAATTTGATGATTTTAAGAGATGTTAAAATACAGTACTAAACCCTGGGGAATGAAATGAAGTGGTTTATTTACCAATGGTTTCTCAGGGATATTCAGGAAAAATGTGAGTGCTCCTTTGCAGGAGTCAAACCTAACAACCTTTGGATTACTAGTTCAAGATGCTTTACCACAGAGCTATGTACAAGAGACTTGTGAGAGTTTATAAATACTGTTGGCCATTAAACTAGGTTCACACGATAATAATTATTCGCTGAATGCGAGGTAAATATTGGTGAATGGAAAGCAAGACAAATTCAAGGTTTTAATTCACTAAGCCTGAGGAGAACAATAATATTGTAAATATTAATTATTGGTGTAAGTACATTTACATGGTTGATTATTTGAAAAATAAGCATTTTTTCTCACAAAGTAATACTAATTTCTTCGTCTGTCACTTCCCAGGTGGAAATCTTATTAAGATCTTAGTAAGATTTTTAATAAGATTCTTACTAAGATCTTATCTTACTTCTTATTTAAGATTCTTACAAGATTCTTACAAGATTCTTACAAGAATCTTACAAGATTCTTACAAGATTCTTACAAGATTCTTACAAGATCTTACAAGATCTTACCAAGAACTTACCAAGATCTTTCAAGGATCTTACAAAGATCTTACCAAGGTCTTACCAAATCTTACCAAGATCTTACAAGATCTTACTAAGATTCTTGCAAGATCTTACCAGATCTTACCAAGTTTCTTGTAAGATCTTACAAGATCTTACCAAGATTTTTGTAAGATCTTACAGGATCTTACCACGATTCTTGTAAGATCTTACAAGACCTTACCAAGATTCTCACAAGATCTTAATATGAGATCTTATCAAGATGTTTCTCATATTCTGCTAAAAACATTACCAAAATAGAAAGAGTAGAACAAACTTTAGAATAACATTTTATTAAAACAGAAATCCTATTTTTATTACAAAGCAATGAACTATTTATACAACTTTGAAACTGAAAACAAGGACACTACTACATTGTTCCCGAGTAAAATTAAAGCGTGATGCACCTCTTGGCAACATAATAATCATGGTATTTCACATTTTGATTAATGGAAAAAAATTACCACTTATGTTACTAAAAAATATGAAGGTAAGATAAAATATTATTTGAAAGAGACTACTTCAAATGCATAATTCAAAAAGCTGCAACATATTATTGTTAGCCTTGTAGAACCAGACACTACGTGTAATCTAGTATGTAAATCCTATGTAACAACCATACACGTATGTAAATGGTATGTTATGATACACATATGTAACTTCGATATAGAGGCCTTATTCAAAACCTATGTTATACATATGCCTCATCTGTATATTTTGAAAGGAAATGCTATGTTTTAGCTAGTCAAATGGAACCTTTACATAGCATATGTAAAGGCTATGTTATGGGACCGTTTTTTGTGTCCAAAAATAAAAATAGTTTCAACATAGTTTCTACATAGATTCGAAACAGAAAATACACAACACGTAATAGTGTATACATAGTTACATACAACACTTACATAGTGATAACATAGGGTGTAAATAGGCTACAAATAGTCTCTACATAGCTGTAAAAAACTGGAAATAGGACAAACATTAAAGTTACTGTTTCATACAATGTAGCATTTACATTATAGTGTAAATAGAATCTACCTACTAACTGAAATTGAGGGTCCATAGCAAAAATTGCATGTACATAGCACTTACATAGAAATACTATAGGATGTAAATAGGCTTTGACTAGCCTCTAAACATTTATGGAATAGTATTGTAATAGAAATTACACATCTCATGCCTAATGCTTGCATTTGAACAAGGTCAGAAAAATCAAGAAAAATAGCTTGAACTCACTGAGAAATAGAAGTACTAGTGCACACATGGAACACAAGAAACAAGGTTATCATATCCTGCTCCTGTAAAATAATATTCCAGCAAATCAGAAATGTGCTGGAAACTACAAAAAATCCATTGTAGTCAAGCTATTAACAGTTATTACCATAGCTCACAGACAAAAAAAATAGACTACAGATTTCAAAGCAGTTACATTTTTTTATTGCATGAACCTAAACATTTAACTCATGCCAAAATCTTTGGATTGGGTTCTTGTTTTAAATTTAAAAACAAAAAAAGCTTTAAAGCATTTCAGATAAACCACAGAACTATAACAAGTCTGGAAGGAGAGATCCCCAAATACATCAAACCATAACTGGTTGAGAAGGCGGAATTGGCTGCTAAGCATTTTTGTCTGCTGTAAAGGACCTTTCCCTGCTGTCCCATCAAATAATTGTTTTCAGATGTGTCTCTTTATACTCTTTCATGGCAACTAAAAAAAATACAGTACATATACTTCAATCACTGATCATTACAATTAAAGTGTGTGAAGAGTAGACTCATAAATTTTGGCCTCTACTTACAAATGTCCATAATAGCTTTCTCAGGCATTTTCTGCATTGATTACAATAGTTAAAGTGACA
>OX421445.1:28002348-28012348 GCA_949126865.1 Montipora capitata
TCATTTGTAAAAAGCAATCCAGCTTGTTTTTCGCCAACTCATCCCTCAAAACAATGTCCGCCATGTTTCCTTTCCATTCCTCCCGCGGCCAGGGGAAACCCCCCATAATCCATTATTAAACGTTTACAACATGGCATCCACGCGTGGAAAACGACAGAAAGGCCTTTCGGAATTTGGTTTTCAACCAAAGCGTCAGAAAAGCGTTGGTGAGTGAAAATCAATGAAATAGCATTAGCTACTTTCTTTTTGCTGAGTATTAATTAAATTAATTTAGGAGCAGCTGGCACGCGACAGCGATCGATACGAACGTCAAGTTAAGGCTTGAGCTCGCTAGCCCATGCAGGGGCAGGTAACAAGGTTACCTGCTATTTTTGGTTTTTTACCTCCTGTGCAAAAACTAAGCAAGAACCCTGATCTTGTATTTTTTCTTATTACCGGTAATTATTTTACTTTAATATGTAAAATATAGAACAATCAACTGCTGACTTGAACTCTCATGCATTAGCCTTTTGCATGTACTTTTGAATGAGTGCAGTCACGTACGGAGGGTTTTACAGCATATATGCATGTAATAAATGTAATAAATGATGAAATGGTATATGGTATATGGTATGATCTACATGTAACTGCGAAGATCATAGCTTCACTTGATACATAGTACATGTAATAGGACAGTACTGTTTAGCTTGGGGATTATGTCTTGGATTTCCCATCTTGGCTTGTTGACTGCCAGAACAGTCAAATTGTCTCCCTTGATCTGTTCACTAAGGTCAGTCGTAAGTGAAATTGTTTGCATCATGGTATGTCATATTATAATAATTTGTACCATCAATGCCAATAATAATTGGCAGTGAAGTACAACTTGTCTCAATTGAGTGATACAGCTGTATCTTGTTGTCTTTTTTTACTGCCACTTTTTCTTGCAGATAATATTGTCAGTGTTGATGACAAACTGAGTGATCCTAACCCAAAGAAAGAAAATGTACTAAGAACCTCCCACCCTATAAGGTACTCAGCTATCCACACTAAAGTAAAGGAACAAGACAACAAAAATGAACAAGGTCCAACTTCTGAAATAGAGGGTCGAACTGATGAGACTACACTTGAAAAAGATCCATTATTGAGGAAGAAGACTGGAAATGAAGATATTGAGAATGAAAAAAGCCACACTAAAGCAAAGGAAGAAGACGACAAAAATGAACAAGGTCCAACTTCTGAAACAGAGGGTGGAGCTAATGAGACTAGACTTGAAAAAGATCCATTATTGAGGAAGAAGACTGGAAATGAAGACATTGAGAATGAAAAAAGCCACACTAAAGCAAAGGAAGAAGACAACAAAAATGAACAAGGTCCAACTTCTGAAATAGAGGGTGGAGCTAATGAGACTAGACTTGAAAAGGATCCATTATTGAGGAAGAAGACTGGAAATGAAGACATTGAGAATGAAAAAAGCCACACTAAAGCAAAGGAAGAAGACAACAAAAATGAAGAAGGTCCAACTTCTGAAATAGAGGGTGGAGCTAATAAGGCTAGACTTGAAAAGGATCCATTATTGAGGAAGAAGACTGGAAATGAAGACATTGAGAATGAAAAAAGCCACACTAAAGCAAAGGAAGAAGACAACAAAAATGAACAAGGTCCAACTTCTGAAATAGCGGGTGGAGCTAATGAGACTAGACTTGAAAAAGATCCATTATTGAGGAAGAAGACTGGAAATGAAGATATTGAGAATGAAAAAAGCCACACTAAAGCAAAGGAAGAAGACAACAAAAATGAACAAGGTCCAACTTCTGAAATAGCGGGTGGAGCTGGTAAGACTAGACTTGAAAAAGATCCATTATTGAGGAAGAAGACTGGAAATGAAGATATTGAGAATGAAAAAAGCCACACTAAAGCAAAGGAAGAAGACAACAAAAATGAACAAGGTCCAACTTCTGAAATAGCGGGTGGAGCTAATGAGACTAGACTTGAAAAAGATCCATTATTGAGGAAGAAGACTGGAAATGAAGATATTGAGAATGAAAAAAGCCACACTAAAGCAAAGGAAGAAGACAACAAAAATGAACAAGGTCCAACTTCTGAAATAGCGGGTGGAGCTGGTAAGACTAGACTTGAAAAAGATCCATTATTGAGGAAGAAGACTGGAAATGAAGATATTGAGAATGAAAAAAGCCACACTAAAGCAAAGGAAGAAGACAACAAAAATGAACAAGGTCCAACTTCTGAAATAGCGGGTGGAGCTGGTAAGACTAGACTTGAAAAAGATCCATTATTGAGGAAGAAGACTGGAAATGAAGATATTGAGAATGAAAAAAGCCACACTAAAGCAAAGGAAGAAGACAACAAAAATGAACAAGGTCCAACTTCTGAAATAGCGGGTGGAGCTGGTAAGACTAGACTTGAAAAAGATCCATTATTGAGGAAGAAGACTGGAAATGAAGATATTGAGAATGAAAAAAGCCACACTAAAGCAAAGGAAGAAGACAACAAAAATGAACAAGGTCCAACTTCTGAAATAGCGGGTGGAGCTGGTAAGACTAGACTTGAAAAAGATCCATTATTGAGGAAGAAGACTGGAAATGAAGAAAGCGAGAATGAAAAAAGCCGCATGAGAGAAAATGATTATGGGCCTTTGAGTCCAGACAGGGAACGTGAAAGCGAACCTAAAAATGAACAGGAGAAAAGTCGAAATTTGAACAGAGAGAAGGGAGATAATGTCAACGGAAAGGACGAAGTTGACGTTATTGGAAAAGGAGAGACTCCAGAGTCTTCCAGAAGAGGACAACCAAAGGCAAGTAATGATGATAGTTATTTGCATCACGACCTTATTGTTTTATTTACTGTGTTAGAGGTGTAACTGTTAGTTGGCACTGAGGTTGGAGATCAGATAGCAGTTTCTTAGCAAACGAGGTTTCTCAGCGCGGTGCTAATTATTCAAATCAGACTGGGAGAGTGTTGTCTCACAAACGATAGAGGTTACTGCTGTGCATGCACACATTATGAAAGCCCTAATGTTATGGTTTTATATGCTTGTGAAAACAAACAACACGGCCAACGCTTGCGTTTGTTGTTAGGTTGTTTACTGTCCTTTTTTTTTTTAATCGCCACCCCTTTCAGGTTAGTTATTGGCTCAGAAGACCACAGGTAACCCAGGCTCACTGTGTGTAGGTAAATATAGAGAACATATGAGGCAAAGTTTAGGTCTGAAAATTTGCTAGAAAATGGAAATAAAAATCGATAAAACTTACCATGTGGTGAGCTGTTGTTGTCCTTAATACGTACACGAAGTTTCGGGGAAAATGGCCCTCGTTCACCTTCCTTCATAATATACATTGTAGTGACAAGGTAGGAGACGGAAGCCAGCTTATGGACTCCGATCGACCCAAAACAAGCACGATTTTTTTCGCGAAAATCGAATCCAGTCGCTAAATAAACACGCCAGGCTCGTGGAACATGAATTTCTCTAAACCATGAATCCACTGAAGCATCTCCAGGTAGCAACGCGAAGCCACCAGACTCCGTAAAACTTGTAAGTTAACCTGCTAAAATGGCGGCCAGAAAGCGTTGTACTCGCGAAGTGTCCAATTCAAAATGGCACTGAACTCTAGACGCCTGGCGACGAGTTTAATAAGTTCTGGAGGGAGGGGAGTGCCATATTGCTAAAAACAAAACTCACTGAGCAATCTGGGACTCCCCTCCCTCCAGGGGGACTTATTATACTCGTCACCAGGCGTTTTGAATTGGACACTTCGCGAGTACAACGCTTTGTGGCCGCCATTTTAGCAGGTTAACTTACAAGTTTTACGGAGTCTGGTGGCTTCGCGTTGCTACCTGGAGATGCTTCAGTGGATTCATGGTTTAGAGAAATTCATGTTCCACGAGCCTGGCGTGTTTATTTAGCGACTGGATTCGATTTTCGCGAAAAAAATCGTGCTTGTTTTGGGTCGATCGGAGTCCATAAGCTGGCTTCCGTCTCCTACCTTGTCACTATATTATGAAGGAAAGTGAACGGGGACCATTTTCCCCGAAACTTCGTGTACGTATTAAAGACAACAACAGCTCACCACATGGTAAGTTTTATCGATTTTTATTTCCATTTTCTAGCAAATTTTCAGACCTAAACTTCGCCTCATATGTTCTCTATATTTACCTACACACAGTGAGCCTGGGTTACCTGTGAGAAGACTTCATCCAGGCAGGAATAAGTCATTACGTTTTTCCATGCTACAATCTTGGACAAAACTCTTGGAAAAAATTCTAGCTTACCGGTAAGCATCATTTGGCACGCACTCACAAATATATTGGTCCTTCCCCCCCTTCCCCCCTTCCCCCCATACCAATGTTGATAATGTGATGCAAAATACTCTGCAAACCTTTGGTCGCTTTTTAAAATAACAGTGGAATGGGGGGAGGGGCGAAAGTAGGAAGAATTGACTCTTTATCACACAGACAAATTAGAGCGTCACATTTTCCCAACGAGTTTTGTCCAAGATTTTAGATAAACTTGTCAATAGTAAAACTTGAAAGGGGGTATGTCACAGTATTTTGAGGTATTTTTGGAAGTCTTTAGTTAACCACGAGTTTTGAATTCGAAAAACGAACTAAGGAACCTCTTTTTCCAATGAGGTTATCTTTTCATACTCATACCGCGCGACCAGTAACTGGTCAGCGATCAACTTTAAAAAAAAAAAACAGCTGACCACGATGAGCTCTAAACTTGAGCCCCGCGATATGGTCACGTGTTATTGGTCACATTGGCGTACATAGAGGCGTGGACCTAAGGATGTCAGTTACCATATTTGCTTACCCATGGTGCTCCGCGCTGAGCTCCACTAAAACTGGAAACTTCTGAAAAACTTAAACAGGGTGATTCAAATTCCAGGTTACTGTGATTTTCATAATTCTGCGGAATCTCATATCCAAGCGCCAAATGAATGCCCGAACTGCGTTTTGACTTCCATAAATGCGTGACATAGCCGACCAATCAGCATCTTTGGTTTTCACGGCACATTCATACATTCCAATTCCACACCGATGGAAAGCAATGGAATCTGTACCAATCTTTTTACTAAAGAACCTCGAAAAGGATATCTGTAATCATGGTATTTGAGATGTGAACGAAACAAAAAACTCCAATTCACTTTCCAGAGGCGGAGTTAATTGGCCATGTATGGAAATTGACCCATATCACCTCTCATGCAGTGTGAGGGTAGACATGCAAAGACAATGCAAAGACAAAGCCTTTATTTCCCACAGATTCCAAAATGGCCACCGATTGGTGCTTAGCGCTTGAAGGTGAGTTTCCGCAGAATTATGAAAATCGCAGTAATGTGTAGAGACTCTAAGTTAATGTTTTCAAATTTAAAGTCCTCTCAAATTTGTTTTGTGTTGTCGTTTCAACTGGCTGTCTTGTTTGTTTGTTTGTTTCACAATAGGAAGATGGCCATCGTATGGATTTGCATCCCAACTACAAAAAGAAAAGGTAACTTAATAATAAGCACCATGCTCTTTAAATCGCTCATAGCATCAAGTCATCGTACTGCAAGAGAAATCGAGTGTCCACGCATTTGCCATTCAAAGTTTTTTTTTCTGAACAAGATGCTACAGGTAGCCTGCACTTTGTTCGAAGGCGTTTTAGTCTATTTCCTTTAAGTTCTTAATATTTTGGTGTTTTTACAATGTCTCCCTTAGTATCCAGTTCAATATGCCAATATCGAAATATCAAATATTCGGCTTGATACTGAGGCAGTGAGGACAAAAACAATAGAAACCCGTTGGAATGAGTTATGAATGCGAAAAATATTTACATATCATCCACTCTCCTTTGTCTTTGTCCTTACTGCCTCATTATCAAGCTGAATTTTATTAAATCGAAAAAGGCCTATTCCGTAGCCCAAAGTCCAAAGTCAACATTCTATGACGCAACTATTGGGTTACAGTGTAAATGTTATCGTGGAATAGTTGATCACATCTAAAACTATTCTTAACGGCATTGATTCCAATCAACGGATGCTTTATGTGGTTCTTCGATGGCCTTTAAAAATATTTAATTATTTTTCTTTATAACAATACCGTGAGAATATTATCCAGGTGAGATGTACATCTACGATAGCCGGATATTGCAATCAGCGAAAACACAAAAACTCATTCCCGGTCACGCGCACAATTTTTATATAAATATCCCCCCACCCTGGTTTATCACGTAGCCTGCCATGGTCTAGTGGTCATCACGAGCGCCTGTGAACTAGGAGATACCGAGTTCGAATCCTACTTGTGGTACCTTCTCTGAGGAGTCGCCCAACCATGAGCAGTTCTATGATATGAGAAACCTTACGTATGCGCAAAAAAATCGCGACCCGGAAAAAAAAAGTATTAAAGGTTTCTGTTTCACATTTTTGTCCGTACTGAAGTAACATGTCGGACCCAGCCGTCGTATTACCATCATCCATACTTAATTGACCACTCCCCATAGGGATCCGTGCCAATGAAACGTTATCAGTAAAACAGAACAAAACATCAACTTTAAGAATCCTACCTGGTCGGAGCTGAGTTTTCGGACGTGACATGTCGTGGCGTCCCAAGGCGTCTTGCGAGCGCCGAAGGTTCGAGCTACCTGGGGGGGGGGGTCTGAGGGCATGCCCGCCAGGAAATTTTTTAAAGTATCGCTATGAAGAAGTAGTCGACTTAACGCTATATAGAATCGCTGATTTTTGTTTTGAAATTTCGCCGGCGCCGCCATCTTGAATAATTGTGACGTGTTACAGTTCCCCCGTTGTTATTAGACAAAATCTCTTTCTGTCAGAACAATAGGGCAACCATAACACGACACAATAGCCCTTTCGGAGTTATCAGTGGTTTTGCCACATAAACGAGGCTAAGGGGTCATTTTGTATCAAATTGACCCTTAAGCCTCTCTTGCATGTAGTTTGAAACAAAAAAAATGTGTCAGCTCCAATAAGGTCTATTCTTCAAGATGTCTGCGGCCGCGAAATTTGAAAGTGAAAATAAGATATTTTAAAATTCATTTTTTCCTATATAAACAAATTTCGAACAAATTTGTATGTAAACATAATTTCATTCGGTTTAAACTTATTCTGTAGTAAGAGTTGAGGTTCCCCGTAAACCAACGATCCCCCACATGGTATGATGATTAAAAAAATGAGCCAGTCAGTCGGTGATTTTACATCACAACGCATCCTCTAAAGTCAATATCCTAAGAAAAATTGTCACCACATGAACTTTGCCAGTCTTTTCCAGTTGCATCCGTGATTATGTTATTCTTCTTGTTGTAATAGTTTCTACGGTGGTTCTGATGGTTATGAACACCAGTCGAGCCATTTTGCCGGCTTCTTCCTGACTTCCATAGTGATGGTATTTGCTGTGTACGTAGTTTATCACAACAGACAGAAGGTACTGTGGTTATTCTGACTTTGAGATTGAATAACTAGCGCTAACGTGAAGGTCAAAAATGACTTCCCCGGAATGCCTACATTAGTTGCATGTAATTGTACACCTTATCACAAGATTACCAATCTCTATCTTTAATTCTCACCGCGTCTGAACTTGTTCAAACTTTCCTAGAACTTGCGCTCAATTTAGCAAGAGTCAACTGTGTACCGGTCTATCAATCAATCTCTAGTAGTGGCTCAGTGAGCGCTTTAAAGTACTTTTCGTATGGAAAGTAAGTTTGAGTTGGTGTTGATTTCAAGTCCAGTATATCGTGATTCGAGTCACAAAACATCAATGTTCCCGAATTGAGGATCGAACTGTCATTCGTCAGAATTCAATGAGTCTTCGAAAGACCGGAAAAAAAAAAAACGAATTGGAGGATTGAGGGGCCCTAATATCAAATACTGGTGTTATATGTAACCTTATTATATCTCTCAGATAGTACGCGCGCTGTAATTGGCTAAATTAGCGGGCCGTATTCTACAGTACGGCCCGCTGTACAGCCCGCTAAATTTAAAATTTCGACAAAACAATCATCTAGCGAGTTTCTCATGTCATTTCTGTTGCATAAACTTGAACTGAAAACTGTTTGAATCTTGCAAGCAACTATTTCAAACTTAACAGCCAAGAAGATTTCGTTTTTGGGATTTTGGCACGGCATTCTTTGTGGCAGTTGAACCTTCCGCTTCGCTTTGACTAGTTTCCTTGCCCGCGCGCCGGTTAACCTCAGAGATATAATGAATATCTTACTAACCGAGTTTTCTCGGTCTGTATTGTAAGTTATGGATCCTCGTTTTTTCCCGTTGATTTATGGCCCAAGCGCGAAGCGCGCGGGCCATAAATCAACGGGAAAAAACTCAGTCCGTAACTTACAGTACGGATCTCGAACTCGATTAGTAAGAGGTATGTCATTTTAAATCAGTATATGCGAACACGTTTTTCCGCTTGATTCCCCCCCCCCCCCCCCCCCTCCCTTTTATAACTGGAAGGCCTGTTACTCTAGGTAATTTGTTATCATAGAATTGGGAGTAAACGTCTAGCAGCAGTTCCACTTCAAGTTCTTTCCCGGCGTTACTCCTATGAGATGATTTCAAAGGAACGTCACTTTAAAATATAACTTTGCGCTATGGAAAGTGTTCCTCGATTATTCCTTGTCGTTACCAGTGTTATCGATAAGCAAAGCGGAAGAAAATTGTTGTGCTGACTTGTTCGTTTTGCCTGTTTCCACAGATCGTTGCAATCATCATAGAGGGGAGAAATGACAGTGGTAGTCGTAGGCGTGGATACAGAAAACAGGAAATCAATGTGGAGGAGGCTATGCCATCAATGAAAAATTCTGATGTAACCTATGTCTATTAGAATGCATTAATTACATTACTGTAAATTTCTTGACACAATTAGAACATAATTTGTTGTATTCGGGGAAAAAGGGGAACATCCCAGCCAGGTAAATAAGTACTTGTTTAGAAAATGCTTTCGGGGTTATGTTTATTATCCTTCATCCTTGTAGTTCTGTCGAGTATTATTGAGGTGAATGTTTACTTAAAGGACATGTCAATCTGTTATTGTTTGGCGACATCATGAATAGTGAGACTGCACAATGATTCCGCAGCGTTTAACACTTTTAGCGTCTCGAACGGAAAGCATTATATTTTGCGGAATTTCGTCAAACCTCGTTCCCAGAACGTCTGGCGGTCTAGCTGAAAAACTGGTCGATGAATTTTTTTTAAAATCCTGTATTCTGTAATTAAGCATATTTCCAAATAACTTGCCAAGCGCCGACAGAATTGAAGCTTTTTAAGACACTGAGAAAAAATTCCAAAGTTCGGTATATTCTTTGAATCTCCGCTCACGTTTCTACACTCTCTTTGTTTACACCACTCGAGCTGGCTCTTCCACATTCCGGCATGCAAAACTGGTTCCACTAATGAGTCACAAGTATCACTTTGGTCACGCTTGCGTGGTAACGCGTCGTGTTGGAAGAAAAAAATGGTTTTCCAAGGAGAAAGCAAGAAGAGAAAGGCTGAGGCTTTCAAACGCAACAATTTTCAGGCTAAACAAGTGAAAAGTGATAAGCAATAACTTTATTATAAATGACATAGGCCATTTGAAGAAGGAGTTCATAGGCCTTGTTAGGTTAAGGGAAAGCAAAGGGCTGTTGAACTATAGTAGTAAAGTAATGAAAAGACGTCAGATAAGGCCAAAAAAAAAAATTATTATTTGCTTTAGCAGTTTAGTATTATCATAAACAAACATCGAAAATAAAAATAAAAAACAATTGTGCAATATCCTGAATAAATTCTGCATTTTAAACAACTTTTCTACGTACGCTCCATGATTTTTGCTCCGTTTGAGCCAAAATCAGCACCCTTCTTTCTCTGTTTTCCAACACGATGCGTTACCACGCGAGCGTGACAAAAGTGATACTTGGGACTCATTAGTGGAACCAGTTTTGGGTTACCCAGTTTTGCATGCTAGAATGTGGAAGAGCCAGCTCGAGTGGTGTAAACAAAGAGAGTGTAGAAACGTGAGCGGAGATTCAAAGAATATA
>OX421445.1:28019848-28042348 GCA_949126865.1 Montipora capitata
AAGCAAAGCCATCACCATTTCTGATGCCACCAGTTTCTGGGGTTAGGAAGGCTTCTTTTGGGTGGAGATCTCTGTGTTTCCAGGGGCATTTACATTCTTTGACGGTGTTTGGGCAACCTTTAGAACACTGGCATTTCTGAATATTATCCACACTTGCTCCAAGGAATGGCTTTGACTTTGAAATCAAATAGCCCTTAGCAATCAATTCCAGTTTGTGGTGGGTATGGCTTGCAACCCGCTTATATGCATTGCGAGCACTCTGTTCATGAAGTAGGCCCCACTCTCTGGCATTTTGTGGTTCCATTGTTTTCTGCTTATGAAAGTGTCGGGATGTCTGTGCTGATGTTATGGCTTGTACCAACTTTGTGGCATTTTCAGCACTATTTTTCTCAAGTGCTTCTTGGCGGGTGAAGATTCTCTTGCAGTTTGAGGCTGTTATGAACCCTGCCTTAGTGGTATATAAGGTCAAAGTGGCGCTGTATTTTAAGAGACATGAGAGTGCACTCATGTGGAACGAAAATCGCGTGGAAAATGGGCATCGCGCGTGGACAGGTCCCAACTTCGCGTGGAAGAGGCCCCCAAGTAGATCTGGTGACGAGGGGTTTCAAGATGGTGCCCGGGGCCCGCCACCGAGTAGATCTGGTGACGTGTGTGAGGGAATTGTATGATGTATGATTTTTATCTTGTCGTCGTCGCGTTCGGAAGAAAAGAAGGGGTGCCCCATCATAATTGTAGAAGTTGACTTTTATCACATTTATTGCATTCAAGTCCCGTTTTTAATGTGGTTTATTGAATACGAAGATGATCATACAAATGTTTTTAATTCTTCAACATAGCCAAATCAATTGCATGGAAGTGTTTACAATATAAAAACGTTATTTTTATTACAATTATGACACCATAGAATACAAACAGGATAAAAAAAATTATAAGCTTCCGTATTATCCCTTAATAGATCGTGCATTTCACAATACTCCCTATCTGTCGCTGTAGCCGTGAAAAGCATTCCACAGTCACCACAACGTAGAGAACTGTATTCCGTTATCTTTCTATAGCATGTCGGGCATGTGATAATAGCTATAAACAACAGCAAATTTTTTTTCTTGTTTTTACAACCTTGCCATTACAAAAAGATTTTATAATTATTCATCTGTCTCTTGTATTTTCGACAACCAGTAATTAAATACACAAAAAGAATTTTTTCACGGACTTACACTTATAACACTATAGAAAATATTTGTGTGGTTTAAGAAAAAACACATTTAACAGTAAAAAATAGTCGGTGCCTAGAAAAGGGTGAAAAACAATTACTGCATATATACAGCGGTATATCTAATAAAAATAAAAGAAATCAAAATAAAAATTCTGGTGTTAAAAGAGGTTTTTTTTTTTCTGTTGGAAAAGGGAGGGTCAACGGGTGAAAATTCACAATGAAAAAAGACAGACCTGGGTTTTAATGCATTTTTTATTTAAAACGGTTTTAATGCTTAAAATTACAAACATGTTGGTTTAATTATACAAAATTACATTTTTATCGGTTCTACAACATGAAAAAAAAATCAGATTACACCTTTATGAAACATCGATCATCCTTAGTAAAATGTAAAAACTTATTTAAGGATTTACAGCTATGACACCATAAGAAGTAAGTAGGGGGTTCCCAAGAATTTTGTTTTACGACGAAAAATACACCGTGTTCTATGTCTAATAGACATTTGTGTATAAAACAGTCATAAAATTTTGCATTACAAACAGAACATACAAATATATCCACTGAAAAAAAGTAAAAAAAAAAAATTCTCATTACAAAAAGGAAACAGGTTAAAAAATTTTAGAAGAAATGATGATACCATTTACAATGTCTACATACTATCGTAACTAAAGAAGGGGTGGTGTAATAAAAAGATAAGGAAAATTTACTACAATTATTACAGTGATAATATATCTTACGACACGACAAACAATATACGTAATAACATATTCCTTTAATGTCATACATCGATCAAGACGTTTCTCATTTGCACAAAAAAATACAAATTTCTGTTAAAAAAATTATAAAACATCACTGAACATCATCACCGTATCACAATAATCATAATAGCAATAACCACAACTAGGTTGTCTGTAAAACCAAAAAAATATAATAAGTATTTCTGTTACAGTAATAACACTTATCAACAATGTCGTTATCTTCTGAAAAAATACAAACACGTATTACAATAGAAATTAATCTGTGTATCATTCATGGCATAATGTTTAATTTTCATATTTCGTATCAAAATACGAGGCGAATCTAAACGCGTAAAACTTCCGTCACACAAGGCAAAAAAACCTATAAATTTTTTTTTTAATTTTATTTTGAGCTAGTAGAACAAAATTGTTCATTTTTCATGTGAAAGAAATAGCAAGTTTCACACATAGGTTGAAGGGAAAGAGACATCTTTGATCTACATGAAAAATAAACTACAACGAATTAATCAAACAGGCATTTAAGGTTTTACACGTCAAACAACGGTTGATATAAAATGAAGGTACCATGTGTGCTATTTCCTGTTTTACGAATTCCTTACATGTTAAGCATATAAAGGCTTTCGATGGTAAACTTTAGATATACACGGAGTTTCTCTATGTAAGCATAATGATTGTTTATTTTTAATAAAAAAAAACGATAGCCGAATCAGTAAATTAAGCGTAAAGTAAGCATAATCAGTAGATTACGATAACCTAATCAGTAAAATAATCAATGACAATTAAATTATATATATTTTTAAATCCTAATCGATTTAAATCATGAAATAAGTAAAAAAATTCTTGAAGCGAAAAAGGATCATGTTTCGTTTGTTCATAACCGTCTAGTCTTGCGGTTCGTAATAACGTTTTTACAAGATTGGCTATTTCTTTTGTGTTCTTTTTTGCTCGCAACCATTTCGAAGAGCGATGCTTATCATCGTTTAGAAATTTGATGGCCATCAATAGACACACTATACTACAAAAACCCACACATCCGCGTTTAGTCTTGCTAGGATTCACCGCGCTACAGAATTGAGGTGGAGGTAGTTTTACGCATCTGCTGTATCGCAAAGACCACATAATGTCATGATCTAAAAAGAATCACACCACAAGTTGTACACAATCGCTATTAAAAAGATTTGTGTTTATTAACACATCTGCATGCTGCCAATTGTTTTCTAGACACTGAGAACAAATCATCACGCTACAATTGGGGTGTGGAGGCCATCTACGAAAGGGTCGTTGTTGGTACGTTTCATTTTTGAGTGAAACGCGACACAGTACACACTCACCATCTCTACCTCCATTAAAATATTTGGAATTGACCGTTTCTATGTGTAAAGTGTGACAATCATGACATAATTTGATGTGTGATTCGTAAGTCACGCAATAATGTATTATTATATGATTATTAGTATCATTTCGACTAAAGTCACTTTTTTTTGGAAATTGGTCGAAAACCGAAGAAAAAATACCAAAAATGTTAAAATCAGTTTTATAACAAAAACAATTACAATTTACACATTTTCAAATTATCGTGGTGTTATTCGCCAGACACGTCTTTCTACAATCGCATGGCAAAAATCACAACTCACAAGCTTAAAATAAAGCAAATAACGTCGTAGACTGAAAATATAAGCATAATGACCATTTACGACGAGTAAAACAAATCGGTTTTTTATCAAGCTGTAAGTCGACTTCGGAAGTTATCATAGTATAGTCAGATAATAATCAGAAAACGGAGAACTGCTTTTAAAAATTAAGAGCAATTCTATCATAGAAATGAAAAAAGCATGGTTTCTAAGAGATAAAAATGGTATCTTTACTAGCTGACAAAGAGACATGATTTTTTCGGCGTAATCTAAACATTTTTTTTTTGAACGAAAAAAACCAGACATACACAATCTATTGCCTGCTTCGTAAGACAAAGCAATCAAAAGTGCCATTACTCCACAAAAACCAGTGCAAGGATGAATCGCTTTACGTCCCACACCAAATCAAAAATCCAGAGGAGCAAACTGTAAGCATTTTTGATGATTTAAACGTCTATATGTGGCTGAAAAATTCAACAATTGTAATCCTCATCTTCGTCACTAGACAACCAATTTAAATGGTACCACATATCCTTTTATTGTTTAAAGTCAAAGTCACTACGTGTTGATCGTTCAATGGCATGTGACACCCAGATTTTCTTATCCTTGTGGTATAAAGAGACATGCGTAGCGCGTAGCAATCATTATTGCATCATTTCATCGTTTGTAGATGTTCGAAGATCCTAGTACATTTGCCAGCGATCGTGAAAGTCTTTTAGATTCCGTGTAAAGTCTTCAAAAATTCGTTGAATTTCCATTTCACACTGGTTGACATACAATACAAATTCCAAATCATCCATGTTTTTCATCAACGAAACCATGTGTTTTTGAAGTTCAAACTGAAACTCCACTATATTTTACGTTTTATTGTTTTCTAAAATTCGTTTAAAGCATCTGACGTTTGTTTTTGTTTCTTTAGTTTTGCCTTTGTTTGTGTTGTTTTGACCATCGTATCTATAGGTTGAAAGTCTTCACATCCTTCGCTCAATGAACCTACAAACGACTCCAAATGATTCATAATAAAAGACAGCAAATGACAGGCGACGTCGTGATATTATTCGAACTGTGAAAATGAGGATAGCATAAATTACAGTAAAATTGTGGTCCATATCTGATTGGTTTATAAGAATAATCTACAGATTTCAAGTCTAATATTCGTTTACATTTATGACATAGAACCCAATAATTCCAATCACCTATCAAAACAAAGAACACTGTTTAGAAATGCAATAATCGTTTGATCTACAAGTTAAACATAATTTTTTACCATCAGGATTAAATGGTTTATAATCGAAACGTCCGTCACGATTTTATATGACTCGACATAAATCACAACGTAATTGATTATGCAATATTAAACCAAAATTATCATATGTCAAGATATCAGTAGTTATAGTAAATATCGGTTTACTAAAAGGTTCATTAATATTTTTTTTGTTTTTTGTTGCTTTTTAAAACTTCTTCTTCTTGTCTTTTTCGTTTTTCTAATAAACGTACGCTTCTACGAACTAAAAAAAATTTTTTTTTTGTTTTTATTGCCGTTCAAGGACAAGACTGACAACACAAAACATTTATTTTGAAAATAAAATATATTATTGCTTAGAGTCGTCACGAGAGGTTAATGACATCATTTAATAGTGCATTAGTACAAGGACATAATTGAAAACAATAATCACACAAATTTTTTTGACGCTTCTCATCAAAACGAGTACATTTAAAAAATTCACAACTACTACATTCGTTCGAACATTCTTGACATAAATTAGAATCGTCGAGTGCCGTGTGATATTCACACATCCAACACAAAGCATCTATTTAAAAATGTATTATTATTTAGAGTAGTTATGAAAACGTATACTCTGTTATATCTGTGTGGGTTGTCTATAGGTGTAAAAAAATATTTTAAATTTTTTTTAGTTTTATGACATTTGAAACAAGTTATTTTATTAGTTGGATATATAGAAACATCGAGATGTTCTAAAAGATGATTATATAAATCTAGTTTCTGAATGAAAATCTTATTTGAACAACAAAAAGGACATTCTAAAAAAAATAAAATAAATTAATAATAATTATAATAATAACAATCATCACATCTTAAATATTCAGTGACCGTTCCATTTATTTTATTTAAAACAAAAACAGAATGGCTTTCAAGGGTGTTAACCCAGGTTCCACAAAATTCACAAGACACTAAAAATATAATTTTTTTTATTTTGCAATTTGTTGTTTCATTAACAATACTTCATTCTGTAAAACATCCAATCTATCTTTCAATATGTGAAATGCTTGTCTACACAAGGTTAGATTAGATAATAAGCCATCTTAAAAATAAATTTTTTTTTTTTTAATCACCTATATAACGAAATTCAACTAATCGACGTTCATTTCAATCAATCAATCAATCAATCAAGTTTATTGTCATACGTGAGGCATGGTTGCCCAGTTGCCCGAGCCAGAGGCTCATGTTTAAAACGTAAGACTATAAAACTAACTATGAGTAAAACTATATGAAAAATTTCTACACGATAAACAACAAAACAAGACACCAAATAAATCATATTTAGTTGGTTCTAAACAAAAGAAACAAGTTCCCCATTCTAAAATAAAAATTAATTATTTTTTATCAATCACATCACCAATGTTTAACACAAGCTCAAAAATTTCTTTTAGTTTCTTATCCATGGATTGTATTTGCATTTCAAATAAACCTTGCCCCATCAATAAAGTGCTCAATAACTGAATGTTTATATCAGATTCATCGAGTCCTATGTAGTAAATTAAAAAAAGAAAGACATTGATCGTAAAATATTTGATTATCTTCTTTGGGACAATAAAATAAAACCGTAGCAGCCACGGTTAGTTTTTTGATTTTGATTTAAATCGTTTTTTTGCCAATTGTTCTTCTAGTTCGCGTTGATACCCCCAGTGAAAAGTCTTATTTTGTTTGACATAAGCTTGTCTTTTTTGGCGCACGAATTTTATGTAATCCTTAGTCAAATCTTTTCCGTAATTTCCTTGCACATCTGCTGCTAAACCAAAATTGCATTTAGCGCCACCGTCTTTTTTCACGTACCAACCGCATTTGAAAAAAGAAATGGCCGTGTAACAACATATGTTTTGTGGCATAGGGGTCATTGGCTCTTTTTTTAGTGTTTTTTTATGTGTTTATATTTATATTTATATTCCACCAAACTCGCTTCAACACCAAGTTCACACTTGGGTATTCTTCCATTTTTACACGGTTTAAAACGATCTAATATATTATTGACGCTGCGTCTTTATTTTCTTGACTGGTCGTTCAACCACAACAACAGAGTCCATCGTGTCATCAGCTGGATTGACGAGAACAAGATCTGCATCATCAAACTGCATGGATTTGGCCATCTCGTAACAGAAATTGAAATAAAAGCAAAATTTGATTGCAACGAAGAAACAAAAGTTTATGATTCCTCTCTTTCGATCGGTTAGTTTTAAGATCAACATGGTGGTGTTTTTATGGATGTTCAAAAGACACGATATTTTGCTCGTACCGATAAAATGAATTTTAATGAGTAACACTCTCTTTCAAAACAATATAATCATTAAATATTAATCATCTTCCATGTTTTGGTAAAATATGGTCTGTGTTTGGGAAACGTGTGTTTACTACGCGTTTTTGTTTCAATACCACTTCCTTTTTGAAATGGTTCGTTAACAAATACCGGCATGAAATAATCATCAGCTATCTCGGATTAATCGGTGTAAAACCCTTAGGATCGTACATCTTACTTAAAAAATCAAGATATCAATCTACAGATTCTTTTGAAACCGTGGAACTATCTTTTTTCATGTTATTTAAAACAGATGTGTGAAGGTCATCCATATTGGTAGAATATTTTTGTTCTTCAACGATTTTTGTGGTTTCTTGTGTGGGAAAACCAATAGGTTGCTTAGTAGTATTGATCGATTTATAATCCGGTTGTACCGTGGATTGTCTTATGACACTAGAAGCAGTTTGACATGCCATGTCATCTCGTTTTAAAATACGTCTTTTTAAACGTATCAGTAATTCTCTCATGATTCCGTTTGGAATTGGAATTCCATTGAGCTGTTTATCCTCTTCAAGTTTTAATATCGCTCGATATAGATTGAAAGCATACAATGCTTGAGATTGACCAGTCACATGTAATTTTATGCTAGAAATGTCATCCACACTCAATTCCGGCGTCTTGATCTGGGCGACACTAGTTTCATTTATTTTTTCACGAGTTGTTGGCAATTCTTTCCGTATTAAACCATCACCCATTTGGTTTTTTTCTTCTTATAGTTTTTGTTTTCTTTCTTGGTGCAGATGTTTAGATAGCCGCGATATTCATTCGAAATCGTCTTCCGTAATTAACCATGCTCTCTTACCACCAGTGTTACTCGTCATTAGTAATATCGGGTTAAAAGTGTCCCACCTTTGCCAGGAAATATTTGCCTACTGCTCTTGCCAGAGGTTTACTCTTTAACAGAGCCGATCTTCTATTCGTCCACTTGTTCTGATACCGCGAAAAAGCTTTAAATGCCGCACTTTTCTTTCTGGCTTTTATCAATACCTGTTGTTTTCCATAATTGTAAAATAATAAGGCCAATGCCACATGAGGTAGTTTTTCGTTTGGTAATGGCTTGTCGTTATAAATGAAGTCGTATATTTCTGGCCAATACTCGTCAAATATCTGATTTGGTGTCGAATATTCGCTTTTGCTCATTTATGTTTTTTTATAAAATTGCTTCACGAATGCCTCTCTGTTGGGAAATACACGCTCTTTATGTGCGATTCGACCAGTAATATTGTCACGGAAATAATAAACTAATTTATGTACATCATCACCCCTGTATTCCTGATAGTCTTTCTGATATGGTCGGAAAACAGTGACTGTTCTTTTGTTTTTAAAATCGTTATTGTCCATAAATGATTTCGATTTAACGATTAAAACGTTCTGTTAACCCTTCCTCTGGCGTTACGTACGACAAAAAACGATCTTGTATGGACTGTTCCGGGTGTAGATATATGAATACATAACCACCTCGGCTGGCTATCTTCGATTTATAGTATTTTAGTAAAACGTTCACATCTTGTTTATCTGTAAGAAATTTATGGAACCATTGACGCAATGCGTTGTGTTCTGCCGGAAAATGAAAGAAAAAAATCCCGACGTTGAGATCGTAATGCAGTGGCATTTATCAAACGAGGGTAGAGCGCTTGTTGTGTGATGAATACTAATAGGTTTAAATGATGTAACATTTTGGTCAAAACATCTATCATATTGTTGCTCTTGTAGATTTGATTCATCCAATCATCAAATATTAATATGGTCGTTTGTTTTTTCTTATTTTGTACCAGTTCTTCAATTTGTCGTTTAGTAGGGAAAGTAGAGTAAAATTTCACACCGGCTTCTTTTTCTAGAGTGTCGAGAGGTCGTGATTGCCACGCGGATCCTTTAAAATAATGAATATTGTCTTGTGAAGTGTCTTGTTTCCATTCACCATTTTTATTTTTAACAGCGGCATGTAATAATTGTGTCTATGAAGTAGAATTTTAGCTAAAAAAGTCGTTTTACCCGCCATGGTGCCTCCTATGAAATAATACACGCCTGGAGGACGTATCTTTAAGGGTTTCATCATTTCCACATCGTGTGAAGAGAAAAATGTTTCGGGAGATATATCTTCATCGTCGCACAAACTTAAATTTTCCGCTAAAATCATTTCTCAAGCACTCGAATGAGTAGCCATTTTGTTTTTCTGTCTTTAATGAATCACTCGAAGTAACATATAAGGTTTACAATCCTTGATTTATATACACAACTATTTAATTTAATTTTACAAATCTTTTAACCACTGTAAGTGTAGAGGCGCCAATTTCCCGCGCGGTGAAATGACTTGCATCTGCTACACCTGAACTGTTTTCGAGAGGCTGTACAGATTAGATTAGTGTAGGGAACGACTGCGTGGCCTTTCCACGGACAGATGGCTAGGTTTTCTTGGAGAAAAAAAAATTAAATCTCTTCGATGCCACTTTTCAAATAAGAGTTGTAGACAAAAAATTAAATTAAATTAACTCACCAATCTCCTCCGCCAAGGTTCGTTTTTTATCTCTCTGCTCTAACTTCGTTTTCCTTTGTAAAATATATTCTTGGAGCTCTGGTGGAAGGACGTCCCATAAACTTTCCATCTTTCTTGAAATGAAGTCTCTTGAACTCGAATGCGCTATTTTGAATATCGACCTCGTTTGGGTACTGGGTTGGACTACACACACACACACCCGCCTGGGACTTTAGATGTTTTTTGTCATTTTTACATCGTGTGACAAAAGCAAAACACTCAACGAGCCGTTATTTTTTGTTCTACTCTTTAATATCATTCAAGATAACACCTAGGTTTACAGCGTTCATTTATAAAACGAAAAGAAGTCTTTATTTTGGCTAGTTTTTCAAAATCTGTCAGTCCACCGTACAAAGTTCTAATTACTACTAATTTTCTGTGGTTTAGATGATAACAAGTACTCGTGTCTTTCGTTATTTAAAATTTTTGGATACCACGTGTGAACCGTATCACGTACAAAGCGATCGATCATTGGCTTCTTCATCGCCTTCGTCTAATTATTTATCTATTACAGAGAAATTTAATTTAGTTACTCGTTCGGTTCTAGAAAAAATATATATTTTTTAAATAAACAATAATCACTGCACACGGTGCTAAAATCTTGTTGATAATCTTTTGCGTTATGACGACACCAGCGTAAACTGCTCCATAACATCGGATGGTAATCCACAGGCCGATGACCGTACGAATCGAAAAATAAACAGTGTTCTCCCTCGGGCCTTTTTACCACGGCAACCCAGTGTTGGCCCGGTTTTGAGATGGGCTCTGTATTCAAGATGATAGTCCAGTTGGATTGCGTGTCTTTCACTAGACCATTTAGATCTAATTCATTGGCACCAAATACTCCTCTAAAATATCAAGAAATATCTTCGTCTGCTAAACACGCTCTTCTCGATTGTATTGCATCGTGCATGATTCGTTTTCTTTTTTCTTTTTTTTTTTTGCTGTTCACTCACCCAATAGATCACCTTCGTTATTATAACACTTGGTTTATTGCTCGTAAATGGCGGCCGTCAGCTGACGTTGAGGTCCACTCCAATCGTTATTGACCGAGTTGTGACACGTGAATATTTCAGGCTCTAACCAGAATATGACGACTCGCAATTTTGAAACCACTGCGTCACTCCACAGGGTGATCTCTACCTGAGAGTCCAACTTATTTATGTGGTGCATTCCACCGGTTACATTTGGGTTCAGTATTATCCAGGCCCATTTTTGACCGTCTGCAAGTTTTTGCCAGTCTTGAACGCAGCTGTTGTGACGCAAGGGATTACCTTCCCTACCCCAAAGGTCACACTGCATTTTCCATAATTTTCTATTCACGGCCGCGTTATCGCGCCAATCCATCGGTCCTTTTTAAAGATGGGCTGTCCACCGATGGTTATCTGAAATTTGACGATTCCATTTCACGAAAATGGAATTTTCTCTCTTCCGAAATTACCATCGCCACGTAAATCGTCGTCCAACACGAACGCTATTCCAAACTGATCTGGCATGTTATTTTGCAACTTAGTCATTTCTGGAACTCCGATGCGCACACCGGTCGGATCATTTGTGGTGTTGAAAGTTCTACTCGCCTCCACCATCACCATGTGATCTGTTTCGTAGTCAGTGGGAGGTTGATCGAAATGAGCATTTTCGGTTTTCTTAAAATCTTTCTCGGGCAGTCTGAGATAGGGCACTATCAATTTCGTCTTGGTGTGATCTATTCTATAGCGAATGTCATCTGCAGACATTTTAGTGCCTTGACCTTCCGCATGCGCCTCCTTGGCTATCAAAAAACGACCCAACTTATCTAGGTTGTATTGAACCCTCACAAACGGGTGCATTGCCAAGGCCAGGAAATATTTATTTAAGAAGAAAAATGCACCGTGTAAAGGTTGCGTTCGCAGTGAAAAAGGCATTTTACCTCCTGTCGAACTCTTCGTCGCTTCATCTGCCAAATCCATGGCGGATCTTACAGAATCCCACTCCACTTCCTGGTGATCCACACTAACGTCCAATTTTTCGTTTTCCGCATTTCGTAACTTGCCCAAGAGAAAACCAGCCGTGTTGTGCAATAAACCACTTCTATTGTATGTTTTATGTATGTATTTTTTATCCTGTTGATGTACATCAATTTCGCACTTAGTCGATACAGATCCGTCGTGGCGTTTAACTCTTTCTGGTCTGAAAAAAACACCTGAATACTCGATATCACGCATTCGTTTGCCAATATAGAGTTTCACGAACTTTTGACCATCTTTAGCCGATCTAGGATGATTAAAAAACCCAGGTAACGACTTTAGAGCGAGAATCCACTTCTTTTCGATGAATGGATATCCACGTCCACGTCGACGGATTCGTCACATATTTGCCCTGTGGTTTTAAGTTGAAATGATATCGACCCACCATTTCATTCACGTCGGCTCTAATTCTTTCTTCGTAATGATCGTCTAACGTATTAGACATCAATTGTTCTTGAGTATGTTCCAGCTGTTCTTTGACCATGATCGTGTCAGTGTATTTACCCACTTTTAAGGCTCCTTCGCCATCTTGTTCCTCGTTCTTCTTCCTTAATATTTAATAAATACTGTAAACGTTCGGCCGCAGTTTCTCCGCCTACATTACCTACCGTGAGAGCCATCACTCTGATAATAATTTATTTAATGCTATTTCAAATTCTCTTTCTTTATCGCTTTCCCTCGATGCTAGATTATCGTCTTCGTAATCTCCGTATTCGTCGTCACGCAGACGTTTGTTACTCACGCGTTCTTCTAGATTTGTCATCGTCTCCGCCGCGGGCCGTTTTAAACACGATTTTTGCTTTACAGTGCTTGTAGATCTGTTAGTATTATCGCCCTCACCAGTCACGCATCGCAAAAGAGGATTCGATTCGAACATGTCTTTTAATCTATGTAATTCCTCAATGGCTCTTTCTTCTTGCATCTGTTGTTCCACGCGTTCTAGCACTTCCAACATTCGATTTTGTCTTCGTTGTTGACCTAGATTTTGTATGTACTGCGTGCTTTCTGATCCTTTCTGTTGTTGTTGATTCGGATTTATTCCTGTCACCAGAGAAGTCAGGAGTTGTACGTATCGACCCGTTTCCTGTTGTGTCTGTTTGACACCATCCAAGATGTCTTTTTGTTGTTGTAGATAATCCAATAGATCCGATTGTTTATTTAATTCTTCTTTAGAAGACAAAACTCCATCTTTGGAGAACATCTTATTTTCACCGATCAAACCTATTAATTCTTCTTCATTCAGCGTATCTAAAAATTGAGATATTCCATTCACCAAATCTTGTCTCTTTCTAACTTCTCCTCTCAATTCTTTATCCTCTCGTCGATGCGCTGCCAACTGTTCTCTCAATCGAGAATGAGCATCGCTGAGTGGTTTTTGTTTTTCGACTACCATCTCGAAATTCGGTTCGTGCGTAGATCTTTCGGTGTGATCTCTCGTAAATGACTTATCGTTATTATTATTTGATGTTCTCTCTTGTATGTTCCTTCCACGAATTGGCATCGAAATACTATTTAATGATGTGACTAAAGGCTTTTTTTTTT
This sequence comes from Montipora capitata, assembly GCA_949126865.1. Classification (NCBI taxonomy): domain Eukaryota; kingdom Metazoa; phylum Cnidaria; class Anthozoa; order Scleractinia; family Acroporidae; genus Montipora; species Montipora capitata. The sequence goes on from OX421445.1 coordinate 28,033,125, forward strand.
GATAAAATATTTAAATTCGCTATGTTTCTCGCAATCTTTGAACCACCTGATCACTACACGAAGTGATCTCCATCCGAGAGTCCAATTTATCTATGTGGTGCATTCCACCGTTTGCGTTTTTTGGATTGAGTATTATCCAAGCCCATTTTTGATCGTCTGCAAGTTTTTGCCTGTCTTGAATGTAAATATTGTGACGCATGCGATTGCCTTCCTCAGGCATTTTTTTTTATGATAAAATATTTAAAATCGGTATGTTCCTAAAAGGGCTATTTTTACCCAGAAGTAATCCACCACCTCGCTGTTGTCGTTGTCTCTGCTGTAAGAATCGATATAAATGATCGTTGGTGTTGTTTTGACCAAAATCATACAAAGTTCGCATCGGTGGGAAAATTCCACTTCCCGATTGTTTACGACGTTTGTGTTTATTGATGCAATCGTGAATCTCTTTGCCCGCCAACGCTGTTGCACCGTACAGTGCCAGACTGGGGAGGAAGTATTTGTTTATTCGTTGCCATGCGGCGTTGCTAGGACTAAAAAAACGCCTATTCAAACCACCCGTTTGTCTTTCAAAATCATTTTTCGTATTTTGATTTCTCTTTTTATGTAGCTCTCGCATCAATAGAGCCGTCGGGACAGCCGCCAAAACGGAAGCCAACAGGGCTTTCGAGCTGTGTCTCTTCAACTTATTTCTAAACACGACATTTCACATCGCATTTTCGGCATTGCGAATAGCCTGTCTGTTCGTGTTGGACGTCACACCACCTTTTTGTCTTTTTCTTCGTTCGTCAACGAAACACCCAGACACTAACCCTAACCCTAACCCTAACCCAACACCGGCCAGTGTTACGGCCGCCGCGGCTAAACCCTTTAACGCTATTTTCCCCGTCTTATTCACGACGGCATTAGCATACGCTCTGGCCAAAGACCCCTTCAGATTGTTCGCAAACAAATGTTTCACCGTTTTACCGTGAAGATAATTCGATAATCCACCACCATCTTGTTTGAGTTCTCTCGCTCGTTTTAAAGTCAATAACCGGCGTGCCAACGCAAAATCACCTTTTCTACGACCACCGGTCTGTTTTTTCTTATCCTTTAATTTATTAATGGCGGCCTCCAATGCCTTAGTGGCCGCGACGTGTGCTGCCGCACCCGCTGCCAGACCCAAGCCCCGTCTTCCATACATCTTCAGGCGAGTCAAAGATTTTGCGGACATTCTTCAACCGCCAGTTTGTTGTCTCTCTTTACCGCCCAACGAACACAATAACATCGCCAAACCTACACCTCCAGCAGCAGCGGGTGCGCCGTACTTCAGTCCTTTTTTCAACATGGATTTGCCAACGTTTTTACTAGCGTTTCGAATGATGCTAGAACCTAGGCCTCTCTTTAAAAAAGCGTTAACTACACCTCGGGCACCCGCGTTTCGAACGATACTCGAGGCCAATCTAGCACCCACTCTGGCAAATGGGTTTATGCCACCCAACTGTGACGGTGGGGAGCACACGGTCGGCTTTTCTGGCGGACGCATCACCGAGAACGAATGAAGCTACAGAGTTTATCCCTAGCTTTGGTGTAGAGATCTTTGGCCGTGTTATAACCGTTCCACACCGTATTACCCAGGCCCAAAGTGGTAGCGACGAGACCACTACCTTTTTCTCTTCGATTCGTTTTATACGCTCGTAAAAAGCTATCTCTCAAAATGGGATTGCTTATGTAGCCAGAAACATCACCTTGTCGCGTTTTTTCTTGTCTTGTATTATATTTCACATGGTTAATTAGGTTTTATATATTAGTAAAAAATTAATGAGTTTCAATAATATCGGTACGTTTTTCAGCCATCAATCATCTACTACCACCGAGTATACCACCCAAGATGGGCTGCATCAAGTTCATCGCGAACGGTGTCAGATCACTGGCGAGCAATAGAGGTAAAGAAGCCCCACGGCCTTTTTGACGTCCACCCGAACCACTCTGTTCTTCACCGTCCCAAGTCCAATCTTCTTCTGCCACGAATTCTGGGCTGGTAAATTTCTTTTTCTTCTTAGAACTTTTTCTTTCCATTTTTCTTTCCATCTTTCTTTCCATTAAAAAATTCAGATAAATCGACATTTTCATCTAAATTTCCATAGAGCGATCCTCGCTTACTGTGTTCCAATAACGCCTTCTGTTGATGCAACCTGAGTAACACGGCCAATTTACCCGGTCTAGGAAGACCGGCTTCCCGGCCGTGTAGATAATAACCACAGCTTTCGCGATGCCATTCTGTTCCCTTATCCCCCTCTCTGATTTGTCGATCCGGTTTTGCCACAAGATCCTAACCGGGGTTTTCAGGCCAATCGTCTTCATCTATTTCGCGTTTCTCTAGTGCTACATAATTTCCATCTAAAGGAATTTTACCTTTTATAAATTCGGTAAAATTTACTCTCTTACCACCGATTTGAATGCTACGACGAGGTTTTTTTCTCCTCTTCGTCACACCACCTCTCTCATTGGGATTTAAAACATTTGTGAAAAAATTCTTTTTGTTGTTGTTTTTTCTTTCACCACCTCTTTGATTGGGATTTAAAACATCTGTAAAAAAATCTCGTTGTTTTTCTCCACCTCCTTGATTGGGATAGCTACCGCTAGAATAACCTCTTCGCAGTTGCGACAATAGATCTTCTAAACCACTGCGTTGATTTGGATTCCTACCCAGGGAATACAACGAAAGAACATTCATTTTTTGGTTCTTTCCACCGAATTGATTTGGATTCGTAACGCTCGAAAAAAAAAGAAGCAGTCCTCACGTACGGCATTTTTTTTGCGAGAATAATTTTTATTGAAAAAAAAAAGCATTTTTATAAAACAGTAAAACTTACAGATTATGCTAAGACTGGTTTACGTATCTTCAATAATAAACTAAGTAGAATATCATTAAAAGGCCTTCCCGTCGTATCGGAAAAATAAAGATTAATTCTTGATTTTAATCCAGGCTCCACTCGTTTCCACTTGACTGTCTTAGGCTTATAGTGTAATATTTACAGCCATGGTGCATAAGGTTCTACTCATTTCCGTGCCTGTAAAAGTCGGTTTCATGATGTCGAAACCCACCACCAACATTTGAAACAAATGTTCAGAAATTAAATTCCAAATGAATCTATTATAGTCATTAAAACCGACCGATTTAGTCAGACGTAATCTTTGTTTACTCTGAAATAAATTCAAACGTGACAGGAACATTGCTGTCTGACGAAAATTTGGCCACGGATCCATCGTGGCGTAATAAACCCAAAATCGAAGCGACTTTTACAGGCATCTCCACACTTTCCACTTTAGATAGGCTAGTAAATCGTATAGAACAAGGATGTTCTTTCATTTCGACGCGTATCCCGTGATACGACAATAAATTATTCAGCACCACGCACAATTCTCCGACAGTGGCTATCTTACATTTTGGAAAAAAATATTTTATCCACCAAGTATCCGTTCACAATTTCTCGTTCCACTGCAGGAATCTCGTTCGTCAACGCGTGTAAATCCTACAATTACTCGTTTACTTCGACCACGTCTACTTGAGCGACATCCGCACATGGTCTTGGCGTACTGTCAAGTCGCTTCACGGTTATGTAATCATGGCGTTCAGGTATATTATGTAGACGAATCGTCTGAATCAACAATTGTAATTTCAGTTGATAATCTTTTAGATCGAGCTGGACGCTCCCATGTACGGGATCTGTCTTCACATGATTCAGTTGTATGAAATCGGGTCTCTTGACCCGTGGATCGTAAGTTCGTTTTCTTCTAACAAACGATATTATAATCTTCTCTTAAAACTTAAAAGCACTTTTGTAAGGCCCGTGTGAAACCAAACACCGCATTCGTCGTCTTTGTGATCACGAATGCAAATGGTGATGTGTGATATCCCTCCCACTATTTCACTCAGATTATGGTAATCGCGTTTGTCCCTTTCGAACACGACGAGTTGATTTGCATACGGGATGTGAATACATCCGTTTAACATCGATCTACTACGATACGGCTCTTGAGAATTTTTTTTGCAGAACCCAACATCACTCAACTCTAGTTCCGGAACCGATATGGTCACGCATTCTATCAGCCGCATGAGACGACATGTCCGAAAAAACCTGACCAGAAATCACACTCTCTCTAGAAATCGTAAATTTAGTCGTTTTGTGTATCACGATTTCTCCCCACTCATTTTGTCTCATCGACACTCGGTGGAGCTGGTCTTATTATTATGACCCACGGACAGCGCCCGTCTCGTGAATACCAGAATACACGAAAATTAACCTTTTCTCGTCCTCCGCCGGAAATGGTAACCATTTTGTCTCATCTCTCGAGCTGTGAAAGATTATTATTATTTTATTAGAGTCATCTGCCCAAAAAGATTTTTCTATTCTCCCATTAGACAATGATACCATTTCGTCTAAACGAAGCAACGCAGCCAATTTTGTACTCATGGACAGCCACACACGCATTCTGCGAGCCCAACCGAAATGTTTAAAACGCCACCGCCACTCTGTTCTATTGTCGTCTGTTGTTCTAAATTCAAAAATAGGTTGATATATTTTTTAAAATTCTTGATTTTGTGATTTGTCACGAAACAACCACAACTCGGTAGGATTCCCTCTATAGGGTTGGAAATATTTTTCCATATTTTCCTTTAAATTTTATTTTCTAAAATACGGTTGAAAGCCATTCTCGAAATTTTCCCGATATCTAGTTTTGTGCATTGCGATGGGTGTGCTATTTTATAAATTAATGTGGTTCAATCCATATAAAGTAAGCTTCCACAAATCCACCACAGTTATTTGTTTTTGGAGCATTCGATTCCAAATCGAGGCTGACGTTAACCAGGAGCTCATCAAGAGGAGCCTCTATCTCCCATACAAGGCCTCGGAGTCAACCCTTTCCCGGGTAGATTTATTTATAGAACACCCCCCTTGGGAGATTCAGCACGCTCACTGTTGTAAAAGCCAATCAAAACAAAGCTATCTCAGCGTCAAGGGAATTATGATACTTTTCGCGGGAAAAACCTGTTCCTAAAAATAAAGTTACTCGGGAAAGGGTTAACTCGAGGAATTAGAGGAGATAGAGGCTCCTCTTGATGAGCTCCTGCGTCAACCCATGTGGTGTTAAATTACGAATATATGTGAGATCTAAATTCGCGGATCTTTCCTCTATCATACCACTCTCGATCATTTCGCTAGTCAAATCTTCATCTGTGAAAACGTTTTTCCAAACATAGTGTTTCAATTCAGTAGCCAACGCCTCGTATAGAGTAAATTTATTTTCGCACACGCCTCTCGTTCACATCATATAAAACGACTTTGTATACCGTAGACTGCTGGGTTCTAAATATGGCATCCTTGATGCTAACCTGCCAAGATCCCTTGAGGACGAGTGGGAAGAGAGTAAGCGCGTTCTAAATTCACTTCGCAAACTGACGTCTTCCCTGGGTCGTTCCACGCGGGAATCATGAGAGACTAGCAACAAATCGAATTCATCGTGGTCTCCATCTATTTCCGATACATTTCGTGAAAAATCGTGAAAATCATGTGTCCAATCACTCATTTTTTTCGTACCTTTTCTCGATAGCCAGAAGGATAATCTTGAAGAGAATATAATATCCCATCTCGGCGATTGTCGCCATTTCTTTCTGATCAAAAACACTTCCTCTCCGTAATTACCTCGATACGATTTATGAAACGGTGAGACCTTCACAGCTCTACGAACATCATCTCCTATGTTAAATTTAAAAGGTGTGATAAATGTTTTACTCAAACGATCAGCTTTTTAGACATTTTTCACTTGTTCGGTCAATAAACGACCCCCATTAACCCCCATTAGCGTAATTCACGTCCGCGGGTGCTAATCCACCGAGAGCACCGTGAGGTCTGTGGTTATATTGTCGCACGATTCTCTCTAGAGCTCGATGGATGTTTAAACCACGTTCATTTTTCAACAAAACACTCAAGCGCTCTTGTAACGTTCTATTGAAGCGTTCTATCACGCTAGCTTTAGTCACACTTTTTGAGGAAAAATGACGAATGCCTTTTTGTTTACAATAATCCGAAAATTGTTTATTAAAAAAACTCTCCACCGTCGTCCGTCTGGATTAACGCGGGTTTACCCCTTAGTTCCACAAGAAGCATTTTTACTCCTAGTAATTTCGGCATCCACTTGTCTACTAAATAAATCAATGACCACTAATATCATCCATTTACCAAATCCATAATCGACTAGATCGGCTTGCCATTGATGATTAAAACCCCAAATCGTCTTCAATCGAGGGAACTTACGCGTCACAATGCGAGTGATGATCTGCTTTGCTCTAGAATTTTTAAAAACGTAATCACGTACTTCTGCACGGCTAAACGGAATTTTTGGAATTTTTTTTCGCAAAAATCGTAATAAGGGTTCCACCTGAGCATATTGATACTCACTATCTCCACTCAAACAGGTTTTAAAATCTTTTGCTTAAGTAAATCAAGCTTCTCTTTTTTGTTACTCATTTTTAATAATAATATTACTTCATACAAATCATCTTTATATCTTTTTACAATTACATTACATCTTAATGACACTGTAAGTGACGCCTCTTCTGTTCTCTTTTTTCTTATTCTTGTTCTTGTTCTTTCCTCTCGTTAATAAACCGCGATTGTAAAAACATCGATAAACCTATCATTTTCTTAACATAATTTTTAAAAAAATCTGAAATAAAATCTTCCTCTTTTAAATCCTCACAGCAAACAGGTTCAACCATTTTATCCTGCGTATCCAGTAGTGTTAATTGATTTCAAATAATAGTCACGATTTTTATTCCCAAGCGCGTTATTATTATTATTATTATTATTATTATTATTATTATTATTATTATTATTATTATTGCCTCTAGATGCACAGCAAGTAAACGTCATGGTCACATTCACGTCTCCGCCGTCCACTTTATCCTTTTTCATCTTTTTTTACACATTTTAAATAGAACACAACAACACGTCACTCCTTTTTGGCCCACCATTTCTTTCTGAAGACAAAATAACACTTCAAACACAATTCAGCAACACCGTAAAAAATACGAAAAAACTCGATATACCAACGCGTTTGTGGTAAACGATCTTCGATATAATCGAGTGAATCGCCTACAATCTCTGGCAATTCACCGTCCAATTCCGATATCAGTGCACTATTCGAAACCGCCGAATCACCACCACGTACTGTTTCACTCTCCTCCTCCTCCTCCTCTTTTCTTTCCGAAGTTGACACATTTTCAACATATTCCGATCGCCTAAATACATTCGACATATCTCAAACTTCAAGTCGCCAGTAGACATAAAAAAACACAAAAATAATAAACGACGACAATATCTTTAATCTTTTTACAACTGCAATATCATTAACCTGTTTACAATTCATTGATGTAATATATTAAATCACCTTACTTCTAACATATACAATATTACATTACATAACCAAAAGTATAACGTCTAAATGGAGGACCTATATCGGCCTTCAAATCCGTCACCACTTTATCGTTCACGAACGAATAACACCTTTCCAAGTCCGAAGGAGCCAATTTGAAATATTCGTCCAATTTGTCGTAAAGAGAATCATCTGGCGCGGTACTGTCATTTTTTATACCTAAGATACTCTTTCCATTACCTTTTAAAATGGTAAATCGTTTCGTTTTAGTAGGGTTCAAGGTGACTATGCCAGACGTGGTGGGTGTGATATCGATACCTCGTTTCCAAGCCCACTCGATACGTCGTAAATCACTCATGCATGCATATTTCTTCGAATCGAATGCGATATTTTTCATTGCATCAAAAGAAACATCGCCTCCGTCCTTTTTAAAACCTCGTATCACACACTTTCCACTCTTTTCACGCGTTCTTCGTATTTTGGAATCGTGCCGTCTTTGTTACACCAACAAATTTCTAAACCGTAATTCTTACGTCCACCGCTAGTAAAAGCACTAATGTAACGCTCGGGTAAACGCCCCGTTTCAGGATGTTTCTTGGGTTTGATTTCATCTACCCAACAACTCAAAACGTTTCAAGTCTCTATAGATTCCGCGTACAATTCGTCATCTGGATAATCCATAAAAATTATGAAATAGGTATCCATATACAAAATACGATTGTTTTTCTTGAACAACCCCTTTCGAAGCAATTTTAAACGAGCGAGAGCGGTAGTAAATATTCTGTGAACCATGTCTCCCTTTCCATTGTGTTTTACACTCTTTTTACACGCCATGCGTCGTCAATAACACTCGTTTTGACAAAACTTTAAACTTTTTCTTGACAAAACAATCTTTATTTATCCAGGTTGCAAATTCGTTCTGATTCATCAATATATCTTTCACCCTTCTCTTATACGGATTCTTCACGAAACCACCCCACAAAGAATTTAAAATTAGTTTTGCTATCTTACGACGCGTGGGATTGTCTTCGATGTGATCTTTACGCAGACCAACATCGTTTTCCCGCTCGAATGCGTCAATGTAATCGTCTTTTTGGCGTTCCGTCATATCGGGTCGTGGCCAACCGCTAGCCTCTTCTTTTATGCGAAAAAACATGTTCACGTAACTCTTAAAGAGAGTCGTAGTAGATACGCGCCAATGCCAAACTTCGTAGATCTTATCCAACCGGTAACCCGAGCGCATTGCCTCGTACACTTCCATCGTAGGTCCCGACCCAACCACGTTCGTCGCCCTACAGCTATTCAACCAGTAATTACTTTGTTCTGCGCACGTTCGACACAACGGAAATAATAATTTTCTTTCATTTTTTCTTTTCACCCGATAGGGCAACACCGGGTGAAATAGTTTCTTTGGTGGTATCATTTTGACTTTCATCAACCCGAAGTAAGCATTCTCAGATAAATCAAATCTCTTCGTTTCACTTCTGGAAAACCGACAGGATATTCTCCATTTCGCATGACATCGGGATATAAACTCTTTATGTCACAATAACGTATGCGAATACCAAAACGTTTTTTCTTCACACTCTGATAAGTACTGGTATTCCCCGTTCTACCAGCGTAAAGAGCATCCCTGGGTACGATTCCAGAACTACCACACCCAATCTCGTTGTCGTCACCACTAGTAACGATAACACCTTCGGCGCGCACTTCGTCAAGAACACGCTTGACGTTGTCCTCTTTTCTCATTCTCTTCCATTCACACTCCCAAATAGACTCAACAATACACCCACTTTTACTCAAAA
>OX421445.1:28047348-28052348 GCA_949126865.1 Montipora capitata
CACAACAACAACAACTGTTAAGAATCCCAACTGGCCGGAGGCAAACCAGTTGGCTATTTACAAGTGCAGCTGGGAAGTTGAACCAGGGACTACCAGGAACAAATTCAGCGAGTGGTCAGAGCGGGTCTTGAACCCGGGATGTCCCGATCTCAAGGCAAGCGCCCTATAACCACTGGGCCACACTGCCTCTCAGTATTCTCAAAAATTCACCATAAAGGTCTCGCTTTCTCTTTTTGTTAACAAAAAAGTAAGAACGCCCTCGACAACAGTCGTCAACTGTTTCCTTCGGGTGGCTCATCGTGAACAATAGGCTGATTTAGCAACAGAACGGGAACGTCAGTGGCGACGGCGCGCGCAGAAAAAACACCAATGAGAATTCAGAATAGAATAGACTCCACTCTTTTCTTCTCTATGCTAAATTCTCATTGGTAGTTTTGCTGCGCGCGACGTCGCCACTGACGTTCCCGTTCTGTTGCTAAATCAGCCTAATATCGTGAAGAGAACACGAGCTCGATAGCGTTGAATTTGGCGAGCATTAAAATAAAGTCGTGCTGCATGCTGTGTGCTCGACATACCAGTGTGGCCCGTGCGATCAAGAGTTGCTAGATATTAGCAAAGTTCTGCCACAGCAATTCATGTAAGAAATCTAGAAATACCTCGACTAGGAAAAGGGGGCAGAATAAAAATAATTCAATTGTTAGATCAAAATTAATCACTGCTATTTTAGGTGAACCGGGGAGGACATCTTTACAAAAACCTCGCACACTTGAAAATACGCGACTGTAACGATACCTGCGAAAGATCCAGCGTATTTCCCCGCCGATATTCCGAACGACTTCCTGTACATTTTGTGCTGGGATTGAGACTTTCTCCTCGAGCAAAACCTTGCCAAACGAACCAGGCGAGCATGGCGATCAAGTTATGTCCGTGTAAGAAGACACGAAACGACTTCACGGCCTGCTGACTTCTGATTGGACAGAAAAACACAAAGAATTTCTGGCACCAATCAGAATTGAGAATTACCCCTGCTGTTTGGAACTGGTCTGCGGTAAGAACTTGTCCCCAGGGGCTCTTCTCACCCTACTATGCTTTTCTTTGTCGCCATTTTCTTTTGCCCGTTTAGACTTGCCCTTGCCTCCGCGATCTGCCCCTGGGTCTCCGAGGATGGACCATATCCGGAAAACATTTCATTTTCACGGAAAATGCGTTTTAATTCGACTAGTGTAACGGGCCGATCTTCATTTCTCTCCATGTGATGTGGTACTCTAGCCATTCTACATACACCATACATTTCGTTTCTATAACGTGATGGTGCCCATTTACGACGTTTTGTTTCGTCCAATTGTAATCACTTCAAACCCAAGAGTAAAGCATCAACGCCACAATAACCGCCACTAAATTCAGGTGGAGGCGATTTCACCGTCTGTCTATGTTTTCTTAAAAATCTTTCCAATATTTCCTTTATCTGGCCAAGTAACCCGCTCCACGACTCGTGGGAACATGTTCTATAATGATGCGAAATGACGGATCTCGAACATTTACTTCCTGTTGACTGTTTAAAACTTGTTGGATCTGATGGAATACGTGATCATCTCGAAAGTCTCCCACCAAAAAAATGCCCGAAATGATGCTGCCCAAGGGTAGATTATCCGATTCAATTCTAACTTGAACGTAATCTTCCTTGTTGTAACGGCACGTCACAAATAATTGCAATTGAGCCATCATCGACGCTACCACTATCGTCAATTGTTCGGATTCTCGTCTGCATCCTCGATATAATCGATATACCTCCACTCATCTTCGAATAAAATAGGGCGAAACTGCAAAACGCTAGTCGATATATCAAAATAGTCATTATGCCTCTTTCTTCGTGTTCCAGTGAAAAACGCGTGGGTTCGTATTCTTCTCAGAAAAAGACAAGTGTTTTTTCATTTTTTCGTTCTCCTTTTATTAAAACTTTTTAAAACAGATGAAATATCATTAAAAGGCCTACCTGTCATATCGAAAAAATACATGTTAATAGCTGATTTTAAGACTCCACTTGTTTCCACTTGAACATCTTAAAATTATAATGTAATATTAAAAAGCATCACGCGTAAAAACCAGGCCGCAATGAACTTTACCTATAAGACGTATAATCCTATATTGTGTCTCACTTAACCATTGAATATCGATCTGACCTAATACTCCCTCGTAACGAAAACGCGTCTCGTATATCTGCAAATCAAACCTAATGGTACTGTCAAAAACAGTTTCCGTATGATAACAATCATACTTTTCTAGTAATAACAATTGCATATTAATTTGATTTTGTTGTAATAGTCTCGTTGACTTTAACACAGTTATATACGTCCGTCAAAGAAAACTCTGAACTTTCTCTAGCACGTACAATCTCTTTAAAGTCATATTGATAACAGGAAACTACTAAATCAACATCTATCCAAGGATAAAAGTAGTGTTTCAATAGTTCGACAAATTTCTTTTCGACTATCTTTTCTCTTTTCAGCACCCAACGCAGCTTTCCACATTTACATGTCAAATGAACCTCTTTGCCACTATACTGTTGGTGGACCATTAACCATTTATGGATCATGCATCCTTTGTGGATCATGTAATCACAACAGCTAAAGTGATTTACATCCGCCATGCGTCCGCGATATCTCGCTCGTTCGTTGGCGTCTTCAAATTCCACATCTAAAAACACATGTAGATGCATAACACCATCCCAGACACTGATTATGTCCAAAAAATGATCTACGTCAAAAGTGTTCATCTCGCAATAATCACATTGTATTTTCTTTTTCATGTTTTTCTCGTCTTTTTCTTTAGTTTTTTCGAAGATGTAACCACAGCTTTACCTCTCTTTGAACGTAAATCTTTGACTCTGCTTTCACACACGTGTCTAGGCATCGTGATTTTAGTAGTAAGTGAAAAAATAATCAATTTCTTTTCTCTTTTTTAAGTTCTTCACTGGGTTAAACATCTGTCATCAATATTTGCTTACAAGGATCAACCCTCAATTGATTGCCGCTGTGGTCAATCTTATATTTCCTCCGCAGTATATATTCGTGAAGTAAAAATCCTATCCAGATCATGCTTAGCGCCATCGCTAAAACCCACATGATCCCGAAACCAATCTCGTAGTTTAAATCGATCATAGTTTCTGCAAATCGCCGTTCGAAATCGATCACGTCTGTGCAACACACGCGTTCCCAGATATATTTCGCGGCTAAATCTGTTTTCACCTTGGGACAATATAACGCCTTCTTTATTTCGTGGTTGCCACAATCGATCAAAACACCATCGTAATCACCACGTAATATCGTACAACCCAACCAAGTTAGATCCCAATATGGAACACCGCAATCACGCAAGACTTTCTGTAAATGTTCGTTGCCCAAAACTCCAACCATGAAACGTTCTCTTGTCTTGCTCGCTTCATATATTTCCACTACATCTTTTGTAAACCTATCCCACGTATGATTCTCGCCCCAAACACTAGGACCGAGACTACAATAATGTGCATTGTGAATATATTGGTTTTAAATTACTGTTTTCCTATCTTCATCAAGCATCCATGCATAGCCAGTCGATGGATAATATCCTCTACTGGCATTTGGCATTGCTATAACACTACAAAACCCAATTCCCGATTCATGAAACCAGTAGACAACGGAAAACCTATCGCGTCCATTACCACACAAACCTCCTTCAGCAATTCGTTCTCTTCTAACACGCTCAATCCCGAAATTCCGTCGATCTCGGCGGTCGCCATCCTTTCTTCGCTTCTCTCCGAAACGCGACGGCGACAAAAATAAAAAAATAGGTCCGCAATGCGTACTTGGGGTCTTATGCTTAGCTTAACTCCATTCAGCCCTTACAGAATTTGGTACTACGGTCTCACTTTTACCATGCGTGATTGGTTCAAAATTTGCCATAACAATGCAGCAGTGAAATGAGTTCCTTAAGTATGATTCAAATTTCAGACCCGTTCAGAATTTTTCATCGATGACTTGCCACTAAAATTTCTCTTAATGCCATTTGCACAGTTTAGACAACTCTTGCTGCACGCTACATCATCTCTATCAGCTATTTACCAGTAACAGAAGCACTAGATTGGCTAAGAAACAAGCATGGCACTGTCATACATTCATATGATCTTATAAATGATCAAAAGAATGCTGAAATTCAACTAGAATTCTAAGATGAATCATCACTAGATGTGGCGTTCAATGAACGAGATGCTTCTGTGAAGCATACACTGGGTTGCCTGTGGTACGTGCTACAGAAAATCAGAAGGCACTGAATTGTGTGGTATTGAAATACAGCATTCCAGTCTCTGAAGAATAACAAATAAAAGAGAAGCGAGAAACATTGGCTTCTGGGCTGACATGTTGATAATTTTCAAGTTCCCTCACAACTTCATTTTACCACAAGTGTGCCCTCTGAGCATCTGACAGCTTTCTAATACTTAAGTTCACTGAAGTTAAGCCCTGCCGGGCGGGGTTAGTGTTTGGATGGGAGACCAAAACAAGGTATCCCTCTTAAAACAGAAGCATCGGACCGAAAATACTATTAACTCTAACAAATGCGAACTCAGCAAGGTACAGATCTTGTTAGCTTGCTTTATGCAAAACAAATATTGATGAAAAAGCAAATAACTATTGATACACAGTTTTCAGAAAGAGCAGAAGGAAGTTTCCGGGCGGTCGATCGAGAATAAAATATTTACGACATCAAAACAACATTAATTTTGAACCGTGAATATAGAATATAAAAAGTTACGATCAGCGACAAACATTTTGGGAGATTTTTGCTACGTTCAAGTAAATTGCAAAATCGAAAGTGACATGGCCGGAATTCAGCCGGCGCCGTGATAAGTTACCGCTGTATGTTTACTCGCCAAACAGTGAAGCATCTGTGTCAAATGATGGCAAGATACCGGGTTTTTGTAAGTTTCTTTTTCTGTCAAGTGTTATAAAGTTTGACAATGAAATGAG
>OX421445.1:28067348-28072348 GCA_949126865.1 Montipora capitata
GTATCACCCAACTAGTCGGACAGAAAAGGCAATAATAAAGTTAGCAAATGCAAGTTGAAGAGATATATTGGGGAATAAAACGAAAGAAAGCGCCACGCTTTTCGCTACTCGAGGACTATTACTAATAGTCATCTAGAAGCGTAGACAATTAAAAGGCAGGATTTGCATTAGTCCACTAGTTGGGTGATACTAAAACTAACAATAGACTCACATTAGAAAATGGTAGGCAGACCACGCGGCGCTATCATAAAATGCAGCGATCGAGTACACGATGTTACTTTCAGTCAATTCAACTACTGTTCCTCTGTGCCTACTGTTCCTACTGTTCCTCTGTTCATCTGTGCCTACTTTTCTCTGTTCATCTGTGCCTACGTTTCTCTGTTCATCTGTGCCTACTTTTCCTCTGTTCCTCTTTGCCTACTGTTCTTTAGTGAACAGTAGGCATAGAGAAACAGAAGAACAGTAGGCACAGAGGAACAGTGGGCACAGAAAAACAGAAAAGCAGTACGCACAGGGAAACAGAGGAACACTATGATGTAAGTTCAGAGAACTGTATACGTGATCTCGTGAAGGTTAAAATGCCAATTTAATAAGACTCAATCAAACCTTAAGTACACATGCATGTGTCACGCAATAGTACTTGCCCGACGTTCAAATCGATTACATACATATACATACATTTATGTAGGGTAACATTTATGTAGGGTAACACTAAATAGCTAAAAGCTAATAAACTTGTGGTCCTCAAAAATTAGTAAAAATTCAGAATTTGAATACCGGTATCTAAAAAAAACTATGCTATCACATCTATAAATTCTAGTTAATATTAAATTAAATTAATGTCAGGCTAAATACTAAACTGATTTAAACTAAGCTGTTCTTTAAAAATTACATTAAATAAACTCTTCTTAAATACGGGAAGAGAATCCTTACGTCTTAATTCTAAAGATAACTTATTCCAAAGTTTACAAGCTCTAACCAAGAAGGACTTTCCACCTTCTGTCTCATGTATATACTTAGGGCAAACTAAATTAAATTTACTTACCTAGTATTTCTAGAATGGACTTGATTATTAACAGTAAAATGTTTGATTAAATAATTGGGTAAGGTACCCTGAATAAGTTTGAAAACTAGAGAACAACTGCTTATCTTATTTCTTCATAAAAAGGCATCGATTTTAACTTATTAAATAATTGTACAGCTGGCCAATTTCTATCGGCAGACAAAATAACTCTAGCCGCCCTTTTTTGCAGCTTCAATACTCTATTCAAAGATTCTTTATCACAACATGACCAAATAACACTAACGTAGGTTATAATAGGATGATAACAGTCTGCCTAAGAGGCAGATATACTCTGATTATTCTGAGAAGCGCTATACGTTGAGAAAGCTTCTTACAAATTTACTCAACATGTTGACTGAAAGATAAGTGACTATCAATATCCAAACCCAACAGAGTAGCACCAGAAACATTGCTCACCAGGTCATGATCACTTAACTTCACTGATGGTTGAAAATCCAATTTGGATTTAAGTCTCTTGTCAGTGACGATCATTACATTTGTCTTGTCTACATTAATGGGAAGGTTATTAGACACAGCCCAGTTTAGGATTTCAGCAACTGAAGTACTAAAGTCACTTTCAAGTTTGTCCATAGACTTAGCAGAGCAGGTGATAGTCGTATCGTCAGCATACGGATCTACCTGCGCTTTAATATAAAGTGGCAAATCATTAATAAATAAGATAAAGAAAAGAGGACCCAAAATAGATTCTTCTGGTACTCCATGGTTAATACAGGCCAAGGACGAATTCTTGTGCAGACCAACTGACGTCTACCCAAGAGATATGACTGACACCAATCATGCTCTGTCGTTAACACCATAGGCCTCCAATTTCAACAATAATAAATTGTGGTCAACTGTGTCGAAGGTGGTCAACTAGAAAGCTTTCGCTACTTTGACCAACATACACATTTTATAACCTATAATGTAATTATTTTATCTTGTAACCATGTGCTGTGACTATACTTTTCTTTCTATGGTAATGTTATGTAAATAGTGTGAAATAAATGAACCAATGAACCACCAGTAGTCAATGAGTAGTACTCCTCTGACTCTGTTGTTGTCCAAACTTAATAAGAGCTCATCAGAGCAGCCTCAGTACCATAGTTCTTACGAAAACCTGACTGTCTAGCATAAATCAAGTTGTTCACTTGAAGAAAGTAATACAAGGAATCGTGGACGCAACGCTCAATAACTTTAGGACAGAAATTGGACGATAATTAGAGGAACGTCCTTAAAAGAACACGTGAGTGACTTTTTAAAAGCGTCAATGTCACAAATTGATCTCATTTGGTTTTCCAGGGCATTCCACCGAATAATTGACTTATATGAGCATGCTTTCTTGATCATATCAGACTTAGGCCTGGGTAACTTGGGTGGATAAGACTGTCAGGACAGAAATTGGACGATAATTAGAGGGGTCGCTTGCATCACCTTTTTTAAACAAAGGGGTAACTTTAGCTGTCTTCCAACGTCGAGGAAAAGTTCCAGTTGAGAAGGATTAGTTTATCATCCTTGCAATACTCGGCGCGATAACTGGTTGCAGCCAAGTGAAGTAAACGTGCATTAATTTTGTCGATAGCAGCAGATTTGTTTGGAGTAACTCTCTTCAGATTACTATTAACTTGAGTAACAGTAGTATCCCGAAGAGTGAAAACAACGTCATGATCTTTTCTGGAATTGACAAAATTTGTCAATCTGGATAAGTCAATATTTAAATCTGGTAACTTCTCCCTAAGTTTCTAGGCGATCTGCGAGAAATGAATGTTAAATTCCTCAGCAAGTTCACCAGGATCATCAATCACTTTGATGTCCACTTCGAGCCTACTAACACAGGATTTCACAGCTGATCCATTTTAATAACGATTTGATTTTTTTCCAAGTCGACTTGATATCATTGTTTTCAAAACCAGACTGGTGAAAATCACGTTTCGATCTTCGCACCAACGTAACAGCTTTATTTCTAGCTACACGATAGTCGTCCCAACTTTTGTCCATATTTAAACGCCTCGCAGTTTTTAGGAGGCTGTCCCTGATATGAAGCTGATCGAGTACTTGTCTAGTAATCCAAGGTGCTTGCTTTTTCTATCTGACCTTTTTTCCTTGCCAAGGGCAGCACAGGTCTAAAGCATCATTGTAAATACGTTCCCAAGAGGCCAATATCATCAAAGACAAAACAGGTGACCCAAGGAGCATTCATAAGTATGAATCATCATTGAATTTTTTCATCATTGAATTTTTTCATGTTTCGGTATTTTATTTTGATATTTTTGTGACAGTTGGAGTGGAACACTTCATTACGGTATTTACGAACACAAAAGACAGGCAAGTGGTCTGATAATCCAATGTCGCGAGTTTCAACGGCAACGAACGAGGTAGATATCGAGACAAGTCCCACTGCCGCGTTACTTCAGTAGTAAGCTGTTTAAAATTCATACTGCGAAGACCCTTAACAAGGCGATGTTTATCATAATTTCTCTTATGATGAAATTCAATATTTATATCTGACAGGATAATCGTTTCTTTGTTCAATAAATGCACTTTCTCAATGTTAGCTTCCAGCTTCGCATCGTCGATACATGCTGCCAATAATAATAGATCTTTTAGACTTAAACGGGCATACTTCGAACCATATAGGCCGGGACACACTAGGCGACATGTCTCTGCGACAAGTTGCTCCATGTGTACTACTTGCAAAACAAGTCGCTGCGACACGACGCCTGTTCGGTGCACAATCAGTGATCTCGTATGAGGGGGAATGTGAACTAGTTTTCTAATTCAATATGGCTGACCATAGGACGCTCCCTCATTGGTTCATTTATATTTTGTCGCAGCTACTTGTTACCGGAAGTGTACACACGCTGCGACAACGCTGCTTTCGCTAATTTTGTCCCTGCGATAAGTCGCACGAATTCAAACTGGTTTGAATTCGCGCGACTGACTGCGGCGACAAAATTCTGCCGCAGCGGCATTGTTTTTTTATGAAATTAACCGTGTCACACAAGGCGATTTGTTGCGGCGACTTGTCCCCGCGACGTGTCGCAGCGACCTATCGCCTAGTGTGTTCCGGCCTTAATATCTCAAGATCTTCATTCTCCAAATAATTTCTTCGTTTTGAACACAGGTTATTATTTGTAACAGCTAGGACACCACCTCCGCTCTTCCTTTTCCTGTCTCCACGGAAAGTATAGAAGCCAGGCACTGTATATAACGCGAGTTGGGAATCACAGGCTTCAAGAACGCTTCATTGAGAAATAAAATGTCCAATTAAGGTAAACCAGACTTTCCCGATAAAAATAACTTTACCTGGTCAAATTTAGCGTCGGTCAAATAAATGACATTTCAAGTTCCCATTCGGATACCATTTCGACCAAGATTAAGATCGAAATAAGACGAGGAATCATCTAGCAGCCCATGTTCACCTAAATCGACGATTTGGTCGCTTGCCACAGAGGAACGAAAACTATTGATTTTTTCCGTGAGGAAAGAGAAACTTGAGTTGAAACTTGAGACGATAGAACCAGGGCACCCAACGTCAATTTTCGGAAAATATCTGTTCGGAAGACGATTTGACATCTAGAATTTTCGAACATTTGTTGTAAAATTTATTGCTTACCTGCCTGTCCTAGGTTTTTCGAACATCTAAAAAATGGTATAATTGCCCATTTTTAACGGATTTTTCCCTCAAAAAGGTCGCCTAGAATTTTCGGAAACCTTTTTTCTGGCTAAAATTTTCGAAAAAGTAAGTTTTGATCCCTAAAATTTTCGGACCACTAGACTTTCAGCTAGGAAATCCGAACAGATGAAAAATGTTTAGGGGATAAAAATATGCCTATATCTACAATTTAAATACTAAAATACGTTAAACAATGCTATGTTTAAGTGGTTTTGAACTATATTCTCGTTGGCAGACCACTTGCACAAATCCCTTGCGTAGGAG
>OX421445.1:28084848-28089848 GCA_949126865.1 Montipora capitata
ACGCGAAGTCGTCATTTCAACAGCTCTGCGTCACTGATGTCCTTATTATCCATATATATATTTATTATTCATTCAAAATATTTCCCCGTTTCTGATTGGTTAAAACCACACGAATAATTCACCATAACCAGCTGCTGTTCACCAAATTTTGAAACAAACCTCGTCATATTGAATCAATGACGTCAAAAGTGTAGCCTGCTGCAGATTATTGAACCGATGACGTCAAAGTGACGTCAAAACTGCAGCCCGCTGCAAATTATTGAACCGTTGACCGAAAAAAGCTGGGTACGAGATTGTCTTATTTTTGTTGAGCAGAAAAGTGGCTGCGAGTAGGTTTAGAAGTTTGAGCGAAGAAAATATTTTGAATGAATAATAAAGCAATTATCGAATTCGGCTTTCGTAGAATATGAAGAATTCTGCAGATCTCGGAGGATGTTATCCACCTCGGCCTTCGGCCTTGGTGGATAACACCCTCCTCGACCTGCAGAATTCTTCATATCCTACTCAGCCTCATTCAATAATTGCTAAATATATGCTGATGTTCGATCTCACCCATACATCGCTTGGTTGTAAAGCGCATTTGAATATGTCAATAGAAAATGCGCTATATAAATTCATTACCGTTACCATGAGGGTGCTTCAGCAGGGAACGATGGCTACGAGAACGCCGCAGAGCAATAGCTTTAATGAGCAAGAACAATAGTTCTGCACGCCCTGCACGTGCGTTTTACAGTTTGATACATTTCTTTGTCGTTCTCTTTTTGACAACGACGTAAAATGATCTAATTTGGGGTCACGTTGGAGGACAAGGGCACTTAACGACGATTTTTCAATGTCCTCTCTAAATATCTACACCGTTCTCATCAATTTTATGCTTGGAATCCGTATTCACACTTTCCAAGCCGAGCGACATGGAGAAAGTGCAAGATAATTACTGTAACGGGAAATAGTATTTTTACACAACGTTCTCGTAGCCATCATCGTCGTCCTTGCTTAAGGTCTCTTATACCAGCAACCCGGAACGATTTAGTGCAAGTAGAACAATGAAGCTGGGCCTCAGTAATCATGATTTGATCTCTGCTATACGGAAGCAGAAGACCATTAGACCTCAACCTAAGCTCATTGAATATCGTAGTATGAAGGGCTTCGATAATGATCGTTTCCTAGCTGATCTTGGTAAAATCCACTGACATACTGCATATATCTTCGATGACATTGATGATATTTGTGAACACTTGTACCAGCTGTTCGTCGATGTAGTGGACTAGCAGATGCCATACAAAAAGAAGTATATCCGGGGAGACCAGCTGCCCTGGGTAACGCCTGAGGTCTCCTCTGCAATCCACCACACTTCAAGCTCTTTTCGGAGCGCGTCAAACCACCTCTGGAGAATTAATTATAAGAGATAAGAGAGATGAACTTGTCAGGTTTATGCACCGATCAATTCAAAACTTCAACATCAGCACGGGCAAACCACGGGCATTTGAACTTTTGACGGTTGGATCGTTCAAATTCCCGCCTCCTCAGGCCAAAATAGTGTTCAAATGCCTTACCCTGTCGTCGGATTTGTCCGTCTGTCCCCAACTTTTGAAGACGTTTTTTGTAAGCCAATAGCCCACAAATGCTATATCTCTTCCTTTAAACTCTTCCATCTCGTCCAAACACGTGTTTTGTGGCTGTTAGCGACTTCGCCGCCCGAAAAAAAAAAAATCGAAACTTGAGTCTTCCGGTTCAATTTTCCCCACCCCATGCAGGCAAAGGTCAAATTCCCCACTCCTCGGGCACAGAAGATAGTCAAATGCTCGATTTGATTGGCGCATTAACTACAGATCATTTTCACTGTCACGCAACAAAAAAATAAAATCGAAACCGTTCAATGAAATAAGCCAAAAACTTGAAACATTGTAGGAGACAAATTCGTAAATCACCTGACCAATTCTCAGGTCTGTGCGCTACAGCGTTTCTGAGTTATTTGTTAAAGCGTTTCACGCAACTTTATAGAGTTTATAATCCTGGAAACTCAAGTTCATCGCCTCGTTCTCGCCCTTTGGCGCGGTACTGGGTTCCAATAGGCATATTGAGTGACAAGTTCTATTTTATATGTGGCGTGACAAGTTTTACATTTTCAAACAAGTTTTATATACGGCGTCACAAGTTTTATATTTTGTGGCACGTTTTATGTATAAGCTAAGATATTTTACATATTTAATGATAAATTTTATATATGACAAGCGGCATTCCATAATTTCGAGTGCAATTTGGAATAAACGAGCGCGAGGAAATTTTTTCAAAGACGAAAAATGGAGAGTGCAATTTGTAGTCTTTGAAACAAAATGCGAGTGCTTATTTATTTCAAATTGCACGAAAGAAAATGATGTGATTTCTTATTACCAACAGACATGAAAAAAATATCGAGAAAAAAAATTGTGCCCTCCAGAGCTGGCATTTGATTGGCTATCTGTGGCTTTCTTTGGTCATTGACCAATTAAAATGCCTGGTTTGTTTACGTCTTTTTGTACTGGATTAACTATTTTTTGCACTGTGTTACTTGAAAACCAATCAGAATGGTCGTATTTTCCCATGTATTTTATTAGAACAGAAAACTAGTACTCGTTGTGGTACTCGGGCTCCATTCCATTCAAGTCTTGTGCCGGTATTATGTCAAAATGGACTGAACGCTATTTCGGTATAAAATCTCTGTCGCCCCCAGAAGCCGTAAAGACAACCTATCTATTATCTAAGTTTTTTTTCCTCAAAACAACTTGTCAAGGAAATTCGAAATGGTGTCCAGCACAAGAAATGTTATTGCAACTGACAATAGCTGTTATCAAGCTACTGTAGTATCAGAACTTTGGAGCATGGATCCAAGGACAAAGTAACTTTAGAGCTAACTCAATAATTGTTTTCTTCATTTTCAGAAATAATAAACAAAGTGAAGCAGCTCAATAAACATGACAAATTGATCCTCTTAAATCGCATGTAAGTTGTTGGCACAAAGAAAATATCACCCCTTTTTTGGGGGGGTGGGGTGGGGGTGGGGAATTTTGAAAGGCTTGTGGGGAAGTGTGACCTCGTGTGATTTACATGCCCCTTGAAGGCGTTCCGAAGTGCTCTTGATGTATGGCAATGAAGCTTCTTCGGAATCTCTAGAAACAGATCCAGTGTTCGGTATTGTTAGCATCCAATCAGGATAGTTGTTGGCTTTCAAGGCTTGCTTAACATGTTGAATTTCCTTTACTTTGTCAAGTTCTTCAGACACCAAGGTGTGACCTCGAAGTAGCAGAGTGTTAACTACAGCTCTTTTATGTTGAAGATGACTGTTAGAATAGAAATTCAGATATTGATCAGTATGAGTCGGTTTCCAGTATACGGTGACCTTCGTTGAGCCATCTTCGTTCACGTGAAGGCAGGTGTCAAGAAATGTAATTCTGCCGTTCTTTTCTTCCTCCGAAATGAACTGGATGTGTGGAGTGATGGAATTGACATGATCGCCATTCGGAAAATGAGCTTTCAAGTAGGGTGGATAATTGTTGTTGACGACAGCATTACCTATGAGAAATTGACATCCAACCCAACTAGAACAAGCTCATTCAAATTTTGAGAGATTGGCGAAGAGAGGGCAGAATTTTTGACTCCCTATACAACCAACTGTACCCTTATTTTATTCCTAAATTCTACGGTCTTCCCAAGATTCATAAGAAAGATGCTCCGCTACGACCAATAGTCCCAAGCATTAGCAGTGTGATATGTAATACTGCCAGGTCTCAACGATGACCATATCATCAATAGTGAGGATTTCATCAACAAAATCGTAGATCTTGAAGTACCCCCGGGACTGAAACTCGGGTCATACGATGTTTCGGCGTTGTTCACGAGTATCCCGATCAATGAAGCTATTCCAATTATTGTTTGATCGACACTGGAAGGTGACCCAACTTTACCAGATAGATGTTCTCTGGATGTACCACGATTATCCACCCAACTTGAAATGTGCCTTTGTAGTACCTACTTCACATTCCAGGATGAATTCTATAAGCAAAAACAAGGGGGCCGCGATGGGTTCCCCAATTTCACCCATAGTCACCAATCTTTATATGGAACACTTGGAGAGCAGAGCATTGGTTACCGCACCTACTCCGCTAGCTATGTGGTATCGATGTGCTGATGGCACGATGACCAAAATTCCATCAATCCACACATCCAGTTCACTTCGGAGGAAGAAAAGAACGGCAGAATTCCATTTCTTGACACCTGCCTTCACGTGAACGAAGATGGCTCAACGAAGGTCACCGTATACCGGATCAATATCTGAATTTCCATTCTAATCATCATCTAACACATAAAAGAGCTGTAGCTAACACGAAAACTACGAAAATTCTACTCAAACGGTTTAATGGTCACTTAAATCCGTTTGTGTTGGCCTTTAGCTCCACTCGCGCGAGCAACTCGAATGAGCGGGTGACGCAGCGTAAATGCCGATCTGGTAACCCCCTCATTTTTCCTGATTTTGCAACTTTACTGGTTTATATCTCTGCTTCCGGTCGGGGGAATTTTTTTCATTTTTTGCATGTTAGCTTAGATTAATTTAAAACGTTTGTCTTTCAAATTTTAAAAAATTCTGTAGGTGAAAAAAATATTAGACACAATTAAAAAAAACTGATTTTTCTGAAAAACTGACCAACAAATTTTGTTGAATTTTAAATATTTTAGAGGTTATTTCTAACATTATCTGGTAACGCTGAATGGGAAGATTACACCTTCCAGTTTTTTCAAAAAAGACAATATATCTTGATTTTAAGGCTCAAAGAAATGCCTTATATCGTTGCCATGGTAACGTTATTTTGGAGGAAAATGTGATGTGAGAAATATGTGATGGGTACTCAATACACTTGCCAAATTTCGTCTTGATATGATTACCCTAACTGTATCTAAGGACAGAATATGTTTGTTTGAAAAAAGGAGAAACTATTCGAGCCTCCTTAAGATCACAACTAGGTAGT
>OX421445.1:28094848-28104848 GCA_949126865.1 Montipora capitata
AATCCGGATTTTCATCGAACTCCGTAAGAATTGAAGCTGTTTGGATGGAGTTTGAAACACAGTGAAAGGTATTTATTAGTGTTTGAAAAACACAATCCTGTTTTTCATCTGTCAACAACTCACATTATCATGACTGCAGAAGAAATTCATATGGAAAGGTTGATGCACCTTTTCAGCCTTTTGGACACATTTTTCTGTTGTTACTCGGAATACTGTATCCGAGTTACAATCTCGCTTGTCTGTTTTTGGTGCAACCAAATGGACAGTAGAATTACGGTGCGATGATTTCTTTGGCTCAAAGCAATTCACTTAACAAACATAGACTTATTCCAACAACAACTAGACCCTCCGTGAGGGTACACTGGGTTGCCTGTGGTACGTGCAGCGTTCCTAGCAAATTGTGACTGGCCCACGGGCCGATTACGGGCTTGCAAAAACAAAGCAAAAGGTAATTAAAAAACCATATAATAAACTACTTACTAACCGAGCTAGCTCGAGCCGTACTGGGGAATATTGGCCCTGGGTCGTTTTTGTACGGACCTCGCTGCGCTCGGTCCGTACTGCCACGACCTCGGGCCAATATTTCCCTGGCAGTACGGCCCTCGCGCTCGGTTAGTAAGAAGTTATTAAGGGGTCACCCGGAAGTCATACCAGCAGAGGCCCTTTGGCTCACAGGTCCTCACACGTTCGTACGACGAAACAGATCCTTTTCTGAGGTTAAAAACCTGGCTACTGGCCTAACTCTTTTTCCTACTTTCCCAACCGCGAGAAAACCGCGGTAAATCAGCCATCGCCAAAAAAATGTTTTTTTTTTCTCAAAAAATATTTAAAGTTAGGGGGAAAAAATACATCATTTTAAAGCTAAGAAAATAAGCTTTCCAACAGCATACAACTTATTTACAGACAACTGAAACATTTTATAAAAGCGAAAGTCGAACGAAAAAATTTAAGAAAAATAACAGTAAAATATGTTTTCTAGGCAAAATTTGGTCATTTTAGCGTTGATTGCGAATTTTTGGATGCAAAACTAATATTTTCTGCAATTTATCTGCTTTCTTGGACATAAATTCGAGATCATGACTAAAACACCACACGAGTACATACGGGTAACATACGAGTAACATACAGAACATACGGATACATACGAATACATACGACTAACATACGACTAACATACGAGTAACATACGAGTAACATACGGATACATACGACTAACATACGGATACATACGAATACATACGAGTAATACGAATGTTTTTCTCATAAAGGAAGCTCTAATTATAAGCCTTGCAGGCATTTTTCACGTCAGCAAACACGTACCCGGCTCAGTTTGAGGGGGAGGGAGGGTATGTTGATCGACCCCCCAAGGCTTTCGTTAAATTTAGTCACAGTGAAATAAATTCACATGGAGTGCAAAACCCTTAGCTTGCGCTACAAGATGACAATATATTTTGGATGTCGCTCATGTCGTATGACGTCATCAGATCCACCATCTTGATTTCACTATTTCAGCTTAAGTTGCCTGTGATAAATCAGTGCAAAAAATCAGTGCAAAATCAAGCCAGAAAGCTTAAATGGGGTAAAAGATTATGACAGACCTGCTCTGACTTCCTTACGTGTCATAAATGTAAACTGGCCTGACAGTCATAATCATCTACGAGAGCAACATCCAAAATATATTGTCATCTTGTTGCGCAAGCTAAAGGCGGCGAAATACGAGATACAAAAACCCTCAACTTGGCGCGCAACATTATTTCGTTGCAAGTTTGGGTCGATTTCTCCCGTTTTTCACCTTGCATGATCAACTTGTCGAGCAAAAAAAACATTTGTTGCGGGTTGAAGAAAGTTGTTGAGAAAAGTAGAGCGCGGATCTACTCTGAGCAACAAATTTTGGCTTTGTCGCTCGTTTTTCATCAAGCTCACAACTTGTCGCGCAACAAATGTGCTCTTGTACTAGCAAATCAACCACTCAGCGCCCTGCATTTCTTCAACCCGCAACAAATGTTTTTCTTGCGGGTCAAGTTGATCACGCAAAGTGAAAAACGCGAAACATCGACCAGAACTTGCAACGAAACAATGTTTCGCCACAAGTTGAGGGTTTTTGTATCTCGTCCTTCGCCGCCTTAAGGGTTTTGCACTCCATGTGAATTTATTTTACTGTGACTAAATTTAACGAAAGCCTTGGAGGGTCTATCAACACCACCCCCCGCCCCCCCCCCCCCCCATCCTCAAACTGAGCCGGGTACGTGTTTGCTGACGTGAAAAATGCTTGCAAGGCTTATAATTAGAGCTTCCTTTATGAGAAAAATATTCGTATTACTCGTATGTATTCGCATGTATCCGTATGTTAGTCGTATGTATCCGTATGTTACTCGTATGTTAGTCGTATGTCAGTCGTATGTATCCGTATGTTCCGTATGTTACTCGTATGTTACTCGTATGTTACCCGTATGTACTCGTGTGGTGTTTTAGTCATGATCTAAATTCGACCGAAAACTGATAAGGCATGAATATTTTTAGATTTTTAGGAATAATAGATAACGTGGTTCAATGCGTAATGTGATAATGCGATAAAAGTGTCAAATTTGCGACCCATTGCTAACGGCAACGGAAGCGATCGCATTACGAATAATTAACCTCTGTTGCCAAAAACCACCCAAATAACCGGTCAGTGTAAAACGCAGACTGCAGACTGCAGACCAGGGATAAAATGCAGACTGAGGGTAAAATGCAGACTGCAGACTGCAGGTTTGTACTTTCACACTGAAACCCCAACACAGCTCCCATCGCTTTGGTTGCCCCACCGCATGTTTTAAATCCGGATTTTTATCGAACTCTAAGAATTGAAGCTGTTTGAATCCTTGTTGTTTGAAAAAGGAAAGTTTCGTTAAGTGAGTTGCTTTTAGGCAAAGAAGTCACCACCCCGTAATTCAACTGTCCATTTTGCTGCACTGAACAAAGTAATCGAGTAATTACCCAATAACTCAATTTATTTTGACACGCATGGCTACAGTACCAATTAACAAAGACAGAGATGACGTGGATTTTGCAACCATTTAACGTTTCAATTCAGTCGGCTTAAGCCAGTATGACTGGTGTAAAAATTTCTTATTAGGATCCTTTCATTCGCTTTCGTGTACGTTATGTTTATCCTTTAGTTCACAAGCTCGTTTGTTTTGCATCTGGAAGATGTAATTTTCAATTATAACCTCTCCCTAGGGGTTATCACGCATAGCTTAACCAATGAAATCCCCGCGTCCTAATTGCTCGGAATACATGAAATTCTTTGTGCATTTCGTTGCACCGAAAAAAGACAACCGAGATTATTCAGGTATTCGAAGTAATAATTGTTGGTTTTTCGATCGATTTCCCTCGATGTACCGGTGTGACAAATAATTTGGAACATTGCAATGCATCTGGAAGCGCAAAAACAAAGCACAGATGATTTCAACGCGTACGATCGCATCCCCAAAAGGTGCAGCGACCTGCAGTCATAATAATGTGAGTTGTTGACAGATGTAAAACAGGATTGTCTTTCAAACAATCTTTATTTTATCCTTATGACTCGTTTTTTTATTATTAATATTTATTTTACCCTCAGTCTGCATTTTACCCCCGGTCTGCAGTCTGCAGTCTGCGTTTTACACTGACCGCCCAAATAACCGATTTTTCGACGGAAAATTCATCCCAGAGGATAAAACTATTCACTGGACATGTAATAAAGGTAGATATGTTCGAGCGAAAGAGAAAACAAGCCAATATTTTGACGGAAAACACAATAATGTGAGATCAAAGGAACATGTGGTGAAGACACGCAATTGCGGCATCGCTTCGACAATAATCTTACCTTTTCAGCGATTTTAACGCTTGAAATTCCATTCAATCCACCTTGTCTAGTCTTTGAATTCAATATTATCGCTGCCCTGCGAATCTTCAATGTTCTACATAACAGCACACTTGGTAAAAGACGGCTCGACGGGCGACAGATTGTTGTCGATGTTGTCGCCTGTCTTGTTCAGTATCCAATTGATTTGCCATTTTTGAGCTTCATAAGGGTATATTTTGTTCAAAGATCCACTAAAACGCCATTACAGGTTAACTTAATGATTCTACTGTGTCCACCAGAGAAATGTGCGCATTTCCACTACCCTCTCGATCCTAAGAAAATACGCGCAGAAGGCTCTATGCACAAAGACACCACTTACCGGGGGAGTGACAGGCAAGACTTTTACCGACACGGAAAAAAATAAAACGGAGAAATTCTACCCATTTTCCAACTGGGATTGCCGTATTGCCATACGGCAACCCAGTAACAAAAAAACAGCCGTGGTGTCGAGTGTCGTCGGACGAGGGGATTTTAGCACGCGCGAGGCTTCAAACAGCTTCAGTTCTTACGGAGTTCGATGAAAATCCGGATTTATGACATGCGCTGGGGCAACCAAAGCGATGGGAGCTGTGTTAAGGTTTCAGAGTGAAACTTTTATTATCGTTCGCCGATTTAGAAACTCGAACACGACCCCAGGCAAATTGGGGGACAAGTCTGGGATTTGTTTTCCTCTGCTCAACTATGGGTACACTTGCGTAGGTTTGCGCTCACCGTATGGAGGCTCAGTGAACCGTTGACCAGCCGTGTCAAAATTGGTTGTTAGCGAGCCTCGAAGGAGTTTGAAAATTTGAATATTTTTCGCTGTTTCTCAGCAATGGATACTCGCTGGACCTTGAAACTTGGTCAAGGAGAAGTAAATTTATCCGTGTGGCCATCGCCGGAGTTTGAGCGTAACTGATGCCGGAGAAGTGTGATTTTATCGGCGAGATGTGAGGTAAGCTAGGAATTTAGTTGCCAGCCTTTCCTTTATTTAGGTACGAGTGACAATTCGGGAATTTGAGAAGTCGCTTAAATCGCATTCAATCAGGCAAAAAACCACACAAAAAGCGAGAAATTCACCACGACAATAAGGTATGGCTTTTTTATTGAGAACTTTTGCGGGTAAATATCTTTTTCAGTCTGTTATCGAGATTCCTATACAAATCCTTATAATTGTTTACCTTCCGACTCTGGGCCGCCTGTGGTAATACAACACACTGTTGCCCAACGTCGTTCCCAGGGTCCCATGCAATTATCTCATCGACAAAGAGACCCTCGGCTGGGAACGCCTTACCTTCAATTGCTATTGTCATCACACGTCAATATTGGCAGTGATAATGATTAAGATAATGATGGTGACAAACGTTCAGTTCAGTTCAGTTCAGGTCAGTTTCAGAGAAACCGAAGACATGCAAATAGCGAAAGAAAACAATTAAACGTTTGATACGAATTTGTCGTCGGTTTGTCCCTGAACTCCATTGATCAGGTGAATACGTTGTACAGTCATTGGTGAAGAAAGGAAGTGCAGCCCCCTCGTTACGTCTGTCCTAGTCGACTTATTCTCCCTCTTATTCCCAAGAGACTGGTTATACAGACCTCCACCAATACGCTAATCGACCTCTCTGTCTACTTTCCTTTCAGTCGAGGAGATGGATTGTTGGGATACAAAAGTAATTTTCCAGCGATTTTTATGATAATCCTGTTGTTAATCGTGGTGATTTACTTTGGTTATCATAACAGAAACAAGGTGAGTTACAAATAAGCTCTTGTCGATGAGATGAAGATAAAGTCACCGACAGCTTGCTAGTTGGGGCCACAAATTTTGCTAGCCCTTATCTTTCTTCCTATTTTTTACCATGCTCGAGGAACTACCGCCTTGTGATAATTAGCTCAGACCACATGGCTAGAAGCACCAACGTATCTGATAAGTCGACTAAGTTCTGCTATGACTTATCTTCTCCGTACTGAATAATCTAGTGGATAGCGCTCTCTTCCTTTAAATTTGAATGGCTGAGACTAGTTTCTAAAACAACATAAATTGTTGAAAGATGAAAAAGGCATCCGCTGTGACCAATCCACCTCCTTTCCCTTAAGAATTCTACAGTGTTTCGCTATGTTGAGATTCCCTCCCCCCAACCTGCTGAGAGAATCAGTGCGGAAGCAAAAGTAACAATCCCAAAAGAACAACAGGCTACGGGTAGCCTACACTTTGTTTGAAGGATTTTTAGCCGACTTCCTTTAAGTTCACAGTATCTCAGTGGGTTTTTTTGTATGCTACAATATCTAGGTAAATATCCAGTTTGAATTCCGTAGTCCGACGTCCAAAGTCCACATTCCGTGACCCAATGATAGGGTTTAAATGCGATCGTGGATATTTGTTTACATTTAAAACTGTTGTTAACAGCGTTGATTCCAATCAAAACCACAAAACAGATGCTTTTCAAGTCTCTACGATGATATTTAAAAATATTTAATAATTTTTCTTAACAATACTGGGGGAATTATAAAATTACGATATCTGTTGCAGAGTCATACGATAGCCGGATAAACTCGTTTCCGGTCACGCACACTATTGTTTCATACATATTTCCCCGTTTATCTGTCACGCAGTCTTCCGTGGTTTAGTGGTCATCGCGATTGCCTCTGAAGGAAGAGACCCACTACGAGACAGAGAAGTCTTACGCATGCGCAGCCAGAGCGCGACCCGAAAAAAAAGTCCAAAAACGAAGTCGTTAGAACTATAAGGTTCCACTGACGTTTATACTCCATGAACAATGCGCTTTTTGTGCGGAACAGTACTGCCCACCTTCTCTATGGCAGTTTCAGTGATTTGCCTTATCTTCTCTCCTCGCCATACCAAGAGAAAAATGAGAAATGTTCCTTTTCACAAATGCTCTAATGTAATTACAGGGTGAGATGTTTGTTAGGTCTTTTTTCTGTCTCGAGAACGTAACATTTCGACAAATTATTACGTTTTAGATCCAGAGATTTATCAAGACAGGCTACTCTAGCCGAAATCATGGCAGTTCAGGTTACGTCAAAGTCAAAGTCGAAGACGAAATCAATCTACCCCACGATGCCAACAGACATTACGTCTATTAACACAATCTAGGGAGCAGGACAAAATAGTCAGAGGATGAGGAACAGTAAAGCATCTTCACTTCAAGAACCTCTTTGTTTTTGTTTTCAACGTACACTACATCTTTCCTTGGATCGGACGGGAACACGGACGTACTTTCGGATTCGAACGTGATCCTTGAGGAGAAATTCTTCCTACCCAGCGTAGCAAGCGAAGGGCTCCGAAGAGATTTCTCCGCTTTCTCGCCGCGCAAAAAAAAAAAAAAAAAATGTGAAGAAAGCCGCACAATGCTTTTTGTCATGTAGCAGAGGGAGAGCCGTATTTAAACAAGAAGAGGTCAAAACGTCTAGACGCATAGGTCTGGCTGTTTAGTGCGCCCCGTCTTTGTGCTAGACGGCTTTAATGGTTTTCGACGACTATGACGCCTGATTTTAGAGGGAATTAGCATCCCGTTTCGGGCCAGCCTATTTCGGGCTATCAGTGGATCGGGAAGAGTGTAGTTGTGGCGAGGGTGAGAACAAGTCTTTTCTAGCCCTGGCCACTATCCGGAAGTCCCAACCCACCCGAGAGCCTGGAACAGGCAAGTTTTGGGTGAAATTCTCGTTTTCCCTACATACACAAAGTATCGTTTCAAAATATAGAGACAAGTCAAGTTAGAGTGAGAAAGTTTTCATGCATTTATGACAAGCAGCGGTCTGCTGTTTGCCGTTTAACGCTTCTTATTATATAGATACTGATGAAATACTAGGATTTTCCTTCTTGCGAAAAAAAACATATCTTCACCGCGCGCAGTGAACATATTTTTTATCTTTCACATGTGAGAATATAGGTGACGTCATGGTAACGAACACGATTAGTCAATAAAAGGCGAGCTTCCCCTAATTGTAAGGTACTTTTGTGCTTTAATAAAATTCTTCTCTACTACAATAACATTTTTATTGCACAATTTTACATTATCAAGATTTTTTTTCATATCTTTTTTCATGTTACACAACATGCATGTTTTAGCGGTTGCTGACCACTTTTTCATCATTTCGAAAAGGAGTAATTAAAGCAAGTTGTTTTTAATCTGGATATTTCATCAATATCTATATAATAAACAGAACGTTACATGGCCGCGCGGGGATACGGATTTTATCTTCTCGTGCTGAAAGTATCTCCTACTCGTTCGAGATACTTTCAGCACGAGAAGATAAAATTTGTATCCCCGCGCGGCCATGTAATATCCTCTATATATTCTCTCTATTACGCACGATTGTAACGTACTTTGCCTGACAATTAATGTTTCTACCATTTTCCCGCATTTGTTTTGACAAGGCCAACAATGTGTAGGAAAAGACGAAAAGTCAGTCAAACCCAATGGAAACAAAATGTTGGAAATCTTGACGTCGTACTTCCGTATATACATTTTATAAAATAATTAGGATAGTACGCGCACTCTCATTGGTCAATAGCTGTGTTTAGATGAGAGTATGGCAACACGGCTCTGACATCATACCAAATTTGATTGGTTATGTATTGTCGGACGCGTGTTTTGATTGCCTCGTAGGAAACATGAGTGTGTATCAAGAAAATATGTTTCAATCAAGAAGTAAAAAAACCGGCATTTTCCTTCATTTGTGGAATTATCTTTGAGAAATATTTTTATAAAAGCAAAAGAGTATTTTTTCCGTGTTTCCATAGGAGTTGGGAGAATTCTCGACAGTTATTTCCACCCTGAGATGCATAACTGTCTCGAATTCTCCTAACTCCCCTCGTGTTTTGATGACGCTATGGAAACACGGAAAACGTTATTTCAGACAGCTCAGTAACACAGTTGTAGTTTATACATTACAAGCATTATGAATAAAGACAACTTTTATTACAAAAAATGCATATAAAGGGTGAACACAATCTTATTTGACATTACTCCTTAACTGACTAATCGAACCTCAAGACTGCCATTCAAAAACACATGTGGTAGAAAAAGGCAAATGTACTTTAACTGGTTATAGAGCGGTTTTCAATTTGGTGTCGAAAGTGATTAGCGAATTGCTTTGGTTTATGATTACTTCACTCAGTGATTGGTTCAAAGTTCTCGCGCCACTTTTTCAACCAATTAGAAGTGAAACCAAAACCAATTGTGGCTCGCGCGTGCACATTTTCCCGCGCTTTGTGTCGGCTATGTGTAATTACTTCCAGTTTGGATTGGTTTACTGGATTGTCTCTGTCCTTTTTGATTGGCAAAACTAATTACTTTGGTTTTGGTTTTACGACACTCGATTGAAACTCGCTCTATTAATTCACTGCCTATACTGTACGTCAAAAGAGTCCAAGAGAACTACCAAAAATACTTAAAACAAAATAATACGTTTTGGACATTTTTACAATGTAGCAGCGATTATGGCAACAAAATATGTTTGATTTGTCTATAGGGTGAACCAGGGTGCCTTTGAACCTTTGCAT
Source organism: Montipora capitata (assembly GCA_949126865.1). Classification (NCBI taxonomy): domain Eukaryota; kingdom Metazoa; phylum Cnidaria; class Anthozoa; order Scleractinia; family Acroporidae; genus Montipora; species Montipora capitata. The sequence goes on from OX421445.1 coordinate 28,104,238, forward strand.
TGTTGCCTCAAAGAAGCCTGCATGGATGGTTGGACTTTTTGGACGTTTGTGAAATCAATATCCTCTTTCATGAGTGCTAACCTAATCATCCAGAAACGCGTTTTCACTTGGTCATCCAAATTTTAGTATAATTATAATTCCCAAATACTCCTAGATATTACTTTCATGAGCAGTCTCCGCCAAGAATCATTCACCTTTGATAGCAGGTTTGTTCATCTGCCAAATGTTGTAGTTTAGTGCCGTAGCAAGGGTGACCCAACCAAGGTAGGGCAAGAGCAAACCTGCTGCAACTCTGTTGATTGGATAAAATGTGTAAACACAGCCGGCAATATTTATCCACAGGACGCAGATCTCACCAAACGCCTATCGAGAAAAAAAAAAACATTCCAAATTCCATTGAGTGCCGGTTATTAAATGTTTCAGTTAATTAATAACCTCCGTTCTCATGGAATACAGAGGAGGTCCTTTCAAAGACATTGATAATGCGCTCATTCTGAATGCTAAGTGTTCGAAGCAAAGGTTGCTATTTACACTTTTTTAACGCTCTCTCGAGGAGTCTCTCTCTATAGGAATGCGTGTGACTCTCCTCTCAAGATCACCCTCTCGTCTTG
>OX421445.1:28119848-28122348 GCA_949126865.1 Montipora capitata
TACAAATTCAGGTGGGTTGGTGGTCTCACAAGTCTCTTTGAGTGAGTCCTCAATTGTCCTTTAGTGGTGCTGGATTGCACTGTGCATCACTATTTATTGACTTCCCTGTGGACTGAGATGATTCCTGCACTCTTGAAGATCTGTGCTGCGTCTGATTTGGCTTGCTGACGCTGAATCTGTATTTTGGTGCTGGACTTGTGGACTTGCAATAGCTAGGCTTGGGCTCTTTGCTGGGGGACATTGGTTTCCAGGGTTAGGGGGCTCCCTCTGGAGTGACCCCAGCCCTTGATTGCAAGGAGGCTTCTGGCCATTTGTCAGATGGCTGAGCGTCACTAGAGTCTGAATGATCTGTTTGGCTACCTATGTACTGGGACATATACTGTAGGTCTTCGCATCAGTGGGCGGAGCAGCAGCCAATGGGATCTGCACTCGATTCTGGCGTATCTTTCCGTGAGGGGTATTAAACCACATTGTCCTTGGAGAGGACACTTTCTTGACAATGCCATGGGGCCAGACTGAATCCTTGTGCTGAGGAGTGGATTTTGCATATATCCACTTTCCTGGCTGAATTGCACCATGGACACCTCCCAAATTTCTGTCATCGTGATAGTGATGTTTTGCTGTAGTACGGCGCCCCTCAATTTCAGTTCCAGAATACACAATAGTAGGCTGCAGGAGTTAAGGCATCATAGGAAGGATACCCCTTGTGCAGTGGGAGAGTAGCCTTTGAGCAGGAGAGTGTTCAATGTCCTTGTTACAATATAGGCTGGTAGTCCGGTAGCACCAGATGAATGTCCTTGTTCTTTTCCGGTAGTGTCTTACAAGTCGGAGCAGTGTCTAATTTTAGTCATGTCCTTGGTCAGTCCCAATTTTAATTGGCACCTGCCTGTCAAAATTGGAGCTTTGATTTTTAACTGAAGGCTGTTTACCGTGAGCGTAAGTTTTGGATTTCACGGTCCGCCTTTACGCACGTCCAAAACTCACCGACTGGACCTCAGAGGGTTGGATCTAGGGAAAAGTGATGTCATTCACTCAATAGCTTAAAATTTCAGCGTGTAAACGTAGTTTATTATATTGTATGTAAAACACAAGTTTAAAAATCTGAAAGCCCAAAGCTCCGGTGCTGCATAGTAATTCAGTCGCGTACAAACGCATTGCATTCCTAAACTAGTGAGTATTTGATGTCATTTTTTCCTTGGTCCAGCTCTCTCAAGATTTTAAAGTTAGTAATGGCGGATCATTAAATAGAAAAATCCAGTTAAAATATCGAAGTGTCTTTTTGAAATAAGGCTGAAAACTTGGGTCGCTTAGTGTTTAGTTAACATAGTTTTGAAATCCAAAGGAAAAAAGGTTTGATTTTTTTGTCATACATGTAGTACCACTTTTTAAATTAAGAATTAGTATTGCACCAATACTATCCTTCATGTTGTCCTTAGGGCATTGCATACGAAGACTAATAGAATTATTGCAGTTAAGGTAAGGTTCTCAGTATTTGTTGCCTTTGATCTACCTATTTGGTTTCCTTTTTTTGGTTAGTTTAATTCGTTTTCATAAGTGAAAGTTCGTCGTCGTAAGGGAGAAACTTAAGTATTACCAAAGAATCCTAAAAATTCCTGTATTGAACATCTCAATAGAGTCGTCTGGGAACTGGTCAATTGCTAGTTCCATTTTCCTTGAGAGGTCAGAGAATGTTGAATAATGTATGAAACTTGTGTATTAAACTGTGAGCGTTGATTGCAGTGTTGAAGTTTGACTTGCGGTGTTGTTGAGTAGACGTTAATCACCCCCTCTTTATTTTTCAATTCCTCCACTACAGCTAATTAAGAAGATGATCTTCAGCAAGTAACCCGTACAGGCCAATTAACTTATTATAGATCATATGAAAGTCTGTTTTTTTTTGTGAAAACGAGTTGAAAGAAAGTTTAAATTATCTCTTCCTTCATATGCAAAGTTCAAAAAACGATGCTCTTGAAATTGCATGGAAAAGATGCCAATCACGTGATCTAAAATGAGGCCACAGTTGGGGTTGACAGACCTGCACAACTCCCAAGCTTAAGCGTGTGTGTTAGCCTTTTTCATATGGCTTGGCTCTTACGAGTATGTCTTTGAGCGATCGACTTCTCCTGTGCGATATGCACGGTGGATCTTTGTAGATTTCGCTCAGCAATGGTTGCTGTTTTATTTTTAAATACCAGTTTTTTGAGGATTGTTTTAGCTTTGGCATCGATGGATGATATTGCGTGACAAAAGGGAAGATTCTTTTGTTTTCCCTTTGTTTTCGTAGAAGGGCTTGCTCTCTAATATCTTCAAAATTTACCTTTGAGAGAGTCGTGTTTATAAGATTTTCTGAGTAGCCTCTCTCTAGCAAATGCGATTTGAAGTTTTTAACGTTCTCTTCAAACGTTTATTTGGAAAAGTTTATTGAGAGAAGTCTTAGAGCCTCTCCTTTGATAACGCCTTTTTAAACTCCGGGTGGGTGAGACAAACTGAAATGTGTAGA
>OX421445.1:28127348-28129848 GCA_949126865.1 Montipora capitata
TTGCTTTTAATTTAATTTATGCGACTTAAACTAAGACTCGCAATTACGTGGTGGGGAAGTCGTCGTAAGCAAGCCAGTAAAAATCCTTGACACAAGGGATTTACATGAATGAATCCTGCAATGTCAGTCACAACTTAAATTCAGGAGTCCCTCCCTTGGATCGTAAGGTAGAATGCGATTGACTGGCTAACCAAACGGAAACTCTGACTTGGATTAAAGAGACTGAAAGCATAGCATAGGAAAGCTACTTCGTTGCCATCACTCTTCTCTGATTCATGGCCTCTATTGAGTTATCAGTTCGTTGTGTGAGCGTGATGTTGAGCGAGCCTAGCCTACAAGCAGCGGCTCTTCCGTTGAAATGGCGCGCGTTCGAAATATATCAGTGGGCTTGGTTACTAGTTTCGAAACTAATGACCAAGCCCCAAAATTTCAATTGGGCGCCATTTTCAACGGAAGAGCCTGCAATCATGAACGTGTTCTCCTTACATCGTGTATATTCTAATTTAGGTGGTCAAAGGACTTCTCTATTTGTGGGAGCTAAAAATTATGCATAGAGGTAAGAGCAGGGTAAAAAGATCTGAAGAGTTCAAGGAATTCTGCTTGAATTATCGTTTCATGCAGCCTGATTTTCTGTAACTTCAAATGAAGATTTAGTTCTGGAAACATGATATAATTTTTCCAATTAAAGAAGCGGCGCATCAACTACGTGAAGTTCCATCTTCACCGTCTTTTTTTCCGCTGACCACTGCCAGTGACCAGATGTTCTCTTTTAAAAGTCTCCTACTTCTCAGTCTTCCCGGATCACAAATGCAAGAATCAAAGTATCAACAGTGGGAATGGTCACTGTAAACTCAAAATCCATTTGCTGATATTTTAGGAACAGAAGTTCCCTTCTGGAAATCAAATCCTTGGCATTCCAATTTTCCAAATCAAACGTACAATGTAGCCTTTATTTTTCGGCCTCAGGCTCAACCTCGTTCCCAGGGTCTCTCTTCTTTGCCTCCTTTGTCGTTGAGGAGAAAGACCCCCTGATTCTGCTTTCCAGAAATTCCTACGTTACTTTTCCTTGGACGTAGCTATCATAACGTATTTTCTCTTCAACAGACGTAAAGCCGTCTAATATTCTTGTGAGCACGAGAGGTCAAGTAAAGCTATGTGACTTTGGTGTGAGTCGGCAGGTATGTCCTAGTAGTTAACATTTTGGAAAATATTTTTTTAATATGCTTTATATATATATATAAACTGGTCTCATACAGTCCTCCAAGTAAGTATTTTATAAATCCCGCTCAGGGCAAATTTTCTTTCAAACATTTATTCAGTTAAAAATATGATTATTTGGGGTGTGCATTGTCAGGGTTTCTCTCCTACACTCTCTCTAAAATTAAAATTAGCCTGTATCCTTCTAGGATCCTTCCTTGTCATCCGCTAAGTTGACTACGGTCGTGCATCATTAATTTGATCCTTAGTTGGGTTTCAAGTGAAGTTATAGGCTCCCCTACCTTGTCACCCTGAAAGAAAATTTCCCGGGAGGCCCACGCCTTAACCACGTAAATCACCTCTTCGATGGCTGTGTTGCCAGCATGGTTGTCCTGGTGGTGTAGTGGTGATCACACCCGACTACAATCTCGCTTTTAACATTTAAATCTCAATTAAATAACCCTATATTTTTCTAAACTGGTCTCATACAGTCCTCCAAGTAAGTATTTTATAACTTAAATTGACTTGCTTCTTCCTTCTTAGCCTATTTATTGTGTGTCATTTTTATCTTATTAGTGGCGTTAGGTCTCAATAGGCCTTTTGCAACTAACGATCACATGGTACAAAATCCCCCATGCTGCAGGGCAAGCTCATTATTATTCCCCCACTGGGACATTAAAACAAAGAGACCTGAACCAGACAAGCTTGACTTGCCTTTGTTTTAATGTCCCAGTGGGGGAATAATAATGAGCTTGCCCTCCAGCATGGCGGATTTTGTACCATGTGATCGTTAGTTGCAAAAGGCCTATTGAGACGAAAGTTCTGTTCATCTCTCCTGTCACTCCTCCTCATTTTTTCTTTTCTTGTAACTGTGTAATGTAGATTAGTTGTTTGTATTTGTTGAACTCTAGTGAATAAATTAAATAAATTAATCAATTACATTAAAATACATTCATATAGTGGGGATACTCAGTGGGCAATGGGCCTTATTCGCGCGGCGGCCAAATTGGCCCTAGACGACAGATTTCGTACGCCGAGCCTCGAGTTGAAATGTTCGGGAACCACTTTCGGTGCGCAAAAACAAAAGTTTTCAATCCTTCGAGACTCAACATGGCCGAAAAAGGGAAATCTGTCGGGGGTGGTATACTGCTATGATTTTATTATAAGTTTAAGCTCTTAACTGGGGTTAATGAGCCCTTAGGGAGCACTATTTTTTTCCCTCACTTGTCCCTAGTGTACACTACTCTCCTCACCCTTGCAATCAAGGCTTGTCCAGTAGTCAAAAGCTCATTGTTTAGGTCAA
>OX421445.1:28134848-28142348 GCA_949126865.1 Montipora capitata
CTGGAGTCTTGGAGTCTCTCTGCTTGAGGTGACACATGAATTCTGTGTCCGTATGTGTTGCATTCGGCAAACCCCTTTTGACTTAAAGAAACATAAGGTATTTTGAGAAACCACACCAAGACGGCCTTTGCAATCTACAGTTCAAAGTCCGTACCTTTCTGCCTCAAATTAGTTGCAGACACTGGCAGGACAACACAAAGGGGTCGTAAAATAACTGATCAGAAAGTGTTGGTTTTGTAAATAAATCCGGAAGTGGTTTGGCTTTCAAGTCTTCTCCGATAAGGACTATAAACCGTAGGCACAACCCTAGTTTAGGAACGAAAAACCTACTCGCCATTTGCCAAATGGTTGTGTAACCTTCATCGCCTAGGTGGTGAAACTCAAATGAAAGTTAAACTGTCTAAATCACGTTCTCGCCAGTTTAAGAGTTTAATTTTTTGACCAGTAGTTGATTACACGAACAACCCTGGTGGACTACCCGCATGTGCTCATCTTGTAATCCCTGTTTGATTTTTTTGTATCGCTGAATGTTAACTCTCTTTTAATTTAGATGGCTTTGGGAAGATTCCCTTATCCAACGGTGAGTCCTGTTGGTTGTGTCTTTCGTTGAACTCAGTGTTTCAAATTTATTTCTTCTCCTAATCATGTTGACGCTATGTCTTTTCCTAATTGTTTCCCGTTACTTTTAATAGAAAGTCAAAATATCATAAAATTGTTCTGACTTCTCCAGTACTTCTTGGTGTTGCAGAGAAAACTCTCGTTTTTAGAGAAAAGACATTACTTCCAGTTAAGACCTAAAGACCAATTCTCCCAAATTTAAGTTATTTGCGCTTTGGGGGAATTGGTGAAGCAGTCAAAGCAAAGACTAAGCATGTGATGTATTCCAAGACATCTACTTTTACTTCAATTTTGACCCCAAAACACAATACTTGCTATTTTATAGGAAAAGAGGGGAAGTGCTGAAACATTTCTGGTAACTGCATTTTAAATTTTTTTATTATTTTACCCTTACGATGTCATGTTAAATACTGATAGGGTGGTTAGTCATTTCTGTTTTTCATCATTTTTTTGTAATCTAACCGCAATGTGGAATTCAATATATCGTTTTCTAAATATAGTTTACCATGAAACTGTGAATATAACAAATGAAAGTGCTGGATGATCTTGCATGGCATTGTATTTGTTATGAATGTTTTTCGACGGCTCCTGGAAGATTCAAACGTGAAGTGCGGAATCTAATGAAACATGAATATTGACAAACACCGGAAAAAAATAATAAGGGGCTGTAGTTATCGATGGCAACCAGGACAAAAAAAAACCACCTGCTGATGCTGACATACACGTATTTCCGGAGGTCGTTAGTTTTGGTGATGGTAACAGGCGCGTAGCGTGGTCATTTTTTCAAGTACGCACAAGTACATGTGATCTAGAAACCTAAGTAAACTAAGCGAAAAATACTCCGTTCTTTATTTCTTGTTCTAAATAGTTGTGTTAATACAAGGAAATAACAAAGCGTCTTGCCCTTATTTTGAGCAAACTTGGCGCAAACAAAACATTGTTTTGGTTGTGCTAGCGTGACTGGAATTGTCAACAACGTTCTCGGAACGTCGCTCCTTTGCAACGTCGCCTTTTTGTTGCACGCTGACCAAACAACACTGCATTGTTTGGTGTAAAAAAAGTCAATGCAAAACTAAGTGAGAACATGGTATAGCTTTTGTTTTAGTTTTTAGAATTTAATCAAAGTGGTGTTTTCATAAGGAAATCTTGGTTGCGTACAAGTAAAATGTTAAAAATAGAAACAATTGCTTAAAATTTCAAAATTTTCTGGTCACTTCAAGTACGCACGTGCGTATTTGCGTATAGGACGCTACGCGCCTGGGTAAACTACTGCCGGAAATACTTGAGTGTCCCTTGGATGATATCCTCAAAGCGTGGTTTGTCATAGTGATTTTAGCCCTGGTGTGCACGGAGCGGTGAAATGTAGTTACTTTCCATCTTTTTGTTTTTGTTTTGTTTTTTTTTGTTTTAGCCCATCGCGTTGCTTCAGTGCATTGTACACGAGGTAAGACTTAACGGCTGTAGGGCCTTTCCTTCACTGGTGAAAGGTAAGAAACTCGTCAAAGTGTTCCTTACCTTTTATCATAATTTCATGGAAAATGCGCGCGTACGATTATTTATTCACGGGTTGAGTAGTATCAGAAAAGGAACGAGTGAGCGCAGCGAACGAGTGGGTTTTCTGATACGAAACAACGAGTGACTAAAAATCATACAAAGCGTTTTCCATGCTGTAATGTGTTTATTTCATAGGTACTGAGAGTTTTTCCGTGGTAGTGTTTGGTAGACAAAGTTATTTCGCGCAAATGGAGTGGGGCGATGAAAGCAATAAAAAATGGTTTAAAATTACCCAACCGCCGACTTTTTTAATAGAAATTAAAACACTTGCTGTGTTTGAAATATTCCAAGGTAGTCCAAAGGAAGAGCAAACTCTTCTCGTACAATTTTTTTTAATTCGTCGCTTGTCAAAGCTATCGATGCTTCGGGTTTATTTCCCTTTCCTTGCTTCTTTAGTTGTTTTTGTTTGGACTAAAGAACCTCTCTGGTTTTCTCAAATACCAAGTCGTTTGTTATGCTCGCGGAATACCCCTTTTTCACTTGTCGTTCCAAGCTAGCCACTAAACTTCGAAGGAAAGTCGGCTCGTATTTAATGCGGACGGAGATGATAAATTGGTTAATGTATTCAGTATTGATTCAGCTCAACCGCAGGAATAACCTCCATGTTCCTATCTTCGACCATCGTTTTCAAGCAATCTTACATCTCGTTCAGTTTTTTGAGCAGCATTTTCATATTCTTCTGAAATAAATTCTCCAGCTGAGCGAACAGAAGCAAACCTTCCTTCAGCCATTTTTCAAAGCGCGCGGTTTTTGTGCAACGGCTGTCGGATGACGTTCCATTCGATACGTTCATTCATCACTAGGGAAATTTCGTCGTTCTCGTTACTTATTGGACGAACAATATTTCTTCACAGTGAAATATTGTCGTTCGTCTTCCTGAATTAGAATCAGTACGAATTTTATTCAGTTAATTGACCACTCCCCATAGGGGCTTATCAGGGTCAATGAAACACAATTACGACAGAACAGAACATTCAACGACAACTGTTAAGAATCCTAATTGGCCGGAGGCAAGCTAGTATGGCTATTTACAAGTGCAGCTGAGAAGTTAAACCAGGAACTATTTGGACCAAATCCAACCAGTGGTCAGAGCGTGTCCTGAGCACGGGATCCTTGGATCTCAAGGCATCCATCCTAACCACTGGGCCGTACTGCCTCCGTCCGAACTTGATGGGTTTAGTTCTGTTGTTCTACCCTTCCTCCGAACCCTTCATTGGTAATACGACTGTGGAATGACGTACCCTGAAGTAGCCACGAGGAAGACCCCTGAAAATGAATAACATGCACCATTCACAACCGGATATGTAAGCTTGGAGTTTACAAAAGTATTAAGAGGAGGCCATCACTTTGGTGTTATAGCCTTTAACACGGCATCGGCAATAGTAGCTGGGTACTTCTAGAATAATGATCCAGTTAGACAACAAAAAGCTTTTTCTTTAAGTCATAGCTTTTGCAGTTTCAGAAACCCGTATTTAAGTAGCCTTTAGATTCCCTAGTAGAGCTGTTAAACAAGGAAATGTGTAAATTATTGTTTTGATAGTGTGTGGAATCGCTTTTGTCTTCAGAAGTAGTTATTGTTATGTATTGAATATATAGATGATATTTCAGTTTTTCAGTTTTTCAGTTGTAACTCGGGGATACTCAGGAAAAAATCCGAATGCTTCTTTGCAGGAGTCGAGCCTAAGACCAGTTTCGATTACTCGCTCCGATGCTCTTCCGCTGAACTATAGCAGACTTCCAGTTGTCTTGCGTGTAGCGTTACAGAAGCAAAAATGAAAGTGACAAAGCTAAAACAATTAAGTGATCGCTTAATGCATAATTATGGTTGCTTTGATTGCTTTTTTGAAGAATCCACCGTGTTTACCTGAGGATAAATTTTCGCCTGCCTTTGTGAATTTTGTGTCCCAGTGGTGAGTATTCAAACAATTTATCTAGTGATGTTGTGTATTTAGCAATGGATATTTTGGATATACTGACCAAGTGACTTTCTTATACTAGTAATAGGGACCTAGAGCTGTATAGTTGTACACATAATTCAATGCGTCCAGGATCTCAGGTGGAGAAATGGCCGTTTACAAAAGGAGCAGCTTTAGCATAAGCAGGGCAAAAAACGTTTTTTTTTGTTCCACTTGTCCATTGAACGAGTAAAGTTCAGATTTTGGTTGTCCGAAAGTTAAATTCACTCGTCCAAAAAAATTAGTAAATTGAATAACAGAATATCATAAAAAAACGTAGAAATTGCATAATCTGTTTTGTACCAAATCTCAAGTGTTTATTTTTACAGTTATTTCAATTTCTGTTGTTCTTTGCACTTAAATACACCACCATTTCATACACACACATCAGGGGTCACTCACTTTCTTTATGTACAATACGCAACTTGAGAAAATGCAGCATATTTATGAGGTATTAAAATTGCGATCTAAGATGAAACACGTAAGTCCCGGCAATATATTGAGGCTGTTTTCAAGGAGATCATCTGATGATCGCAAAACTTATCATAACTACGCTTACGGCAATCGCCTCGGTCAAGTGTTAATGAAGCCTTGTCTAAAACGAGGTCGTCATTTCCATATATGGAACGTGGATCCCAGTCTTTACCGAAACAACAGAGCCAGATATTCTCGGAAAACGGGTAAGTTGCCGTGAAAAGAAACCAAAACTCGCGAAACTCAGGCTAGTTTACAAAGTCCAGAGATGCTTGGGAACTCAGACCTCAGTAGGAAAGAACGTTTTTTCTCGGCAAACTCGTCCTGTAGGACAAGTGTTTTTGGAAATTCACTCGTCCGAGATACGAGAGTACTCGTACTCCTAATTTTGTGAGAATCATTGTCGCTGCGGCAGAAGTTTGTCGCTGCGATCAGTTGCACGAATTCAAACCAGTTTGAATTTGTACGACTGATCGCAGTGACAAAGTTAGCAAAAGCAGCGTTGTTGCACTGTATGTACACTTCCGGCAAGAAGTCGCTGCAACGAAATATTAATGAACCAATGACAGAGCGTCATATGGTCCGCCATATTGAATTACAAAACTAGTTCAGATACGAGATCACTGCTTGTGCACCGAACAGGCGTCGTGTCCCTGCGACTTGTTTTGCAAGTAGTACACATGGAGCGACTTGTCGCAGAGACCTGTCGCTGCGACTTGTCGCCTAGTATGTCTCGGCCTTTATCCTATTTCAGGACCAAAATCCTCGATTTCCCTACCCTATTTCAGACCTATTTTCAGACCTATTTCAGCTGTTATACGGTTGGCTTAATATGAGAAGGGCTTTGTCGATGGTCTTATCGCCTAATGATGAAGAAGAAGCTTCTTTTAAAAGAGCATACCCAATTCAAGACTTGAGTGAACAAACCATACCCTATTTCAGACCAAAACGGCAAAAGAACCATACCCTTTGGGCCGAACATACCTATAAGGCTCATATAATGGAGTACCCCCTGGGGGGTTTGATTATTATTACTCGAAACAGAAACTAAAGGCAACGCAATACATGTATCACTTTTTTTGAAAATGTAATTTTTACTGAAAGGGATGTAGTTTGTTAGTCTTTAATAAAGTAATGAGTAAACACTGATGTTGCATGGTTTAATGTAATTGGCGCTTATTTAGATGTCCTTGATCGGGATTATGTAATCGCAGATATGGGATTAAATGACCAAATGAAGAAGGAACTGAAATGGTGCATTTTTAATTATAAGGACATGGAGTGAAAAACTTTTATAGAAAAGTCTTCTGGTAACAAAATTAGAATTCGGAAATTTTTAAAGTACATAAAATTCCCAACAATGCTTGCAATGCAGCTACCCATGACATGGTTTTGCATGTTCATTGGTTTCCTATGTTGCTGTAATTTATAACACTTTGATCGAATTGAAACCTGTTGATCCTTCAACAGCGATTTGTTTCTCACAAATCGTTTCCCCGAAAACTTTATTCGTGCCTACGCAATGGTCGTCAATCGTTCTTTTATTCAAACCAAAGGATTTTCCCAGTCTTGATAAGATAATTTAGTCAGTTCACGGCTACTTTGTGAGAAAGCAAACTTGAAGCAAAGGCGGGCTAAAGCTTTCTCTTACTTTTTCGAGTCGATGATTGCACGGTATGTAACGTTTGACGTACCGTGACTTGTGGACATCATCGTTACCCAAGACTTATTTGCGGGCATTAGGTGTGATAACGTCATCATTTCAAGTCGAAACTTTTCCGGGTAACACACACTACGTATGTCATACTATGTCGCCGTAACTCTGTATACGGGCAAGCTTCAATGATGCGTCCTCGTGATTGCAATTAACGAAATTAAAGCTAGGAAGAACATCGCACTTGAATAAACAACTTAATCGGCTGCAAATGAATCCCAAAATAATCCAGGCTTGGACAAGATTCCAATGAATGTCTGTGCGATTGCGCTGTTCTGCAACTTTATCAGCTCCCATCGGGCTTGGTAGCCAAGTCGATAGAGCAGTGGAGCACAATAGCTCGAACATAGGTTCAAGCCTAGATAGACCGATTCAGATAACTCGATGTTGAACCCAATTCAAATCTCTGGGGGTTAAGATTCTTTGTGTGTTTCATTTGCATGATAATATAGTATTCACATTTAAATGATATTGAAATACTTGGAACAAAACGTTTTATTCCCAGAGGATTTGCATTGGGTACAACACTGAGTAAGCAGAATCAGTCTATTGTCATGCACAAATCTTCCACGCGTTTAAATATATATATGTATTAATTTTTCTACCTTTTTGTTGTATTAATGGTGTTTTGTATTGATTTGTTAGTATGCAAAAAAGTCCACCTGCAAGATTGACCCCTGAGGCAGTTTTGGTAAGCCAAGTTAGTTTGATGTCACTACAACAATTTTGTCGCCTCACTTCGTTCGAATGTAATCCCAATCCCCCGCATATCCTAAGCTGGCTAACCGATTTGTCCTCCTCTCTGTGCATACGGCGAGAGCTACTGAAATTTAAATTGACCAATCAGAATTTAGCGAGCGGGAAAACCTGTGCTATCCGACGTCACGTCAATTGTTCGCAATTAAACGGCCAGAAAACTAATTAAAAGATGCGAGCTGCGATTCGAACCTCAGCTGTTGTGCTTTGGCTGTTATTTCAGGTGCTTTTTCTAACTATTTTAAGATGAATTCAGTCTAGTATTTTCGAATAAAATAAAGAAGACGTCAAAACTGTATTCATGATGTATTTATTTGTGTTATCTTCGCGAAAAAAGACTTTGATGGCGTCCTTTCGACAAGGTAGATCGACAAGAACGTCGTTTACGTACAGAAATGCACCGTTTCCGGTGAATGGGGAAAGGATTGA
>OX421445.1:28144848-28147348 GCA_949126865.1 Montipora capitata
AGACACGTGGCCTCTGGGGACGAGTTTGTTCCCGCCTCGGTTCCAAGTCCATTTTCAGGGCGGGATAAGAGGGAGTCCCGGAACAGGTCTAGTTTTCCCCTGTGCTCAAAAGGCAGTATTTGATTTGATTTGATCTGCAACTCTTGCCCGCCCTTCTTGTCTGCCTACACTCCTGTGCTTTCTTTCTCCTGCTGTCACTACGTCTCCTTTTCCCCCTTGTCTCCTGATTTTCTCTTTTATTCATTATCAGTCATTTATTCATTTTAATCGTAGACGCATCCCTTCATCGCTGCGAATGATGACGGCAATGTCGACATGATATCAATGTGGGTGTGTCGCCAAATAGAAGAGAGAAGATCGCTAGCTCATAGCATGGACTCTCCTACTTCTGAATAATTGTGACCAATTTTGTAGCCTCCGACATAATTCCTGACTCACAAAAGACGTCATATTCTACACCGATCCTCTCCGAGCCTGCGCTGGTTTATTTTGTTTGTTCATTTGACTTTTGTCCTGAATAACGGGAGTAAAAAGAGAATAGAATATTTAATTCGCATCAATTTGCCAGTTAACGCTTGTAATGCAAAGGGTCGCCTGTGCCTCCCATTCCTTAGTCGTTATGTTAGCGAGAAGAGAAGATGCACACGGAAATAGTTTAGGTTCAACATTTTGTACCTTTTTTCGTATACTTTTTTATTTTCTCTGCTTCATGTTTGAAGGACAATAATTAATTTATAATATGAATACATACAACAGTAGTGGTTTGAAGGCTGAGAAGTTACTTGGAACTCTGACAATAGCTTTCCGTCAAAGTGACGCCGGCTACGATGCAAAATTCTTTAGAGTGGTACTATGATCAAAAAATCAAATCTTTTTTTCTTTGGATTTCAGAACTATGTTAACTAAACACTGAGTGTCCTAATTTTTGAGCCTTAATTAAAAAAAAAACTTGTTTATTTTAACTGGAAGTTTCCTATTTGATAGTCCGCCATTACTAACTTTAAAATCTTGAGAGAGCTGGATCGAGGAGAAAATGACGTCAAAGACTCGCTAGTTTAAGAATGCAATGTGCTTATACGCGACTGAATTGATATTTTGCATACATAACAAACTGCGTTCACACCCAGAAATTTTAAGCTATTGAGTGAATGACGTCACTTTGCCCTAAATCCCACCCTCTGAGGTGCAGTCGGCCAGGTTTGAATGTGAGTAATGGCGGTCCGTGAATTCCAAGACTTACACTTAATGTAAACAGCCTTTGGCTAAAATCAAAACTGAAAATTTTGGTAGGCAGGTGTTAAGGAAACACACTTTGAAATTTCTGAAGAAAAAAGGAAGTGGATTTTTTTTTTATCATAGTACTGATTATAAAATACCATAAACCAATTCTGAATATAATACCAATGGTAGATGCTGGAAAGCATCTCAAAAATATTTTTTGCTGCTTTAGTGGTTTTCCGTGTGGTTGAGTAGATTGCAGCATTAAGGATAATTTGGAAATAGGAAGGTATCTTTTTACCTTAACCTTATGTTATTTTTATATCTTGTTTCCTTTTTGTATTGCAAATATAGAAAATTTCCTTCTTGGGAATGTAAAAGAAAAACTATACATCATCGCCGAACTTGGTTGCATCCATGATTTTATTTCGTTTGATTGTTAAATCTTACTCAATCGTTTGCCAAATCGCTATCGCGACCCAGATCACGAGAAGAGCTTCACGGTCGAAATATATGGTCTTGGTGAGTCACTTAGCCCCTATATTTCGACCGCGCGCCATTTTCAACAGAAGAGCCTGTTTGCAGCCTACGCCCTTACCGTATCCAGTTGTAAGGACGGAAATTCGGGAGCTGTGAGATTCAGTTGCACACACCCGCATATGTATATATATTTTTAAATCAGAAATCTCTCGACTATTTGCAACCATAATTTGCGCTCCATTGACAATCTAACGTTCCAATCAAACGTTCCAATCTGGCAGAAAACCTCAAATGTCTTAGTGTGGATTCCACTGCAAATTTAAAATCTGTTTTGTTTTTTACGTTGCCGGATTTTACGTTGGAGTGTAAATTCACAAGTATTTATTTCAAGATAGAAATGACGATTTTCCAGTAGAACACAGCTTGAGTAATTCTGTGACGTAATGTTGGCAAAAAGTGCATTCATTGTTCTTTTGGCCGAGCTGGGAAGTGGTACAGTTTGATCTTAGGGACACAACCATGCCCGTAACTACAATGCTGGACAAATAGAGCGGATGCCTTTGTCATCTTTCGTCCCTTTGTACCATAACCGAAAAGAAGGAAGCACAATGCACCCAACCAGCCCAACCAGCCCAACGCTGTTCAGTAGGAAGTTAACTAACCTGTATCTCAATCTTGTTTCGGGGGAGACGTAATAGGAAAATTTGCTTCGTGAAAAAAAAGGGAAAAAAAAAGATTTGGCCATGTCAAAGAAAGGTAAAAATGCTGCAACAATTTTGTCCATTATTATAGCTCGTTAGCG
>OX421445.1:28152348-28199848 GCA_949126865.1 Montipora capitata
AGGTGACCCCATCGAAGCAGACCGTACTCTGCATGTCGTGGTGAAAGGAGGTGATGATTGCCAGGAGCTTTGGAGGGCAGCCCATCTTCTGTAGGATCTTGAAGAGCCCGCTTCTGCTCACCACGTCAAAAGCTTTGGTGAGGTCCACGAAGGCGAGGAACAATGGCTGCTGCTGCTCTAGACACTTCTCCTACAGCAGACGGAGGGAGAAGATCATGTCCACTGTGGACCTCCCGGCTCTGAAGCCACACTGTGATTCGGGGTAGACTTGCGAAGCAAGGCTCTGCAGGCGGGCCAAGGTGACCCGAGCGAAGACTTTGCTAACGATGCTCAGAAGAGAGATGCCGCGATAGTTGTTGCAATCATAAGGTCACCGTTTTTCTTGTACAGGGTGACTATATTGGCATCTCTCATGTCTTGGGGGATGTGACCTTGCTCCCAGCACAGGCAGAGGAGCTCATGAAGCGGTTGCAGCATGGTTTCCGTCGGGATACCGTCCTTCCCCGGTGCCTTGCCACAGGCGAGACCGTCGATGGCTATGCTGAGCTCTTCCAGTGTCGGCGTGTTGTCAAGCTCCTCTATGACTGGCAACCCAGGCAAGGCATTGAGGGCAGAGTCTGTGACGATGTTCTGGGTTGAATAGAGCTCGGGATAATGCTTCACCCAACTCTGAAGCGGCATGCTCTGATCAGTCTTTGATTTGAGCGGGGCTGTTTTTACGCTTGTAGGGCCGGTGGCAGTTTTGATGCCCTCGTACATCCCCTTTGCGTGGCCACAGTCCGCTGCTAGCTGGATTTTGGCGCATAGGTTCTGCCAGTACAGTACTCGTTTGCACAGTGACGGGTAGTCTGCTGGACCTTACTCCTGGCTGCTCGAAGGTCGTGGCGTGTACTTGGGGAACGGTTCGGCTTGTGAGCCAGCGTCGCTTTCCTCTTGGCCTCCGTGACTGGCTGCATTCTTTCTTGCGTTCTTTCTTACCGAATGCAGACATGGCTGAGTCGTAGATGGCATCACGGAGGTGAGACCATCTGGCATCCGGGTTGCTGGTTGTTGGTTGTGCAGCAAGTTTCTCCTGGAGGCTGTCAGCGAAGCTCTGAGCCTTAAAGGGGTCGGAAGTGCCACAGGCGTTGATGCGGGGGCGACCCTTGGTCTTGCTATGGTGGATCTTTTTGGACTTCAGCCTGACCTTGCTTGTAACGAGCGAGTGGTCCGTATCACAGTCAGAGCTCTGATAGCTTCTTGTGTGGAGGACACTGCTGAGGTCCGCTCTCCTAGTGATGACGAGGTCTAGCTGGTGCCAGTGGCGGGACCAAGGTTGTCTCCAAGACACTTTGTTCAGCTCCTTACACTTAAAGTAGCTGTTGGTGATACAGAGGCCGTGGTGACAGCGGAGTTCGAGCAACCTCTGCCCGTTCTCCTTCATCCTGCCGACGCCGAAGTGGCCGAGGCAGGTAGGCCATGCTTGTCAGTCGGTCCCAACGCGAGCGTTGAAATCGCCTAGCAAATGTATGCCCTCGGAACTTGGGATTCCCGATAGTGTTTCCTGCAGAGCCTCGTAGAATTGATCCTTGGCTTCTGGGGTGGAGGTCAGAATCGGGGCGTAGGCGGTATGATGTTCATAAAGCCCGCCGACGTTTTTATGCGAAGGGCAAGAATTCTCGAGGACCCTCCGGAAGGGGTTTCTGTTGTGGCAATCAGTGAGTTCCTCACGGCAAAACCTACGCCGTACTGCCGTACTGGTGCAAATGTTCCAGCTTGCGATTCCAAGAGCTGGAGTCTTCGTAGTTTTTTGCTTTTGACTGCTTGGTGCAAGCACTTGCTCGCTTGTCGGGAGGGTCCCCTAAGCTCTCTTTTCAGACCGTGTCAAGCCACCTCTGGAGTATTATTTATAAGAAAGAGGAAGTTGTCGGGTTTAGCTATAGGTCGTTTTCATTGTCACGCGACGAAAAAATAAAATCGAAACCGTTCAATGAAATGAGCCAAACACTTGGAATGTTGTAGGAGACAAATTCATAAATCACCTCACCAATTCTCAGGTCTGTGCGCTACAGCGTTTCTGAGTTATTTGTCGAAGCTTTTCACGCAACTTTATAGAGTTTATAACCCTGGAAACTCAAGTTCATCGCCTCGCTCTCGCTCTTTGGTGCGGCACTGGGTCCCAATAGGCGTATTGCGTGACAAGATATATGTTATATATGGCGTTATATTTTCAAACAAGTTTTATGTATGGCCTGAGAAGTTTTATATTTTCAAACATGTTTTATATACGGCGTAACAAGTTTTATATTTTTTAGCAAGTTTTATGTATAAGTTAAGATGTTTTATTTAAAGAGTAATACGTTTTATATATTTATTGATAAGTTTTATATATGACAAGAAGTATTTTTGATACAAACGGCATTCCATATTGCTCGGCCATTGTTTTTTATTTTGGAACTGAATTCATCATTACTGTGCAAACTGTCCGCACTAAATTAATACCTTTAAATCAGGCTTTTTATGTGAAATGGAAGTCCAACGCATGTGAACTTGTTTCACTGTAAATTATTACGCTTGACTTTTTTAATCGTTAGCTTCTGTTAAGTTTTGCTGTTGTTCTAATGTAACTGAAGAGAAAGTGTAGAAAGATTACCATTCAAAACGGAAAATTTTGTCAAAGAGTTTACTGTGCGTGTAATTGCAGTTTTTGTTGTTGATTAAAACTAAATGTTGCTTATCTTTTGGCAAGGCTTGTTCGTTTATTGCAGTCAGCTCAAAGGTGTTTAATCACTCTACACTGTATCAAACTAATGATGATTTGTACTTTATGCACAAGACATGTTTTTTGCACACTGTTTTGCTTTCTGGGGTGAGAAACGGGAGCCCTGTTTTTAGGCTTGGCTAAATCTAAATATTATTCAATACAGAGATAAAATGTAATATTCTCTTCTCGTTGACTCTCCTCAAGCAACAAGTAACTAAAATTTTCTTTACAAAACGTTTGGGAGTTTGGGAATAGAATAGTTCCTGACATTAAACTGAGTAAAGAAAAATATTATAAGCAATATTTCATAGATGATAAAAAAAAATAAAAAGTTGGGCTGGTATCACTGCGACATAAGCATAAAACGGCTTGGAAACAAAAAAAAAGGTCGATTTTCTGAAATTTTCTTGAATTAGCATGATTTTTGCCCTTTTCATGTCCAGAGAAAATAAAGACCTCATTTCGTGCCAAAATCCCCAGCGTACGTCTACCTCCGGGACATGAAATTATTTCTTAACAATCATGGAAAATGACAGGCGTTCTCTTTAAAGATGGGCGTTTCTATGAAGATCTCTGCTGTGGAGGCCATATTCTTTTACGATGGGCATCTTTCGAGGTTCTTAATGCCTGTCTCACCCAAAAAGTTGACAACTCATTTCCTGCGCGCGTAAGCTCTGGAAAAAGGCTCGGAGGAATGTTGCGTACTTTTTCATACCCTGGTTGCTGCTTGTCCCCTCACCCCGCACTCGCTGCATCCGAAGAATTGTCACTTTCACCAAAAACACCGTGGTGTGACCCCCTTCTCCCCTTTGAAAAATCCTAGCTATGCCCCTGCGTAAGGTAGAAAAAATCAGAGATTTCAAAGTCAACGTGATAGGAAGTGGTTGTTTCAGAACCCCAACCCTGATAAACTACGAAACGGAGAAACTATTTCTTTAACGCCGTGCGCCAAAATTGAATTTGGGTAGCTCGGGGGGCAAAAAGCGTTTCAAATTTGATATTTAGAGTGACAAATGCTAATAAACCTATTCGCTCGACAGAACACCGACCACGATGCATTGATCTTTCCATGGATGACGCTTACTGATGCATACATATGCATACGTATTCAACCACTGGAGTGAGTGAGATGTCTTAATTAATTGCTTGCAAATGGAAATATCTCTGTGTTACGATTGACGCATTTACATTCTCTCTCGAAGATATTATTTTATCTTTGAGTTTTTCTGGATAAGAGAAGAATACTTCACTTCGATTGTAGTGGTGATCATTGTTGTTAGAGGTAATGCAAATTTTGTTTAATTTTGTAGTAGCCAGTCCAAGTTGATTTCAAATTCTGAATCTTTGCTGGGCCTCGCTTTTACTATTTCAAAAGCAATTTAGATAGCACAAGTCAGACTACAAGTCAAGGTGTTCAAATCAAGCGACATAGATATAGATGTTGGTTGGAATGGACAATGAAGAGAGAGGGATTTCAAAATAGACAAAACTAATGTTGACTGATTTTATTACCTTTATTTCTCGAAAACGTATTTGTCACACAAAGAAGTACCCGAAGAGGTCTAGGCATGGGAATTTTTGACGACAGAACATCTTCAAACTACACTGTTGAAGTGGCTGTTTAGCAGGCTGTTTCCGCCTTTTGAAATGTCAATACTTTCGGTTCATACTCGATATTAACTTAGTAACATTCTTAGCTCTAATTATGCACAACCGACCATCAATATGTTGCAAGCCTGGCCATGATAAAACTGATAAGAGCATCTCATTCAGAAAACATTATGGGCTTTTGACAAAAGTTAAATATGCGTAGTCATCGCTCTTTTGTAAATTATTTTGCTCTGTTTCCACACGAATAAGTCAACTCCCATCTTCAGAATGTGACGTCTCCAACATCCTAGGACCGACCAAAGTCATTCATTACAATTAATACGATAATTGCCTGAGATTAACTATCTTGGGGAGACCAAACATTGCCGGTCCATGTAAATCGAAAAGGCATATGATGCTTGTATTAAATAGCATAATGCTTTTGTCTTAAGGTTTTCGCGCGTTGCTAAGGAAGTGAAATGTTAAATCCGGTTAATGACGTCATCATATCGTGAGCTGGCCAGAAATCCCACTCAAATCACCGCATAAACTATTGTTTGCAACGAAGGCTTTCCCTCGCCCTTCCTCGCGCTCGTTTTCAGATCAACTGCGCATGCGTAAATTTCCGGCGGTCTTTAAAATGAATTTTTTTTTAATATGGCAGGTTTCACACCCAAATACAGAATATAGCTAAACATTGATTTTTTGAAATCATCTTTTTTGAAAATGTTATGGGTTTTCAGTATCGTTTATCGCTTTAAAAGAGCTTTTTTCAAAATAAAGAGAAAACCATACTTGGCTGGATGCAAAAACGAATACAAATTATCAAACCACTGATTAAATACCCAAATTGTGCAGCACGTAGACAAATTTAGAGTTTTCTTTTATTGGTCACGTGACCACGGGCGTGAAATGATGGCGTCACATTTAGGGTCATTGGTTTACGAAAGTTGGAAAGTGAGCAAAATAATGCCAAATTCTCTCAAATTACTTTACCATTACATCTTTAGCAACGCACCCCGAAAAACACGTCAGTAGGCCCTTAATGATTCTGCTCCTGGATAATTGTCATCAAAATTACTTTGCCCATGTTAATTGAAAGGGTCTGGAAACACTAATTAATTGAAACTGCGTGATACCGTTTTTAACAGTTTCATGACTGCGAGGGTTTTTTTCACCTTAGTTTTGTTTCTTAAACGTTTCTTCAGTGAATATCTTATAGTTACCAAGGTCATTTTCTTTCAGAACGGTTTCTGTATGTGTTTCACTTGCCAAGCATTTTAAGAGCCTCGGGGACAATGATATCCCTATCAAATTTGACGTTTGTGAGACTTCTGATGTTATATTCTGGTAAGTAAGTCTTCCTGTTTTGCTACGCTTAATTATTGTTACATTATTTTTCTTCCTTTTTATCGTTACTTTTCTTGAAACCAGGCAATCAAGTAGTTCGCTTTGCTATGCATACCTAATTTCCACTTACGAGAACTGAATGATTCATTCAATAATAATATGACTATATGAACTCTAGCCTTGGTTCTGAATATAGCACAAAGCGTTTTATAAGTTGAGGAGATCGGAAATCAAATTAAGGAAGAGCTGGAAGTTTACTAGCAATTATCCATCATTTTCTTCCATATTGTTATAGAAGCCTTGGCTCAAACATCACATTTCGTAGGATTTACTCGCTTAATTTAAGAACCAAAGTTCGTGGCTGCTGACCTTTTTTCTTTCCTTTCTTTTTTTTTTTTGTTTACTTTTTATATTTCATCCATTCCAGCGAGAAATTCCCCGTATCCTTTCCCAGGAACTATCTCTATCTGAAGGTAACTTGGAGCTGAACCAATAGGTCCTCGTGATCAAATGACAAATTGGAACACTGCAATATTCTTTGTGAGATGTTTCGAAAACTGCAGATCAGTGTTAATAACTTAAGGAAATAAATTTGATAAATAAAACTGAGAATTTATCTTGACGATGAAGACGCAAATTTCATGCATATTTTAAAGATATTGATGAGCTTCAATTTATTAAGTGAAGGACACAATATATTTTATCAGTTCTTCAGCTTTTTTTGCCAGTACTTTTTTCTTTCAAAGAATTTCCGTCTGTAATTAGTTTTCTTAAACATAACAGATATTGTAAATTAATAGTACCTTAAATGGATACTTTAAATTAAATGTAATATACATGTAATATAACTATAATTTATTTATTTATTTATGGGTGAGTAACCATGTTACTCCCTCAACTTGTTTTTTAGGAGATATTAGCAATTTTTGCTATCTTAAAATTCGAATCAAAATAAAGTTATTGTATACGTATTGAAATTGCTTTTTCATTAAAGGCTATTTTAAAATTTCATTTGTCCAGATGTGACAAATTTATTTAATCGATTAAAATATCAAATTAATGAAAAAGTATTTTTAAAAAATGGAGCGTAATAATTTTAGTATTTTTATGACTGAACGTTTTTCAATGACCAGAATCGATATACTGATTGACGAACTTAAAAGTTCAAAAAAGTACACAATAAAAATTTAATTAAGAAATATTTTGTTGATAGTTAATGATAAATGTTTTAAATATAATAGTATACGTGCAAAACATTTAGCGTGTCGATTGACTGAGAGCACGTCAATTAATCCCAACAGAGTACAGAAAAGTGAAATTAGTGCAGATAGTGGGGTGCAATAAACGTGCACTTTTTGCATGTAAATCATTAAAAAGTATTCGCATGATTTTTCTCGTACAATTTGGAATAAATAAGCACTTATAATTTTTTTTTAATGACTACAAATTACACCTGCCCTACTTTTCAAGTGTTCGTCTGTGACAAAAATTTTACTTGTGCATATTTATTCCAAATTGCACTCAAAATCATACGATTACCTATAAAAACTAAGAATAGGCGAAATCTTTTACAGAATTACCAAAAGAAGCGATTATTCACTTGTGATGAGAACAGTTTAAAGGAAATGATGAAATAAACGCGCATGGTAATTTCTTTAATTTCAAAGTTGTTGTCATTAGTAGCGTCATTTACACTTGCAAGAGAACTTGAGCATGAAAGCCTCGCTTACTTGTGGAGCTCATAAAATTATAAGAAAAAGCACTGTTTGGAGATGGTTTTACACGTTTTATTTATTTCAATTTAATTTAACAATTAGATCAAAGCAATAGTTACTGCGTCATAACACTAGCAATTAATAAAAGGCATCGTTACGGCGTTTAACACAATTTAGTAAGATTGCTTTATGCAAAGGAAAATTCTTTAAGACTGCGGAAAGTTCTAATTGATATATCATTTCCGATTCTGAGGTCGTACTGTTTTATGATATTTTTCGATATTTCAGGGTTTGCTCCTGAAAATGTCT
The DNA here is from genome assembly GCA_949126865.1 of Montipora capitata. NCBI lineage: Eukaryota > Metazoa > Cnidaria > Anthozoa > Scleractinia > Acroporidae > Montipora > Montipora capitata. Next base: position 28,160,056 of record OX421445.1, read on the forward strand.
GAATTTTCAATTAAAAACTAATTTTCTGGACAATATAAACTAAGTAACCCTGGATATTATTTAGGGTGAAATTCACATTTATGGCAGAAAACTGAAATTTTTAAATTTATATTCCATGTTTCGTATTTGCATGTAATTGCGGCTCCTATTTACTGTTAACCATTTATAAAGGGCATTTGTAACCTTTGTAAACAGATCACTGTGTCTATTTTCATAAATAATTAAGAGATAGGTGTAACACAATTACATTTGTGTGTATGTGATATACACAATTCATTCCATGTTAATTAACATGTGGTCTTGAACCGCCACGTCACTCAACTGTGCCTTGTATGCTAAAATACGTCATTAATATCCATCTTCAGTGTTTACATTGGTTACGTGATCAAAATCTAACTTACACCTCGGTTTCTAAGAACCTTTATATCTCGAGGGCTTTATCTGCTTCAAGAATAAAGTGTTTTTGTCACTTGCTTTTAACCCCACTGGACATTTTTTTTACAATGAACAGCTTATAGCGAAGCTCAGGCGCACGAAGCGCGCCAGCGGAGCACCATGGGTAAGATTGTTGGGAAAATCTATCCATGCGAGAAACTTTGGTTATGACGTCAGCGTACGCCCGTGAGCACCGACTATCGGGGTGGAGGTGGTGAGGCAGAACAGCGTCTGAGGACTGCAGTCATCGGGCAATTTTCCTTGGCGGGAAATCGCGTGGCAGCGTTGCATTTGGCAACCAGCGTTTTTCTGGCGGGAAATCGCTAATAGGGAGCTTAAGCACGCGTGTTTTTGAGACGCGGATGGCAACCGGAAGGGAACATTTTGCGTCCCAGGAAAGGGGTGTCCCCAAGAGTTTTATACTAATCATCTCTAAAAGAGAAAAGACACTTGGCGATATAAATGTAGCTGTCTGAAGACAAGTCAAAAGGGAAAACAGCTCACTTCCGGTTGCCGTCCGCGTCTCAAATACGCGTGTTTAAGTTCCCTATTAGTGGCGAGTAACGGGATAAAGAGCAGGAAAGAACACGGGAGATGGGCGACGAAATTTGAAAAATTTAAGCGAAGAAAGCTTGGAGAGAAACCGAGGAAGGAATAGAAGAGAAAATGTTAATGAAGAACACCGTCAAGCGGAGAGAAATAGTGCACGAGAAAAACACATCTTTACAACGGTTAGCTTTCAGGTACTGTTTTTCTTCTTAGTTCATGCCTCGCAGCCTCACATATTTTGTAAAACTCGCTATAAAACGAAGAAGGCCTGAAACCGTTTGCAATTCCGTGTTCACAGAGATTCTGGCATATTTCAACAATCACACTTGAGGGCTTTTTGTGTGAAATGGATTTCCAGTCGTAAGCTGCATTGTTTAACTGTGAAATTGCAGTCGAGTAAGCAAATTTACTACTCTTTGGCTTGACGTTTCAATCAGTACGATTTTGCTGTTCTAAATTGAAGAGAGAGGGTGTAAATATTATCAGTCAAACAGAAAATTGTTGTGAAAGAGCTAGATTACTGTGTGTGTAATTTCAGTTTTAATTCGATTAAAATTGTTGGTTATTGTTTGCAAGGCTTGTTGGTTTACTGCTGTCAGCTCAGAGGTTTTTGATCACTTTAAACTGCACTAGTACACTAATAACGATTAATTTGTACTTAATGCAAAAGCACAATTATTTGCATATACTCTATATTGCTTTCTGGGGTTAGAAACGGGAGCTCCGCTTTTAGGCTCGGCTAAATCTATGTATTATTACTAGGGGACTGGGAAAAACTTCGTTTGAGTGATAGCCTTTAAAATTGTTATTAGCTGTTCCTGCATTCTATTTTTTTTTAAAATCACATGCTTCCATTCGACATTCAAGAGGTGTATTCGTTGCAAGATTCAACTCGTGTTTAAAAGTCGATGTTGCTAGATTAGTCAGAAGAAATAAAAATAGCCGTGTTAAAGTCAGTATCCTATGTGTTTATTGTAATGATATCCTTAGATTAACCAGCAGTGAAGATACATTCCCGTCACTGATTCCTTCCATGCTACAGGCTAAGATCATGTATTGTTTTAACAATTCACATCCATTTCAAAACTAAAAAAGTCACGTAGTTGTTGATAATGTAATGTGTATGGTGTCATCCATTCAAGTTGTGTCGTCATTAAACCCAACGACTCTTTGAGACATACAAGTCGTTTTATTGGCGAGAACAAAGCATGATGTGGAAGCCCAAAGCACAGAAGCAAGCATGCAAGTCGAAAAGAGGAAACCAAGAGATTAAGACAAAGCAAAAAGCTCACCAAGCTAAGACCAAATGGTCGACACCAAACCAAGACAACTACAACAAACCACCCAGGCAAACCCCATACAAGCATAGAGACAAAAAACTTCAGAGTACTACTGTTTAAGAAGGTGACCAAATCAAGACTGGCAAAGCATGAGGCGTCGAAATTGAACACATGAGAACCTGTCAAAATCACAGTCATACCTAAGAATCCGCCTTGATGTGTTAGAGCCCTAGTGTTAGGGATACCTGATCATGATAGCCACTACAACCGGCGTGGTAGAGGACCAGATATCCTGAAGTTGCAAGGACAGAGTGAGTTGCGTTCCCACCGACAAGAGACAAGCCGGGAGCCATGTTCGTCACCCGTGGTAATCAAAGCCGCATAGACAATGTCGACAAACCACCTTTTGGTTTTTGCGAAGACAGAGGAACTCCAACACCACTGTTTCACATCAGAACATGCACTTGCTAGCAGAAAAGCTAAAAGTATTATGAGGCAGCTCAACAAGAGAGGGTATCTTTCCTTTTTACAGCGCGAAGAGAGCAATACCTTCATTTAGGACTAACTGAAACACTACCTTTCAACACCACATCCTGACGCAGATACGAAGTTCTAATGAAAAGACAAGTAAGGACCTTACTTCCTGATCAACTGAGATGGCAAAATTGTGACCGTAGCACAACCATCAACAGAAAGGGTGAATGGTTGATATTAGGTACACCACAGGGAACGATCAAACTGCTGTGGACAATATCCTACTGAAACAGAAGACCAACAGGTGTTTAACAGCAAATAAACCAGCATTTCACATCATAACTCACGGTATTGCTGTTTCAGTCATAGCAGCCTGCGTGTCACACTACATCTGCAACAGACCACACAAATGGAAGCAACCAAGAAGCAAGTAGACCGGCCGAGAAAGCCACTGCCAACGAGGAACGGGGACCATTCGCTGCATCCAGACCACAGAGCGTCAGACAGAGGCCGCTCTATTAATCTGCGAGCAGTCTCTCTTTTGCTCTAGAATCATTGAAACGAACGCGTACGTTGAACTTTTAATGGTTGAAACTGCAGGTCGCAAATACCGCGGGCGTTGGTTAGAATGAAAAGAGAGACTGCAATGGTTTCATATTGCGTTTGGGAACCCCAGCGCTTCGGTGACAAAGTGTTCTTATTGGTCGATCTCGGGAGAAGTGATGAAATCAACTTTGATAAATGTCAATCAACTCTAAATTCGCGGTAAGTTGGATGCCGTTTACGATGAGAATTTAAAACAAGAACAGGAGTCACATTCTGTTGTGCCAACCGTGATTATTATTATGTCGTGCCGCAAGGATGTTGCGATTATCACAAAAATCACAGGAATGGTATACACCGATTTACTGGTACTATTTTCCGATTTTATACCACTAAGATTTTTACCTATTTTACGAGCAAAGCCTCCGATTCTACCTGTTTCACGACTTAAGGACGTTCGCGCGAAAATTTTTTAACATTGATTTTTTTCTGAAACTTTTACCACTGTAAGATGATGAGTTAGTTATGTCATAAATGTAAAAAAAATGGGGGGTCACCGACTTCGTTTTGGAGAGAACATGCCCGGAAAACACCCAAAATGTGACAAAATCGGGCTTCGTTAGCGAATAAGGCCAGTGTCTATAAACCCAAATATATTGCAATTAAATCTTTGAAGTGAAATCTTCTCTGCCAAATATTGTTTAAGTGGACTTATTAAGTGAATTTAGTCAACTGGTGAGGTTCCTTAAAGATCAAGTTCGCATTTAGCGACCACAGTTTCACTCGCCTTGCAGCCGCAAGATGGCAAGATTTGATTTCCCGTGAAAATCTTGAAATTTTTTTAACTTCCTACATTGATTTTTTGTTCATTTTTGGACAACGTGGAGATAATTGTAAATAAAATCCGTTTCTGGAAAGAAAAATAGGGGTCACCGAACGTCCAAGACCGTTAAATCCAGGCAAAGCTATAGCAATGGCCTTTTGCCCTATCATTTCTCATTTTATTACTTAGCGCGCGCGCTCGTGTATGACGTGGCGTGTGCATTTGCGTGCGCAGTAAGGATGCGCAGAAACAATTGGCGCGAACGTCCTTAAGGCCGGTGCCTACTAATTCAAAGGTATTTTTGCCCCGGTTTATGATTATGCGGGAAACGTAGATCTTAACAAGTGTTATTAAAATCCAAAAAGAAAATAGGGGGTAACCACGCATTTTTCAAAGACATTTCATGAATAATATTTGTAACATGCTTTAAAATACAAAGCAATGTATGGCGTTCTTTCACAAATTGAAGCTTAATTATCTCCCAAAAATGCATGGTTACCCCCAATTTTCTTTTTGGATACCAGAAGTACTTACTGAGATCTACTTTCTCCGGAATCGTTTTAAACCGCTGTATTAGTAAGCATCACTCGATAGCATCACCCAATAGGAGACCCGAGTATCTCGAGATGCGCAGAACGTATGCGCAACAACAATAGTAGGCGCCGCCCTTAAGTGTTTGATTTGCCTAAGATTTTCATTCTCCAATTCTACGATTCTTCCTATTCAAAGATTGCCAAAATAATCAAGCAACAATTGGTTTGCGAAAAGGATTGTTTGTCCAAGGTCGTTTCACCACAAATTAAGGATTAAATATCAAGCATGCATTCCTTGCTTCCATCATCTTCTGCTGTGCTCTTGAAGACTTTTGATTTCGAACTGTGAGGCGTGTGGCGAATTACATTCGCTTGAATCTTCCTTAGGTGACATCGCTTCCTTTGTCCTGGGATCATATGTTGCTGCTCTTTCACACAAGGAGAAAGCGAGTAACTTTGAAATGTAGTAAGCCCAAGCTTCTCCAAAATAAAGTTCAGGGAAAGCCTTTATTCTCCCTTCGAAATGGGACGTTAAAAATACTATTCATGTTCACGTACGATTTCTTCGGTTGTTGGGCTTCTGAAGGCTCACCGGCGCTGTTTTTTGATGGAAACTTGTCATAAATTATTTCATTGAAGGAACTCTCAGTACATAAAATGCAAAAATTCGACTAGGACGGCTATTTATTTGTTGGTGTTTTTTTGGCGTGGATCGTCGGGCATCACCTTACCGTGTAACATGATATTTTTGCGGTACTTTTATTTTGGCGATTAAACCGCAAAAATTAAACCCCGCAAAATAAAAGTGCTACACGGTATTCAAGTTTTGTTGGCGAACGAACATTATATGTAAATTATCGGCAACAAACGATCATTGGTTCCCGGGAGAATATTTTCCAAATGGGCATGGCAGGAATGGCAGGCAGGATATGAGAGCTGTCAATCTGTCACTGGGGTTCCAAAACGCAATATGAAACCATTGCACTCTCTCTTTTCGCTCTAACAAACTCCCGCGGTATTTGCGATCCGCAGTTTCAGCCATTTTGAAGTGTTCGTTCGTTTCAGCGATTTAGAGCAAAAAAGAGACTGCTCGCAGTCTACCGCTCTATTTGTAAGTATTTGCATGTCTATTGGGTTCACGTTGAAGAAAGGATATTTGAATGCTTTAGTATTAAGAAGTAGATTTATTTAAAAGAGGGGCTCTGTTTTGAAAAGTTAAGTGAGGTAGCATTCAGTCCACGCTAGGGTTTAGGTCTCATGGTTTGCGAGGATGTGATATGTAAGTTTTAAAGATGCGATTTGTGCTGTCATTTTACAGGTTTTCTCTTCGGGGAGTACATGTCGTTTCAGGTGTAAATGCTTTCGCAATGAGAGTTCACTGTATGTCTCTATTTTTCAGATACGCATATCCGTCTAACTGGTCATACCTCGTCTCACGCTGGTCGGGTTGAAGTGTTCTCTAATGGAATCTGGGGAAGGGTATCCAGTCGCAGCTATTGGTCGTCCCCCTGGCGAAAAAAGGAAGCTGCGGTTGTTTGCCGACAGTTAGGCTTCCCAGGAGTCATTACTGCTTTGAGCTGGTCAGCTTTTGGAGAGGGTTCAGGACCGGTTGTGATGTCTGATGTACAATGCGTTGGTACAGAAAAGACCCTACAGCAATGTCAGTATCGTGACATGGTTGACAGCTACCTCGGAGACTTATATGGTGTGGGAGTAGTCTGCAAGACTCATTATTTTTATTCTGGTGATATTGGTGAGTGGTTTGTGATCGTAAAGATTGACTTGTTGCTAAATCTGATTGAGTTTTCAAACTAGGTCCGGTGGTCCACTTACGTACCATATTACCCACCCATTAATTTTCAAGCGATTTTAATTGCTACTTTACGTCACGTGGTATAAAATCACAAGACAGTTATCACGCAATTACCCCCGTCTGCGTCGATATTTGTCCTGTGATCATTTCCGCCGACAAGAAACAAGGCGAGCAGATAAAAAGGCAGCACGAGAGTTTCAATTTTTATCTTTATTATTATGGAAGAAAAACAAACTCGTTTTGTACAGTCAAGTGATACTGTCATTAAAAAGGTGGTCACAAATCCTGTCACTGGAGCGTATAAAATAGTCAGCTGTTTCTACGTACGATACATGGAACGCCAAGAACTATCGTCCTCATTACTGCAGAACTAATATTTAAAAAAAAAAATTACGATCTTACACCAAAGTCCAAGGGTTTAGAATTCCCCGTACCCCGTGATCTTACCCTTTCTCATAGTTATTCTATCTTCAAGAGCTCACTTTAAAAAAATGTTCTTATTGACCGAAAACTAAATTAGATTCGCCCGTCCGTAGTTAAGTTAATACCGTCTTCTACTTTATGTGAGGAACCGAAGGTCAATAAGCTCTCAGCTTCTCAGTTGGGTTTCCTCGCCACATCGTCTATAGACGTTTCTAGCTCAATTAAAAATGTTGTAAAGTAATATAATTTTACAGAATACTATTATAGCTATCCTTTTAGATTGTTGCAACTTACTGTAATTTATAAATTTTCTTTCTTTTTTTTTGTATGTGTGGCAAGCAAGTAAAATAAATAAATAGATAAAATAAATAACAAAAGTCCACCACAGCTTGAATCCTTCAAATGCTCCAGACTTTGCACACTCTGAGTTTCATAGTTGCAATTTCTTTTTTAGTCCTCCCAGTAACAAAATCGCTTGATTTTTTTTCCTGAGTCATGTTTTGAACAATGCGCTGACAAAACACAAAACAATAAGCTAAAAGAAGCACCTTGTGTCGCGAGATCGAGTTTATTTCGCGTGATATCTTATCAGGTTTCCCACCAATAGCCCGTATGGGTGATGACTAGCTGATTTCACCACCAAAGGAACAAACCTGTAAAGAAAGCCCACGTGCGAACAGTATTGCCTGTCTAGATGATGTAAATAGTTTTGTGCAAACGAGGCCCGGTGGTGAATTTTTGCGCATATGACGTCATCATGTATAAGGCCTATCATGACAGCATAAACTAGTAATAGCTATCGCTAAGTGCCAACCAAACAGTCAATATAACACATAGTTTGCAGATTTGTATCAGAGTTCCAAAATACCCAACAGTAGTTGTAATTTTTTTATTCGAAAGTACTGCAACTCAACTTGTCTGTTAACAATAACTGCACACTTTGTATCTCCAACAACGATGTAGATGTCAACGGTCAACGTGGTTTGCAATAATATGGAAAGTAATGCCGTAATTTTTGAACGGCCGTCATTTTAACAGGAATATACAATAATTAAGTTGAATAAAATCAGTGCCATGTAAAAAATCCACAAAGCGCTTTCAGACTTTTCAGTGTGAAACATGTAATGGGGAATCAAACTCTCTCGCACATGAAAGTTGTTTCACTTATAGAATTTTTATTTTGCAAGATACAGCCATGAATTATAAGTCAAATTGATCGTTGAATTGTGTAATTTGCAGACAACATATTTCCTTTTAAAATTAAATTAAATTGTTTACAACTCAATGGTTACAAAACGAAAAACAAACTGCTCTACTCGCGGGCCGAAATCCGAAATTGACAACAGCGGCCGATAAGAACACGTATGCCAGTTAGTTTAGTTTTGAGCTCGTTCACTCAATATAGATCACGATTGTTCAATAGTCGCGCGCGTCATGCAAGTTTGTCTAATGACATCACACACAAAAACACGCGCTTTCAGTGGTCCCTACTAAAATCTCTAGGGAACCTTACACTACACTACGTACACTTACATTATACTTTTCACAGCATGATCGATAATTTTTCTGCATTAAGCTGGCCGCCTCGCAAGCCTCGCGTCTTCGCTCGGCTTGCTCGTTGGCAATAAAGTTAATTGAGCGAATCAAATGTAACTGCTTAAAGGAAGACAAGGGTCTAAAAACATTTTACCCTGAGCGAAAGCCCATATGTTCAGGATTTCAAAAATATTTGTCATTTGTTGAACCGCCACCATGAATTTTAGTACTGAAGGCTTCGAAATCGTTCAAAATTACCGCTCTCGATCACCGACGGTCACCATCTTAGAGGTTAGGAATGATTTCGAGGCTATGACGTAGCATGTAATACTTCGATGGATCAATTATGGTTCACTGCCTCGCTGTTGACTGCAGTAATACTTACAAAAACGCCAAAGGACGGGTCACCTTTCACAAGCTATCTTAACCTGCGATCAGGCCCATTTTTAGCTTCGCTCATATGTTCTCTTATGTCGTCGCTCGCTAAAATTGGGCCTGACCAAAAGTCTCTCAAGAATTCCGTTTGGTCGGCCACATTTTGGCCGACCAAACTCGTGATCTGATTGGCTGTTGAAACGCCGGAAGTGAAAATGCCATCGTGATTGCGCGGAGCTCTCGCGAAGTCCTCGAGACTAATCCGCCATAAGTGTACGAAGAAATTTGCTCCCCTTTGTTCTTACAATGCCGTGGACGGTGCAACTTGATTTTATTTGTATAAATGGAGATATGCCATCTGAAATATCTCATAACTTGTCCAGAATCGGGTTTGAATCTCTGGAACGACTGAAATTAGCGATTCCGTTGTCGAGCTCTGTGGCCATGGGGTTGAAAGTACTTTGGCACAAACTTCCCTGATGTTTTGAAAGCTAAATAGCTGGTTCTTTCAAATGGCAATGAAAGCCGGTGCATATTGGTTTCCTGGATGAGACAAGGGACATATATATCAAGAGGAGGAGATGCTGATAAAATCGCAAGTTACACGAATGCATGTTTTGAATATCTGTGTATCAAACGGCTTTATTCATTGACTGTACATGACACGGTTTGTTTGCACACTTCATAATATTTCCAGTTGATTTAACTTAAAACTCACACTCCAGAAACTAAAATGGCATGTTTCCAGAGAGATCAATTGTACAACAATAAAAGAAACTTTGCGAGTCCATCTTACTGTTCGTACTCCATCAAAAAATTAACAGCCAAACGTATCATGATTTTACTGCGCGCAATTCTAGAAGTACACTGCAACTGAAGATATTACCCGAAAAAATCACCAAAGAAACCTTCATGGGCAAACACGTTAAAGGAATAATGTATTTCTCTTTTTTTTCTTTAAAAATCTATTGCCAAACCGTCCAACGACAAAATGCTAGGTTATCTCTATTACAAATTAAGATGTCAAGCTTAAAAGATTGCATATTCAGTGAAGTTCGGAGGGAGAATTACACCGGCCTTTGCCGCAATATAGTCGTCGAAAACATTCCCCATGCTTTAAATGTGTTTTTCTCAAATTAAAGCCAACGGTTACTTTCGAATTTGTTTATAATATTCCTCCCACAAAATAGCGTGAATGTGCCGTCCACGCGTGTATTGGTGCAATGGAAGTAAATTTGATTGGCCGATGAAGGACATGTCAATCAATCAAAAAAGGTGGGCGGAAGGAATTTCGAAGAGGAATTTGGTCAGGCTCTATTTTTCGTTTCGCCAACTCCACATTACGTAGCACGCGAAACTAAAATAGAGCCTGATCGCAGGTTAAAGCTATCTGAGGATGAAAATCGAAGAAAACGGTGGCTCGCTAAGATCAAACGAGAAGCTAAATTACCAAAGCCCAGCAACTGTTTTGTCTGTTCCGATCATTTTACTGCAGTTAACTATGAGCGAGATCTTCAGGTAGGTGATTTTTTTTTTTCGGTTGTACTTTGTATTTTCATGAAAACTAGGGTGTGTTAAAAAAAGGCGGTGTTTATTTCCTTAAAGAATTTTTTTTATTCATGATTATTTTAAGCAGCAAAACTAAAAAGCAGGCGCAAATTTCCTGAGCATAGGCAGCAATGTAATTATTTGTTTACGAAAACAAACGGCTGCATGTACAATATATTCGGCCAGGGGTTTAATTTTCCCATACACAGTCCATAAATCGAAGAGCGAGCCTGGGCTGCCTGTGCTGCAATCCCGCTTTTATTGCTAGTTGATATTACCGGACGAGTGTGGTCATATTTCGGCCATACGAAACAGAGATGTAGTAATTAAACGATGAACTACTTCTGAAATCTTGAACCAGTTTATTATTATTATTATATTTATTTATTAAAAACTGACGCATTATGTGGGGGATTTTCTAGTCGATCGTTCCGGACTTGAACGATGAACTACTTCTTCTAATGCTCTCCAAAAACACCCTATATTCGTCTTTACTTGCTTATATCTCAAAAATGAACTCGGTGACCCCTTTAAAATTTGCAGAAAGTTAAGGTAGCTCTGAATTGGCTTCCATGATTTTTTTTAAAACTTTGCTGATAGTTCTATCGCAGATTGCTAATTACTATTCTACAATAAAAAGTAAGGGTCTCTGAGTTCATTTTTGAGATTTAAGCGAGTGAAGACGAAATAAAGGATGTTTTTGTAGTGCTTTCATGTTGTCATGATAACATATTGCGTCACAATAGTGGGCGCGTTTTGTTAATCAATAGGGACCTTAAGATTTTAAGACGCCACTTCTCTAAGACGCCACCGGAAGTTTGGTTCTCCTTAAAGAGTTACTGCACATGCCCTTATCTGTGTGAGACGGCGTTTTACATGTGCTGAAGACATCGAATATATTTTTTTGCGTTGCAAGGAAAACGCGAGTAGTTTTTTGTGGCTTCATTGAGTACTGAGTAAGTAAAGCTTGAACCTTTTCATTATAGAAGTAATTTAAAGAACACGACAAAACTTTTGAAATTACAAAACATGTTTCGACAGAAACTTCTGTCATCTTCAGTTGATTAATGTACAAAGCGTTAAGTTGAATTTATAAGTCGGAAAAAGTGCTAATTATGCCAGTAACAACGGAATGTACATAAAACGTGACAATGTGAGAATTTAAAGGATAGTTTTAGATTTACGTGATGCAGTTGTTGATTAAGAGGAGGTTGTTCTCTTTGAATATGAAAAGCTTCTTTTATCTTGAATTGAAAAGTCGTAGAGGCGTGATCTAAAATATGGAAACATTCCCCTGAAGACAGGGCGCGACATCGTTCGGAATTCTGTAGCTGTTTGAAAATGTGAGAAGCCCTATCACTGACTAAGTGCTCACGCACGCGTGTGGAAAAATGCCGGGTTGTTTCGCCGACATAACAGGCATTACAGCCCGCACATACAAACTTATAAACCACACGTGAACGAGGCCCGCCAGGGATAGGGTCTTTCACACCAAGCAAGTTGCCTATCTTAAAGGAGGAAAAAACTAGTTTGATGTCCACATTATTGCAGTAGCGCTTGATAAAGTGACGGATCTTTTTCTGAGTTACGACAGAAAAATGGCCTATGTAATGTAGCTTAAAATAAAATATAGGCGAAGTCGGAAGGGAACCCTATGGACAATGATAACTTAGGGTCCCAGCAATAGAACGGTTTACAACCCTTTCAATTAAGTGGGCAGGGAAAAGGTTCTTTTTTAGGATTTCCATAAGCTTAGTTATGTCCTCGTGTGGCCCCAACCAGGTGTTGTTAATCTTATAGGCCCTATCAATAAGAGTCCTGATGAGACCCACTTTGTAAGAGTACGAAGTGAAACTGAAATAATTAGTTAATAACCCAGTAAAAGTTTTCTTACGGTAAACTCTAGTTAGAAATTAAAGAAATGGGATCATTATTATCAACTAAAACGTCTAAAAAGGGTAATTTGTGATGAGCTTCTTTTTCCATAGTGAACCTAATGTTTGGGTGTCTAGAGTTGATGTAATTGAAAAATATACAACATCAACTCTAGACAACCAAACAGAGTTAGTAGTTACACCCCTCTAGATCTCGCCATGATTTGCATGAGAGGTGGATTTGTAATTCAGAGACATAACGAGCTCCGGGACCTGGAAGCAGAGCTCCTGAACATGGTTTGCAAAGATGTAGCTACTGAACCGGTTCTCCAAGATGTTGAAGGAGAGCAGCTAACACGAGGATCGAATACAGCGCAGGATGCAAGACTGGATATACATGCACGCGGTTTTTGGGAGCCCCAGCGGTCAGCCTTTTTGATGTCAGGGTTTGTCACTCGCATGCTGAATCCTATAGGGACCTCGAGCCGCAGCAAATATATCGTTTACACGAGAATGCGAAAAAGCGTCAATACTCAAGTAGATTGCTCGATATCGAACATGGAACATTCGCCCCTCTGATTTTTACAACAACTGGTGGAATGGGAAAGGAGTGCTTGAACTACCACAGCAGACTAGCAGAGTTGATTGCTATCAAGAAAGGAGAGGACTAAGCCAAAACAATCTCATGGATACGAGCAAGAACCTCCTTTGCACTTCTGAGATCCGCATTAATCTGTCTCAGAGGAACTAGAACCACTGTAAGGAAATCATGGGACTTTCGCAATACTGATATAGAAATTGAGAACACTGAAGGAGCTATTTAGTGACGTTTTTTTAAAGGGGACATTTAGGGATTCATACGTTTCAAATTGTTTTGTCCGTTTACATTTTCTTTTCTTTTTTCTTAGAACTTTCTTAATTACTGTAAATAGGTTTCTTTAACTACTATCTGATATATGTTTTTGGAAGATATTGTGATTTTTATATTTGACCCTTTGTAAATAGTTTTGAAATTTTAAAAGAATTTATTATTATTGTTGTTATTATTATTATTATTATTATTATTATTATTATTATTATTATTATTATTATTATTATTATTATTATTTATCACATCATCAATAAGCTTTTTACGAGCGGTTTTTACTCGCTATGAAAATTAGTGGGAGGCTTATAAACCTCCTGGCCTCCTGGTATGTCAGCTGATAATGTCCTTGGATGAGAAATTGTCCTAAAAATATCACATTTGCGGCCCTCGAAACTTCGCTTCTTGGTGAAATATTCATTTTTCGGACAGTCTATTAGCCCCAGACATTATCAGCAGTAAGCGTAATATCCCAGCTGCCCGAAGGGGTTTATTTACTAAATTATTGACAGCTGCCTGAAACAAAGAGCTCTCAAGAAACATGGTGAACAATTAACCCTTTTAAAACCTAAAAGTGCACGTAAGACGGATCATGAGAAGATTCTCTTAACTTGTTATCTACGGTTGTTTTGAAGGGCAACAACGAGATATTTTTTTCAGATCAAATTCAATTTATGCTACTTTTATAGAAAATCGCTTGTCTAGATTTTTGGAAGTAAATCATTCCCTGGAAACTTTGAAGATAAGCTTTTCAGTCCCCTTTAAGATGCGCTGAAAGTGATTTTAGAATTTGTCAAATTTATAAATGTCAGAACTCCGGAATGGACGTGACATGTTTATTTTATTCACCTCTTACGGGATATAACTGAACTCCTTGCGCAATTGCACGGCATTCGGTTGGTATCCTGTTCAAGCCTTGGAATCCTTTTTCACGGCAGATTTAAAATACAGGGAACGGGTCGGGAGTCACGGGTCACAGGTCACGGGTCACAGGTCAAGGGGCACAAGTCACAGGTAAATTAATAAAGTAAAAAAAATAATAATTCAGCGGAGGTTCAATTAATATTCGTGCAGTACTTCAGAATTCATCTTTTCCATCATTTGCGTAAAACAAGGTAATCACATATTTACAACATTCAAGAATGGAGCTCAAATCGGAAAAAATAGATCAGATGCAAAAATTTATTGGAATTGTTTTTTTTAGCGGGCGAGATCAACGGAATCTGCATCCCATTTGCCCGCTAACAATGACTTGTATTTGCTCCCTTGTTCATTTCCTTTGCCTTATTTGAAAATAGTAAGTCATTTAATATCTAACTGTTAATGCAAACAGTGAAAATTATGTTTCTTTCAACTCACCCCAGCTCTAATGTTCTCACTGTCTATCCAATGCAAAGAAGAATTCCCGCCATATGATGCAATTCTGGGTTCCAGGCTGGGTTGGTAACATCAGGCAAAGAAAAAAAAAAGAGTGACATTTGACTGTCGTGATTCTGGGACGGAATGTCTCGGGAGTACGGTGAAAACAGTGACAGTTCTTCCTCATGTAATTTCCAATTTTCTTAGCCTTTTCTTTTATTGTGCCTCTAAAACTGAGTACCCAATTCGTTAAATATGCATTCGATTCTGCTTATCTTGATTTACCCATCGCTGAAATGGAAATCATAGCGAAAAATTCAGAGTTCAGACATGAAAACTCTCTCAGTAAAATAGCGATTGTAGGTCAAATGTGCTTGTTTTCTATCTAGTGCCATCCAGTGGAACTTGTTGGATTTGAGACCACCATGTCAGAGGAAAAACATCCGTAATGAAAGGTCACAGAGCTAGCCGTATCCGTATTTTTATGAAGTCAGATTCCCAAGAAGGATTCGTATTCTCCAAGAAACCCTTCTTCCCTAATTGAGCTTTCTACAAACGAGAAAAGAAGCGAATTTCTCACTTCCTCCAAAGACATCCTAGACTCGACCAGCCTTGCTTGTGCTGCTCGAATCAGCTGAAATATTCGCGCCTTTCAAGCGTGTATTCAAAGTTCATAATGCCACGTTATCGGAATTTGCATTTGATAAGTTTTGCCTTTGTCAACAGACCAGGATTCACATGAACTTATGACCCGTGATCCGTGACCCGTGACCCGCATTTTAAACCTGCCACATTTTAAACCTGCCGCCTTGCAACTTATCCAGGAGCCACGATTAATTTCTCGGGGTTAAAAGTCTGGATCATATATTATGTCCTTTTGAATGAGAATGATTGTGAATCACATTTTGAGCATTCTCCTTTATTCTTGTGGAAGGGCAAAATGTGCTTACTGGTCAGATAGGTAAATCGGATAATTAAATGGTATTGCTGTTCAACTCCAGTTTTCCAAAAAAAAAAAAAAA
Source organism: Montipora capitata (assembly GCA_949126865.1). Classification (NCBI taxonomy): domain Eukaryota; kingdom Metazoa; phylum Cnidaria; class Anthozoa; order Scleractinia; family Acroporidae; genus Montipora; species Montipora capitata. Next base: position 28,175,508 of record OX421445.1, read on the forward strand.
CCTTGTTTTAAACCCCACATGGGCCTGTAGATACTTCTTCATATTCGGAAGGCTACTGTAGTTTTCTCAGTTTTTTCTCTGGAGGTTGAGAGGAGAAATGTTAACACGTCTGTACTTCTTTAGATATTCCAATTCGTCTGCAAGGTTCCACGCTAGCAAGTGCTGGTCGTGTTGAAGTCTTGTACGCTGGAGTCTGGGGATCGATCAGCAGCGCCAATTGGGATATGAATGACGCCACTGTGGTTTGTCGACAGCTTGGTTACCAAGATGGCGCAGAAGAAGCTCTAAAGAACAGAGTTTACGGTCCATTTTTTTGGTCCTGTGTGGCTAACAAATCTTCATTGCACTGGAAACGAGAAAAACGTGATGGAATGCGCTCATGATGTGATTGGAAACAAATCCGAAGAGATGTCGACAGCCGGATTTGCCAGCGTTATTTGTAAGGGCGGGAAAATGTTAGGAGGTAGGTTTTACCAATGCATCAACATAAATAACCTTCCCACTTCCCTTCCTCGTAACCTACCATCCGACCAACCTACCTACTGTCCCACCTACCCAGGGGTGGTCCAGGGTTTCTGTTTGATCTTTTTCCAGCATCAAGCCCACCCTTTAAAGGAGTTTGGGGGCATGCCAAATTGGGAGCATTTCTCGAGAGATGCTATTCGCAGCGTTTAGATACCCGCTAATTATACAAACAGAACATCACCAGACTGATAGAATTTCTAGTGAAAATTAAGCATTTTTATAGCATCTACAGCAAAATTAAGTGTAACTCAATGGTCTTACCAACAAGTCCTCTTGCCAACTTATCAATTGTGTACATGAAGTTTGGGTTAAACAATTGTCAGAGAACCGTTCTAATTGTGCATAATATTGTATGAATTTCTCGTCTACTCCAGATTATTCCGATTAGGCCTTGTTAATTAGGTATTGTCCGATATTGTTATGTTCGCTTTGTTCTTTGCTTGAATGGAAATGAATTATTTCGGATCCGGTATCAATCAATCAATCTTTATTTGCCTCAATTCTAAAAAATAAAAACTTTAAAACATTCAGTTAGTGGCGAGGAGACCTCTAAAAACCATAGGGCTGATGCTGAGAGGCCTCCTTGGTGATACGTGAATCAGTCAGAAATCAATTACAGTAAAAGCTGAGCGTAGAAAACAAAATGAAAAGAAAGAAAAGAAATCAAACTGCTATTTTCATTACTTTATAGTTTATGATATTTGTTTTTATTTTGAGTGACATTTAATTGTTAATGAAATCAACAAACTGTCTTTAAAGGAAGATAAACTGGAAAGGGATGTAATTGAAAGTGGTAAAGCATTCCAGATACTTGGTCCTTGATAGAGTATAGTGCACTGCTTAATGTTTGTCCTGCACATATGGGGCCTAAGAAGAGATGAAGCTCTAGTGTCATAATTGTGCATTTGATTATTTGTGAAGAATAGGTTTTTAAAAGGCAAAGGTAATAAATGGTGGTAGTATAGAAGCATACATTTTGCAATGCAGAGAGAATTTACCTTAAAAATATCTAGGATTTTCAATTCAGCAAATAGGGGACTGAAGGCGGGCGGAATTCTGAATTCGTTATGGCTCGCAGAGCTCGTTTTTGAAGAAGAAATATGCGATTTAAGTTCGTGACATATGTGGAAGACCAGACTACTGTACATTATTATATCTCTCAGATAGTACGCGCGCTGTAATTGGCTAAATTAGCGGGCCGTATTCTACAGTACGGCCCGCTGTACAGTCCGCTAAACTTAAAATTTCGACAAAACATCATCTAGCGAGTTTTTCATGTCATTTCTGTTGCATAAACTTGTACTGAAAACTGTTTGAATCTTGCAAGCAACTCTTTCAAACTTAACAGCCAAGAAGATTTAGTTTTTGGAATTTTGGCACGGCAATCTTTGTGGCAGTTGAACCTTCCGCTTGACTTTGACTAGTTTCCTTGCTCGCGCGCCGGTTATAATAACTCAGACATATAATAAATAAATCAACGGGAAAAAACTCGGTCCGTAACTTACAGTACGGACCTCGAACTCGGTTAGTAAGAGGTATGTAAGTTAAATAGGGATAGATCAAAGTATAAAGCAAAGATGTTTTGGTTTTGGTTGAGAGAAGAAAGCGACACCTATATATAATACCAACGGATTTAGCAATTTTTTTACAAATATAGCCAATGTGAGATTTCCATGTAAGAGATTCATCAAGATAGACACCTACGAACTTTACTTCTGTTAGTTGTTTAAGTGGCACATTATCAAACAAAATAGAGGATCTCATATATGGATTACTTTTTGTTTCGGCTTAAATATGACATAATTAGTTTTCTTTATGTTGACAGACAGTTTGTTGGATTTCATCCATAAGCTGACTTAGTCAATTCGTTATTCATGGCAGAAATACCACGACTAGGGTCAGAGGTAGAATAAAAAATACTAGTATCATCTGCAAAGAGCAACGACTCAGCCAGTTTAGAGGCGTTTGGGAGATCATTAATGTAAAAAACAAAAAATAGTGGTCCTATGATGGAGCCCTGGGGCACCCCCCATCTAATTATCTGGTTGGAAGAACGGGTTTCACCGAACTGTACAAATTGTATACGATTTGTCAGATAATTTTTGATCCACTGCAGTGCTGGACCGCGTATGCCATAGTATTCAAGTTTCTGAAATAAGATTTGGTGATCTAACGTATCAAAAGCCTTAGTGAGGTCAAGGAATATACCGGCCGTAATTTCATTTTGGTCCATAGACATTGCAATTTTGTTTATAAGATAGATAAGCGATAGTGCAGTAGAGTGCTTCTTTCAAAATCCAAACTGGAGTTGATGATAGAAAAGATTGAGAGACTCTGCAAACTCTGACAAACGATTATGCATCACCTTCTCAAAAAATTTAGAAAAATTTGGAAGCAAAGAATTGGCCTGTAGTTAGTAAATAGATCAGGATGATCAGCTTTAAACACAGGGATTACTTTGGCAATTTTTAATTTATCTGGGAATATTCCTTTAGAGAGGCAAATTTATGATATTCATTACAGGTTCCAAGATAAGTCCAATGGTATTTTTTACTATGTCCATAGAAATGTCGTATCCTGGAGCTTTGCCTGACTTTAAACGTTGTACAGATACTAGTCAGTTCTTCAAGAGTTGTTGCTTTCAGAATAAGCGATTCATTTATGCATTCACTTCATAAAAGAGTAGAAAGGAGTATCCTCTGCCGGTATTTTCATGGCCAAGTTTGGTCCTACACTAGTAAAGTAATGGCAAAATTCATTTTCTATATTAACGGGGTTAGTAATAACCGTATCGGCAGATCGAAAGGATGAAGGAAAAGTTGACCTGATTTTACGTTTATTGATAATTTCATTTATCAGTTTCCAGCTCTCCTTTAAGTCTTTCTTTGCCGAGATGAACTTCTGATCGTAGTATTGGCGATTAGCAATTTTGATGAGATGATTTAATTTATTTCTGTAGAACTTAAACTGCGCCTTACGAGCTGAATTTGGAGATTTTATGAATTCTTTATATAACTTATTTTTCTTTCGGACAGATACTAGTAAGGCCTTAGTCATCCATGGTGCTAAACGTCCACTATGTTTCGACTTAAGAGTTTTCATAGGAAAACAATTGTAATAAAGCCGAGAATATTCGTTCAAAAAATTGTTATAAGAAATATTTGGGTCATTGTCATCGAAGAGTGAGGGCCAGTTGACCTGAGACAGGTGGTCACGAAAATTGTTTAAATTATCCGCAGAGAAATTTCGCACATATCTTTTATGAATATCATTACCAGAATTCCCAGAAACGTAAGCAAAAACCGGTTGGTGATCAGAGATGTCATTGATAACAATGCCCGAAAAAAACTCAGCTTCAACGTGATTTGTGAATATGTTCTCTGTTAACGTGGCCGAATATGCAGATATACGTGTCGGCCTACTTATCAAAGGAAGAAACATATGAGAAAACAAACAATCGATAAAAATTCTTGGGTGGGTTCATGGTCAGCATATCGTAGCAGACATAGTTAATCGAGGGACTGGTTATGAAACCTTGGAACTTTCAAAAGCGAGAACAATGTTGTTGCAATCGATGTTGAATTGACCGTGACCCTGCACAATCTTTTGTTTTCGCTTCGCACGGGTTCGCAAATTAGTTGCGCATAATTTAATCGAAGGATTTGATTGGTTATCTTCTCGAAAAAAGGCGTCTTTTGTGCAGGGTCAAGGCCCAAAATACGGACAAAAACATGAAACAAAGGAACTTGTCCATTTTCATAACCATCTCCATGCATTAACTATGTAGTAGATCAAGGTTAAAATCGTCAGCAAGATAACAATATTTGTCACTTTAGAAATTTTTGTAAGAATTTCAGTAAACTTTTCTAAGAAAGCCGCGACATTGCAACAGGGGGGGCGATAGAGAGAACCTACTATTATGGTTTTCCCACGGGGAACACAAATTTCAACAAACGATGATTCGAAAACATCGGGATCAGAATAATTACCATCTGAACGAATTTTGTACTCAAGGCTATTCTGTAAATAAAGACCCGTTTCTCCGCCAGTTTTGCCACTGCGATGGTTAGACCTGAAAATATATCCCGGAATATTTACTTGGTCAGCAGAGAGATCATTCAGCCAAGTCTCAGAAACTACTATGGTAGAAAAAGGCCTTTGTAGATGATCCGGTAATGACTTAAACTGATCAAAATTTACGATCAAACTACGTGCGTTCAAATGAAGTAAAGTGAAATTTGAATTAAACTAATCAGTTGCAACCTTTGAGTTAATTTCATGTTCAACGTAATAATTACTTGCAGTTGGACAAAAAGAAAATTTTTCATCAGGATCAAGGTTTCTAGTATAAGAGTCAGAAGACTTCGGCTGTTCGATTGGATTAAATAAAAGACTGCCTGACCGATCGGTATCATAATTTAGAGGGCCGTGGGATAATTCATACAAGGCAGCATTAAAAGAAGCATTATCTAAATGATTAAAGGGTAGAGATATTAAACCCGAATCAATTATATTTAACATATTTAGGGCAACGATAGTTCAAAAGGAAACAATAATAATAAGTAGCTTAGCTTGCTCTGCATTCCTGTTCGGCAAGATCTTGAAGGTCGGTAGAACTTCTTATCTTTACAGGACGAGCTGAGAATCTTCCGATTTTTTGAGGAGGATAGTAAAATTTTTAACCCAGCAGAAACTATAGCGATATCGTTGCTGGAACGTTTTAGCATCAACTAGCAGCTTCTGGGTCTTAGGAGTTAAATGATCATACATTTTGGCATTAGATAAGGACTCTTCTTCTGGTAATCCAACGGAGTTTGGAGTAAGCTTGTTCAATTCATTACGACTATTCATGACGACTATTCATGACATTCTCCTCAGTAAGTCTACGCAAAAACTTTCAAATAATCGGCTTGGGGCCTGAAGTGGCGCTTCTGGATGGGGTACGATGGGTGATATCGATATCTTGTATGGAAACTGCCGCTCCCATTGCACGAAATAACCTAACAAAAAGGGTGTACGTTTCTGTTGCTGGCTCGCGGGAATGTACTTCGGGTATCCCAACAATTTTTGACATTGTACTGATAACTGTATTGTTCAATGGCGTCGATAGCTTCAGAAATCTCATCCACTTGTTTAACAAGACTCGACAATCTCTCATTAAGAAGTTGGAGTTGCCTTTTAGCATCATTTCGAAAGGCAATCATGTCATCATATTCACTGCTGAGGAACTCAAGGCTCTTTACAATTTCGCCATCCACGCCGCCATTGGCCTCACTCGCAGCAATCGTTTCTCTTGCAGCAAGCGAAGACTCCAGATTCTTAAATTCAGACCGCAGCTTTCCTAATTGAGTTTTCAAGACCTCGTTTTTTCCTTCTGAGACTTTTGACTGTATCTCCAGGCATATTAACTTAGAAGACTGTATAAGCTCATTATACTCAACTTGTAAGACTGATCACTGTTCACTGCAGCTGTTCACTGTTGCATAGTTGGAGTTTTCAGTTTTTCGTGTCAATGCGCAGTACCTTTTGAGGCCGTGAGGAAGCTATCGTGCATATGCTCCCTTTCCAGTCGTGTGTGATCACACTCGTTGGGAAGAGGTTGGGAAGAGCATGACAGCCCGGTATATGAAAGACCAGCCTAAAGTTCTCACAGATCTCACAGTTGAGAAAGGTTAAGTAATATTTTTGGAAAGCCCTGTCAATCGTGAAAAATAGACCATTTCATGATGAATGAGTCTGTTTTTTTTTTTCGCTCCACGTGCACCAGTATATGTTTCTGTACTGTTTGCCATCAATTTAAGGAGAAAATCCTGAACGACCACTACTCACGACTTAACTCTAGAAACACTGGTTACACTCCTGTAGTCCACCTGCCAGGGCGAATTTTCAATCCTAACCCTTTAAAAAAAGGGACAAAGTGAAAGCTTAACGGGACAGAATGGAAGAAATGGGCATGATAACTAAAGTGGAGCAGTCCATAAAATTAATGAGTGTGATTGTGGTTGTTACAACCCGTCCTCGCTCTGGAAGAATGAAAAAGAATCCTGACAGACTGGACCTTCGAATAATTATGCTAACCCCACCTAGGTTTGTAGGACTCAGAGTGTCATGTGACTTTTTCGTTGTTGTTCCCGCTCTTGTTATCGAAGGTTTTTGTACGTCGTAGCATTTTACTCGTATACATCCCCTTTGGAAATAGATGCGTAGCCGAGTCCAGTGGATTAAAGTTGCGTTGCCCTTCAGTGTCTCGCCGTAATTCTTAACATGGTCGTTCACAGCCGGATACAAGGAGATATTTCAGCAGTATATTTTAATTTTTCGCAAGGTCAACAGTTGCAACCACGTGGGTGTTAAGAAGGCCACCAGTTCCTCGAGAAAAAATGTAAGACTTATCTCAATTCACAGTCGATCAAATTCGTGAAATGCTTGGCAAAAGGGGATTGCCAACTACTGGAAAGAGAAGCGTCTTAGTGGAAAGGTTAGTGAACGCTCAGCACGATTCAAAATCAGATGTTATTGCACCAGAATTAAAGGAAGGTTCGAAATTTGCCGGGGCTTCGAATTAATCTCTTCAAGTGAAAAGTGAAGTTGAAATTCAGGAGGTTCGTTCAATTAGACATAAAGCCAGAGCCTTGCAAATGGATATGGATGCGTTGATTCAGGATATTTTGCATCTAAGTCAAAATGCAAGCAACAAAATCAAAGTACAGTTGAGCTGTGTACCGTGAGAATTATCTTCAAGTGAGAAATGAATTAAGCGCGCTTGTGGCAGAGGATATGATTCAGGAAGAAATTTTTGAGTGAAGTAGATAAAGTTGTGGATGCTGCTCATGAATTCCTAACTAAAGATTGCGATATGGAAGATCTCTCCTCGAAGGATATTGCATACAGTGACAGTCGTGTATCTTCAAATCTGAATTAAGTTTAATGGCGATGTATTTACCAAAACCCAAAACTTCTGGGATCAGTTTGAAGCTGCAAGGCATAACAATGTTGACTTACCCAATGTTCAGAAGTTTACGTATCTACGCTCAGTGCTAACTGGTAATGCCTTGAAAGCAATAGACGGATTTGAAGTAACTGGAGCAAATTATCAAGCAGCTGTTGAATGCCTTAAACACAGGTATGGAAGAAAACGTATGATCATCTCACTTCTAGTGAAATCTGTCATCAAGATGGACGCTAAGTCTGTTGTTAATGCGTCCTCCCTCAGAGATCTCTATGATTATAACTTTATGAACAGAACTAGAGCTTTAGAGGCTCTTGAAGAAGATCCAATGAGCCATGAATGTACTTTGTTACTCCTTTTTGACTAAGTTGCCTCCTCAGTGATTATAAAAATGGGATTTGAAACTTGCAGACACTTAGGAAGATGAGATAGGCCTTGAATTGTTCTTTAAATTACTTAAACGGCAAGTTGTATCCAAAGAAGCCGGAGAAAGAGGTTCAAATGTGAACAGCATCCCAGACAACCACAGTTCTGAAAACCGAAGAACGTCTTCATTTCCCAAAATGGGTGGTGAGAATGAGATGTATACTGCTTCTGCGCTACTTTGTGAAACACGCCCTCCAAGACAGATCATAAGTCACAAAACTGCCCAGTGTTTAATGAAAAATCACTTGATGGCAGATGGAAACTAGTACAAGAGAACGTACTGTTTGTCGCCATCCTACTTGTTCTGTAGCGAGTTGTGGTCACCGACATCACAGGTTATTGCATGGGCAGCAGTCAGTTGCTACACCTCGGCACGTAAGCAACACTAGTTTAAGTGGATTGGCCTCAACTAAACCTGCATTACCTATGAGAGAAACACTCCTGCAAACAGTATTGGCCAGGTTAATTGTTAAGGGTTAAGAAATGATAGTCCATGTTTTGCTAGATTCAGGGAGTCAACGTTCGTATATACGATAGAACATTGCGGAGGTCCTTGACCTGTAAGGTCCCTCAGAGCTATTACGTGTCACAAAAGCGAAGCGAAGAGGTTACAAAGAGTGAAATTTGCCCTTTCACCAATGAAGGGAGCTTCAAGGGTGGAGATGGAGGCCCTTTCTATTCCCAAAACTTGTAATCCCCTCGGGTCAGTACAGTTGGTCTTTCATAAGAACATCTTCAAGGGTTAACTCTTGCAGATTGTTGTACTTGAGGTTCAGTTCAAGTAGATGTTCTTATTGGTGCAGACCACTACTACTCGTTTGTGACTGGGGTCTGTAAGAGAGGTGGTTCCAGTGAGTCACTTGTTGCTGTGGAATCTTGTCTCGGCTGGATTGTCACTGGACAAGTAAACCGCCAATCAAAGCACAGTGCATTCATGCTGACAGTTATAGAAAGAAGTCGAGTCAACGAAACATTGAAAAGATTATGGGAACTGGAATCAATCGGTATTGCGGAAACCGAGAGCCTTGTTATGTCACAAGAGGAATAACGTGCTGTTGCTGACTTTAATAAAGGATTAAACTTTGAGGGACGTAACTATGAGGTACGACTGCCATGGCAAAGGGACCCTCCAAGGCTAGAAAGTAATTATGCACAATCTTCGAGACGCCTCGAAAGTGTTGAAAGAAGGTTAAGGCAAGACCCTGTGAGAGCTGAGGCTTACAAAACAACGATCAAGGAATATGTAGTAAAAAGGTTTTGCAGAGGAAGTGGCTGATCAGAGTGATGACAATGGGACTGTGCGGTACTTACCGCATCATGCTGTGTTTCGTGATAACAAAAGGACGACAAAATGCAGAATCGTATTTGATGCTTCCGCACGAGAAGGAGGTGATGCTCCCCTTAACGATTGCGTTCTTCCTGGTCCTGCTTTACAACCAAACCTTGTATCTGTACTGATTCGATTTGGAACACACAAAATTGGTCTCATAGAAGACACACAAAAGATGTCAATGATGAAATGGTATATATGAAATGAATCATGTTTCTGCAAGTCGAAATAGCACCAGAGGATAGACCGAATGCATAAATGGCGGCCAAAAATGTATTCTATTGTTTATGTGCTAATTAGACTTACTAGCCTCGCTCTCAAGCAACATTCTTTTGTATTTTGTCCATGCAAAAGAGGCTAGTAAGTCTAATTAGCACATAAACAAAAGAATACATTTTTGGCCGCCATTTATGCATTCGGTCTATAGAGATGTTCACCACTACCTGTGGTGCGAATTACAGCCCAATGAAGCACCAAAGGTGTACAGAATGCAGAGATTGGCTTTCGGTGTGAACGCGAGTCCTTTCCTTGTTATTGCAACAGTCTATACTCATGAAAAAAAATTCAAAGAAATGTCCTCGTATGCAGTAGAAGAAAATTTACATAATATGTATATCGGTGATTGCCTGACAGGAGCCGATAGAGTGGACTCAAATTTGAAGCTTCAACAAGAGATGTCAGAAATTATGACGACAGCGGCGTTCAACTGTTGACCAAGTGGGCAACTAACTCAGAGCTAGTAATAGAGGCTATTGACCCAGCTAAAAGAGAACACGTAATTTTTTTTTAAGTTGGTATTTTCTGAAGTAAGGCCATTTTGGTAAGCCAAGTAATCTAAAATAGGTTTTTTTGCCAATGTCAAGAACGTTGGATAATATAAGGATCTTACTTTCAATTTTGCACACCACGGGATATGGCAAACTTTAGTCAATAGATAAAAAACACGTGCGTCATGGAGTTGTGGCTATCAGTTGAAGATCACAAGTACTCACAAATCATTATACAATACTGTGACCTTATATGTCATGTACGCAAATGACGGTTTATTTACTATTCTTTTTAACAACTATGGGTGGTTCTTTAACAGACCTAGATAAAATAATCCCATACTTTAGCTTTTTTACCAGCAGATCTATAGAAATGTCCATGAACAGGTATGGATGAAATAATCCCATACTTTAACTATTTACAACATCGCTAGCAGATCTATAGAAATTTTCATGAACAGACCTGGATAAAATATGATGCCTTACTTTAACGTTTTACCACATCACTAGCAGATTATGGAAATTTCCATGAACAGATCTCGATCAAAAACATGCCATACTTTATCTTTTTACCACATCACAAGTAGATCTATAGAAAGTTCCATGAACAGTTATGGATAAAATAATCCCAGGCTGGCAACTATTTACAAAACCGCTAGCAGATCCGTAGAAATTTCCATGAACCTGCAGACCTGGATAAAATGTGATCCATCACATACTTTAACCTTTTTTCCACATCACTAGCAGATCTATAAAATGTGATCCCATGCTTCAGCTTTTTACCACATCACTAACAGATCCATGGAAGTTTCCATGAACAGACCTGGATAAAAGTATATCATAATTAACCTATGTTAAAAAATATGGTAGATCTATTGAAATTCCAATGAAGAAGCACGGATAAAATGGTCCCATGCTTAAGCTTTTACCACATCTATGGAACTATCCATGAACAGACCTGGATCAAATCATTGCATACTTCAGCATTTTTCAATACGGAAATTTTCATACAGACTTGAAAAATATGATCGCATACTTTAGCTTTTTACGACATCCACAGTTGTTGTTAAGAAATATGACGACATGAATAATAATACAGTAATCTGATCTACAGCTAACTTTTTCGTAACTTCTTTTGTCTTCTTCTTAACTACTGTGCTGCTTGTTTTTTCAGTTTTCCATTTTCATAGGGGTGCAGGGATGGCGCAGTGGTGAGAGGACTCGCCTCGCACCAATGTGGCCCGGGTTCGATTCCCAGACTCGGCGTCATATGTGGGTTGAGTTTGTTGGTTCTCTACTCTGCACCGAGAGGTTTTCTCCGGGTACTCCGGTTTCTCCTCAAAAACCAACATTTGACTTGATTTACTTTCATTGTTCATTTCAGTGTACAGTGTCCCCAATTAGCGCTCCAGCGCTAGAACGACTAGACACTTTTAAAAATAAAGTTCCTTTCCTTTTTTTCCTTTCCTTTCATCAAATTCAGTATCAAAGTATATGACACTTTACTTTGAAATCTGGGTGGATATCCACGCCAATGCACCCATCTTGCCTTGTAGCCACCGTGCAGTAAAGGAGGTACCGTCAACCTGTTTTACTTCTGCTAGATGGGGAGGCCCGTAGTTTCCATCTTGGTTGACAACAGCAATGCTATCTGATAACACTCCTTCAAAATTATCCACCATCGCTACATCTGCAAATGGTCTTCGATATACTCCGCCATACACCTAACAGCTGTACATGCAAACAAACAAAATGAAGAAATGATACATTTGTAACTTTTCTAATTTTAATGAAGCAATTGTTGTGTTGTTTGTTAAAATTGGTTAAACTCTGAGAAAACAAAGGCAAAGTCAAATAACATGCATCTTTTTACACATTACCTCTGTTAATGGAGCAACCTGATTTCTGAAAATGTCAACATCTTCTGGAACCCCTCAAGTTTCTTTCCCAGAAAGGCTAGGCCATTGTCACTTGACTCGGGTAGTTTTTATTTCCCTCAGGTTTGCCTTATTAGCAAGTACCTCTTTCAATGGCCAAGTTGCCGCCCTGTCTTTCCTACTCCACCTTGCATAGTAGAGTACTAACTCCACTCTGTTTTGGAAGCCATAGTAGAAAAATAGACTTATTAACACGAGATGTAAAGTGATTTTTTTCGTGAATTTAATTGTAACCCTGGATGGCTTTACGAACAAGGAAACATTGTTCATTGACTCTCTCTTCTATATCAACGCGATTTCCATCACAAAAAGAAGTTTTTCGTGAATTCATCGTAACTCTGGATGTCTGTGAAACACTATGAAAACCACTGGTATATTTTTAAAATTGTCAATAGACAAAAACCCGAGTTCTGTTGAGTTTTAGGCAGCGGTTACACGAACGACACGGTTTCATGACTTCGAAACCGCGTCAAAATCGATGCGCATGTTCTGGTACTGTGCAGACGTGCTTTACTGAGCTCTGCTTTACGAGTGATAATGACTCGAAAGTCAAATTCTGATGTTAAATCCCTTCAAGAAGAGAACGAGTCTCTAAAGAAAGAAATAGAAAGCTCGAAAAATGAATTTGGACTGATTGTACCCGCGTTAAAGTCTCCTGAATCTTCGTACGGCGGCCATAAACCACATCCTGAAATGGAAAAATCTCTGGAATATGTTGGAGCCGAGTTTGAAGATCTAAAAGGTCTTCACGTAGCAGCCAAGAAGGACTTAAGGGAACTTGGTGAACGACTTAACTTTCTTAGCGCTCAAGTCGACGAAATGGCTATTGAAATTAATAATCTGGGCCAACACAGTTGCAGTTTTAATGTTAAACTGGTCGGTGTGCCCGAGATTGCTGAGACAGTTTCGAAAGAGCCTGCTATAGACACGACGAAACTCTGTGTTCGCATCTTTCAAGCTATGGGCTGTAACATCTCGATTAATGATATCGACATAGCAAACCGAGTGCCCGCACGCAGTGCTACAAATGGCCCAAAGTCGATCATATGCCGATTTGTGAGGCAACTAATACGAGAAGAAGTCATGTCACGACAAAGAGAGATATCTAGAGTCGACCCAAAAGATGTAGGCCTCGGAGATGCGGCGGAGTTATCGAATTCCATGGTGCTAGACCACCTTACGCCGAAAGTCCAGGAGCTTCTTGCGGAAGCAAAAAAAATTCAAGATGCTGGGTGAAAAGTTCTGTCGTCTATCTTCGACACACAGAGGGTAGCCATGCCATCAAAGTGAAAGACCTTAGATCTCTCCACATGTTATGCCAGCGGGAATTAGAGATGACCACGCAAACCCACAGCTAAGTTCAATTGTATTTTTTTCTTGATAAAAAAAAGAAATCGTACCGGTTATTAATTCTTTTTTGTCTTGGACTTAAGACGACGAAATTTAGTTTCTTAGCGTTCATGGTTAGTTTATTAGAATTACGCCACTCACAAGCAAATTTTAGATCACTATTAACTACGGTTTCCAGGGTTTCAAGTCTCTGTCAGCATATAACATGTTTGTATCGTCAGCAAATAGATAAAAGCCAAGTTAATTACTACCTTAAATGGTTTGAACCCAGGAGCCATATCATAATTAAGAAAAGTACGATCGTCCGTCTTATTGTATCTACTGACGTTACACAAATCACTTGACTAAAGATGACTTCCTCTCAGTCCTTGTCAAACAGTCCTTCTCAGGACCACACTCACTCGGACGATCGTACTTTACTTAATTATGAGAGATAATTATCATTTATATAGATCAAGAAAAGTAAGGGGACTATGACAGACCCCTGTGGACCTCCTGTTACTGAGTTCGTCTTGGATAAAAGATGCTCATTGGCAATATCCATCAATTGTTTGCGTTGTGTTAGCCAAATACGACGAGAACCATTCATGCACAATACCTCTAAGGCCACATTAATGGTGCAATTTATCTAGAAAAATTTGTGAGTGATTTACAGTTTCGAACACTTTCTTAAAATCGAGAAAAACGCCACATTTTAACATTTTCTTGTCCATATTTGTTTGTAACAAATTCACTATGTCCAAAATTGCACGCTGAGTGGAGAATTCGTCTCTAAAGCCATTATACTGAGCTTTATACAAATGGTTTCAATCGGTTATACATTTTATTTTATTTTTTTCAAATATTCTATTGAAGGGGGAGAGTAGCGAAATAGGACAAAGTTGCTAGGGTCACTGAGTCTCATCGTCGTCTTTGTATACTGGGATAATTTTTGCATGTTTTACCTTTGAAGGATATTTTCCAGTTTGACCAGAGAGATTGATAAGCTCAGCTGAGGGTGAAGAGAGTATGTTCTTTGCACATTTTAAAACGTGAAAAGCCTTGTTTGCGGGTATGCTTCGTATGCTTTGTTTTAGCAGGGTCCCAAAGGGGTTAAGGCTCCAGGGCTCTGGGCCTAAAAAAGCGGGGCTCAGGGCTCCAAGGCCAAAAAACCGGGCTCCAGGGCTCCATAGCACCTACTTTAAGGCTCCGGGCTCCATTGTTAACTAGTAGACTGTAGTCCCAATTTTCACCCAAAATGAAATCAGGGAATAAACGGAATTTAAAATTCGACGTTTTTCCATCTTTCTTTTGTCTTTCTTTACAAGGATAAAGCGAAACCGTATTTAGCCTGATTAATGGCGGGAAAACAATGGTCACGTGGTCATTCTTGCTGTCGTTTGCTGACTTTGCTCGTTGCCAGACCCCTGTCAGTTGTGTCATCCGTTTGCGCTTGCTGTCGCGTTTGCTGTAAACTATGTGTTTTCTCTCTGACCTCTAGTTTTCAGCGAGTTTTAGAATTACAGCGCTTCGAATCCTGTTATGTCGACAGGACAGGCAGAGGAAGTTCAAATAAGCACATCTCGAGAACTGAGAGAAAATTTGCTTGATGCAACAGCGTGCTTATACAAACTTGGAACGGAATAGGCCTGCCACCGTTGGAGCTTTATGTTAAAACGTGATGGAACTGCGACATCCCTTTCCGAGTTCAATAATTCTTTGGCCACAAACCACGGTTTAAATGAGGAAGCCAAAACATTTGGCATTCAAAATTGCTGCAAAGAAACATACTACTTTACAAAGAAAATTAGCTGATAAATTTCAAATAAAAACTAATGACATTTTATTCTTGCGTGTCTTAATTCTCTTAATTCCACGACCGAGACACGGAAAGTAACTGTTGATAGGAACATAAAAGATAGGACATAAAAGATGATATGAAAGATATTATTCAGTTTGTCACAAGCGTTGGACAATGAACAAACATTTGAGTCCCAGAAGGGAGTCCAACCTAAGCACTGAGCTACAGAGAGAACTCGCCGTTAGCTACCTGTATAGGATATAATTGGTCGATATACGACACTCGTCCTACTACATACAACTATGATTGGCAATATCGAAAGTGTCCTGTATGTGGTGATAGAGATGACCTTTTCCTGCAGAACGTTATATTTTCTTGAGAGCAAGTTAGCAACTGTTTAACCTCTACGTTTCAAACATAATTTGAAAATCAAAGAGTGCAATATGTAGCTGACGCTTAATCCAGTATGAGACTCTGATTTATTTAGATGATTTTTTTTTCTGATTTATTTTGTTTAAAAAAAAACGTAGAATTAAATACGAAGGTAACCAACTTGACTTCAGACAAATGGCAAAAAGAATGCATGTTTCTATCGTCTGTTGCACTTTGTCCTCTCCTGATACCATTTACCAGCAGTAGGCAAACAAAAGCAGCAAGGGCTGAGTACTAAAGATGATTGGATTTTAATATTTGGGCTCCGGGCTCCATAGCAAAAGTTTCAGGAACAGTAGGCTTAGAGTTAGTTTCTTGTTTTCTTTTTTTTGATAATTTTTTTATTTTGTCTTTTTAATAAAGAAAACAGCTTGCGAATAATGTACGTGTAATTCATAAATGCGACGAAACAATACCATAGAAATTCAGTAGATCGAGTGAAGATTTTATAAATAGCCGCTGAGTAGCAACAATCATTTTTTCTTGCCACCGGGAGGAAGAATGTAACTGGAAATGGAAGCTGTATCATCTACAAACTGAAGTGAGCTTTTCTGATTGTGTTGTATAGCATTGCTTTCCTTTAAAAATTAAAAATTCTAAATGCTCAGTTGGTTTCCACACATTCCCCAGGAATCGGAGTTTGTCTGAACCTGGCAAGGAATTCATACTTGCGAAGACTAAACCATCATGAGGAGAGCAGTCCTGCTTCTGACAGAATGGTTCACCTTAAGCCGCAGGCATGTGGCAATTATTCCTTCATTCATTTTCGACTGTCAAGGGGAAGCAGGCCTTGATATAGCTTTGCTGGTGTTTTGGAAGATCTTTATGGCTAGAGACAACCAATCAGAAGCAAAGATGCGTGGTTTCCGAGACAAAATACCTCTCTGGCCAATCAGAGAGGTGTTTCGGAAGTTTCTGGACGTATTTTTGACGTGTTAATTTTTAATAAAACAGTGAGACGCGAAATTGGTAGGGCCCAGCCCAACGATTTTTCAACATTTTAAATGAAACACGAGAACGCGAGGCCAGAGGCTGATACAGTCAAACGTATATTAAGCGGTCACCCTCGGGAAATAGCCAGGTGACCGCTTAATAGAAGTTTCCTAAAATCAAACCCGTAATGTGGCAGAAATTGACCGGGGACCCATTTCTCGAAGGTCACGAAAAGCCGTAGCAAAATCTCAAACCTTTCGTACAGTATCTGTTTTATGCACATATCCTCAAACAGAGGTTCCCTTCATACCGATCAACTAATTTACATTTTATTGTTCACAAAACAACAGTAACGCGAAATGCGATAACAGTATTTGCATGTTCTGAGGACTTCAAGCAACACGAACTAATTTTTCAGTAATATTGTCCGTAAAGGAAGCATCTTTGCTATCCATTCAGCACATCATCAATAATTTCGAAATTGCTGATGACGACCGTAACTGAATTTTCTCCTTATGTTGAATACGACGTCTTATTCAACGTGAAGAGAAAAATTCAGTTATAGTCGTCGGATCTGTGATTTGGGTTTACGAAGCGTTATTTGGTGGAGCAAGTCACTGACTTGACTTTTTCGTGACCATGAAACTGTCCAAAGTCTTTCAGTTGTTCAGCTAGCTCCTCTGCATTTGATAAGATCTTAATTGTAGGTTGTTTGAGTCCGTCTCAGTGTCTCTTTTATTTGACGAAACAGACAAAATGTCGTCTTCATCGAGGATTTGCTCTCGTAGATCTTTTCTCCAGTTTGGGTTGGAGTCTTCTACGAATTCCATTCATACATCAATGCTTTCTTCTGCAGATATAAACGCCCCAGCATCCCAGGAAGAGCCAACCTTGTCGTAGAGCTCTTCCAGGGCTGGTAACTCGTCCTCGCCTTCAAATTTATCGTCCTCCTCTCCCATTTCCCGGGGATACAATTTGATTTTTTTAAAGCATTTAACAATTGTATCCGGCAACACTTCATTCCAGGCATGTTTTCCCCATTCGAGTGCCATAGACAGGTTGATGGACTTCATTTAAAGCATTTAACAATTGTATCCGGCAACACTTCATTCCAGGCATGTTTTCCCCATTCGAGTGCCATAGAAAGGTTGATGGACTTCACAATTTCGCTTGCGTTCTTTACTCTGTCTACCTTAGAGCAAACATATCGTAGAAGTCTCTTCTTATATTTGACCTTCCAGTTTGCGATGATGCCAGCATCGAGTGGCTGCGTCTTTGCTGTAGTGTTTTTTGGAAGAAAATTGATGGTGATGTTGGATAACTTATGCGCCGATCAACTCAAAACTTTCCAAAAGCTTCTGGTCTCGTCCATATTCCATACATCCTCTGGGTTCCATCCTCGTGTAACTTCCCTAACGTACTCGTTCCAACTTTCTACAGTTTCTTTGCTTACGTCTCCGTCTTCACCTGCTGTTGCCATTCTTTGCAGGTTGTACTGCCGCTTAAAACATTGCAACCAGCCATTTGAAGCGGTAAAGGCAGTTGTTCCTAACTTTTCTGCAATAAGCAAAGCTTCCTCCTGCAGCATTGTACCATCTACAGGGATGTTGGATTCCCTGCAGACAGAATACCACTCCCACAAAGTTTCATTAACATCCGAGTACTTGCTGAACGGAACCTCTTCTTACTCGATTGCATGTTACTTTCGTATTGAGCGAGGATTGCCTCTCTGTCTTTCAGGATTTTTTGTGCCTGTGTTCTACCGATGCCAAATTTTTCAGCGACTTTGCGCTATCCTTCTGTGGGGTGAATCTTTGCGTAGGTTATCATCTCAACTCTCTGTTGTAAACTCAGACATTTTCCTTCTCCTGTTTCCTTTGAGATTGAAATTTGCAGTGCTCTTTTTCTTGCTTCTTCGTCACTTTGGGCGCTGCTGGACTGTTGTGTGGTCATTGCTACATCTTGTGGCTCTGAGTCGCAATTTGGCTTCTCCTTGCTGTTGGTGCTGCACAACAAACAGGCGGATACGGAATGACCAGATTTCCAGTAGAGAGTTTCCTCGGGAAGAAACACGGAACAATCTGGTCTGTTGCGCACGGGCGCTTGACAAATTAAACAAATATATTTGGTTTCGACTTTGCAGGTACGACAAAGTCCCACAGAAGACATCCTTTCCTTCACTTTTAGTTTACATCGCTAGCTCCGTAGCATTCAAGTAGTGACTGGATGAAATTGTCTTCTGCTTATCTCAGCGTCGTTAGGAACATGCCGCTTAATTCTTATTGGCTCGGTCTATCATAGTGCAAGTGATAACGAGTGTCACTTAATTAAGTATGATTCCGCTCTGTGCACGTGTAAAAATTTTCAAGAGATACATCAGGCAAATCAAAAGTACGCTGAAAGGCACAGATGTCCTTGGAAATTCTAAAGGTTATCATGAGTATATGACTGAGTGGGAACCAAGATCAGGAGACGTTTACAGAGTCATGCGCGAGCCTAACAATGTAAACGATTCAACTGTAGCAGCGGTCGTAAGGAAAATTACTGATCACGTGGAAACAGAACAAACAGTTGAACTTCATCCAAATAACTTAAAGGACGAATTCGAAGTTATTGGTCATGTCCCACGATTAATGGCTTTATGGTTGACCAAGTTTCTAAAGAGGCCTACGAACATAGGAAAGGTCATAGTCAAAGGGAAACGAGTAAACAGGGGTGGTGGCTTTGGCCTTGAGGTGCCTTACGAGTATCAGTTTGAAGGTGACAATTTTTTTGTGGTTGGCTGAAACGGAAACTGATAAAAGAGGAATTTGACATTTGCGCCGGTTGACCCACCACAGAGACGTGTATTTTTACACAGACAATGCTTAGGTTGCGTTTGATGGGCTGCGAAAGGAACTGGACACACTTCGCATATCTTCCTGTCCAAACTTATGCCTTTTATTGATTGTTATCTGGTAACAAGGTGATCGTTAAATATAGGTGATTTACAATAAAATTAGTCATTTGGGAATCCAAAGGGTGACTGCGCCCGCTTAATAGAGGTGACTGTTTAATAGAGGTCAGATTTACAGTAAATATGGGAAGTAAATTTCGGGAAATTGATAAGTGACCGCCTAATAGAGGGTGACCGCTTAATAGAGGTTTGACTGTATAATGCGATTCCAAAATGCTTGGACGGGTAGTCTGTGATTGATAGAATGATGAGATGAGACGTTTTCTCTTGTTCCTTTAATTTAATTTTAGTTTGGTAATTGGCACAAACTTGGAAATTTCTGAGTGATTTCTGGAACAACCCGAACTACCCTGGATCCCTCCCAGCTACCTACGTAACTACTTAAGAAACGCAGTGCCATTTCACTAAGGTGAAGTCAGGTTATCGGCTGGGTTCGATACAGTAAGCTCACCATTCATAAGCACAGTCGAATCAATGCTAACAGACAAGCATAGTTTCACACACACTGCCAAATTTGGGTACAAGAGTTATTGTTTTCTTTGTTTTTTTGTTTGTTTGTTTTTTCTTCTTGTCTCTCCTCAGAGTTGAAGTTACGGCTTAAAGGATCCGACTTACCAAACATGGGGCGAGTCGAAGTCCATTTTGATGGGAAATGGGGATCCATATATCCTTGGGGCTGGAGTTCGAGTTCCAACAAGACGGCCGCCATGATTGTGGTCTGTAGGCAGCTTGGATATGCGGCGGCCGTATTGTCAGGATATGGCGTCTTTTGCTCTGACAATGCTGTTCCACCTTGGTTTACAAACTTACGCTGTAACGGCAGCGAAACATCCTTAAATCAGTGTGGTCTAGAGTTCCATTCTTCTACAGCTGTTGACTGCATGAGTGTTTCCTGCACAAATGAAACGGCTGATACAGGTAAATATAACAGTTTAATTTAGAAATCAGGGGAGTGTATCATAAAGTTGAAGCCGTAAAGTAACAGCTGTCCATTGAGTTAAAAGAAGGTTATATCACTCTCTTTTGCTCTCCATTGGAATACTAAAAATAACTTCACAGTTTATTAACTTGGCAGTGTAATCCTTCACATTCTATTATTTGTTATTCAATGTTCAATCTCGGATATTGCATTTCTAGCTTTCTGATTCGCTCAGTCATTTTTGCTTGTCAGCTCGTATAGCGCATGACAAATATCGAAACTGATTCCTCTAGCCTTTTGGAAAATTGAGACAATTTCCGATCTTTTTGTAAAATGAAGACTGTTCACAATTTAATAACCGTCTCATATGCAACGCGTTCCCATGGAAAAATTGTTGATTATCTTCATTTATTAAGGATTGTTGGTAGGGAATGTGTCACATGTATAGATACCTATCTCTGCTGAGCCAAATAGTCTTTAATGATTTGTTCCTATCATAATATACATCATACCAAACCATAGGGAATACTGCCAATCACTGAGAACACAGAGGTGCTCGGTATATATTGAACGGTATCACACTCAACGTTTCCATCGTGGACTGTGATCTTATCCCTGCAGAAATGTAGTACGCACTTACATTTCAAGTCTATTTCAGGTGTTTGAGCCATGTCAAAGCTTAAGCTTCGGAGTTAACTTTGAGGTCGAAAGCTTAGCAAAAATTAAGATCTAAACAACAAAACACCGCTGACCGATCAAGACACTGATAGTTTCGATGAAGAGCCCTCGGCTATTGCGTTACTAGCTTTCTTATTGGGTCACTCAAAATTTCCAGTTTCCAATTGTCCAAATATTTAGTTACTGAAAAGTTACTGAAAATTTTAAAATTATTTCCTTCGCGCTTGTTCGATATGAGACTGGTTACAGCCAACTCGGCGCTACACGCCTCGTTGGCTCTTTACCATCCCTGCTGTAAATGACTATTACCGTCACTGTGGTAGCTCCATTCGTCCTTGCAGCCATGTGCACGAGTTCACGTTAACCCAACAGGAGAACCCAACCAACAATTTTTTCGAAATGCATCCGTTATCGACTTAGACGATCTGTGGGTATCCGTTAACACTTTTTTTCGGTTAATATTTAACTTTATTATATGGCTCTGTCTCACGAGGACTGGGAACTACAAAATTCACGAATTTGATTGGCTAAAATCGATATTGACCGCGGTCTAGATTTTCCCATCTAGACCGGTATCTAGACCGGTAATGTTTTGTGGTGAAAAGATGCAAACTAAAATGCAAAAATATTGACTATTTTCTTCTACCAATATTTTTTTATGGAAGTGCCAAACAGCATGATGACAAAAGAGAGGATGAAGAGCAAACTTAGCTTTGACAGAATTAAGTTCAGCTCATCTCCGTTCGCAAGCAAAATGTCAGTTACTACAAACCAGTTACATTAAACGAATTAAATTGTTCTTGTTTTCCTGCATATAATAAACATCTTATTAACCAAGCTTAGTCAGTCTGTATGGGAGAATCTTGACCTCGGTCGTGTGTACAGACCTCACTGCGTTCAACATACAGACCTCCTGCTCGGTTAATAAGAGCTAAACTCTGGAAAAAAAAATCCACTCCAGCTAGCAATAGATTTTATTCCGTGGTCGCCAGCCAGCATCAATTATTTTGATGCCTTTTCCCAGCCAGGAAAAGGTATTGCTTCGTGGGCGCCAGCCAGCAGGATCTATCATGTTGAGACCATTCCCAGCCAGCGTAAGTTATAGGAAATTTTCGTTTTCCCAGTAAATAATAAGCTTACGCCTACCCCCCTTTGGTTTCCAAATACCATCGTTACTACGATTTTACTTTATCTTCCGTGATTGTATTTCATTAACTTAGCTTTAAAAAAAAAAGGTGATGATTGGCTGTTAGATGAAGTAAGATGCAGTTGCAGTAGCAGTTGCAGTTGCGTCTTGTTGTCAAACGTGCAGTTCAAGACTGGCATCAGTCAAGAGCTAGAACCAGAGTAGAACCACATGAAGGAATAATCCTCAACAGGGTAGTCGGTACTACACCTAGCTAGTCCAGCTCTCTTAAACACACAAAACTGCCTTCTACACATATTATTCTCCATTCCCTGTGTATCATACCTTATCCTTCGAAGTAAAGGGTTTACTTTTAAGCCTCATCTGGGAACAAACCAAGTAGCGGCCGCTCGCAAAGTCAGCTGGCGTCAGGTTGGCGTCTCTCATTGCCTTAGCCGCGAGGGCCTCTTTTCCTTTGCCATTCATACTGAAGTTCTAAAGGTGTAATTACCTAACCTAAGTTTTCTTTTTGGGTGCACTATTGGTGTCCTCAGTTCCAGAGTTTCCTCACAGCTTTCTTAGTGCAACCGATTATGTTGTATGCCTCGTGTCACCCAGAATCGCTGAATTGTCTTGAATGATTTCAAATTCTGTAATCATATATACATGTTTAAAGATCAGATGATTACTCCAATCTCCATTCCCCAACGCTAAGATAAGAGTACTGTCCTTCGTCTCGCCTTCCTCGACCGATCCCGCACTGTCGAACCCACCAGAGCCTGAGTCATCGCCCTCATAACGCTTGGAGATTAGATTCCCAGACTTCATCATCAAGACAAGGCGACAAGCCCAGTACGGAAATAGAAAATGATTACTGACTTAGAAAATTTTGGTCTCATCTCGAAAAAAGGCCAGAATAGCAATGTGGATAACTCTCTTCTTGGCGAATTCTAATTTACATCCTGCTCCTGAATTTGAAGAAACATGTTTGCACAATTTTTAAAAACGTTTACTGTAGTGGCGGAAATCTTTTCGTCAGTGAACTCTTTTCCTGACCTCCCCTTCGCCAATCCACAACTTTTGCAGGTATAAAGCTGCCGTATTGAGTTTTTATTCAAGTACGCGCAAGCGCGTAAGAAATGGGAAGAAAACGGGTCGGTCAAGTGTCTCTAAGAAAACACAAATTTCTTTTAGTAGGTTGTCCGCCAACAAGGGTGCTTTATAGAGTTTACTTGCAGGAACAATGAGAATTGGGTCCAGACATCACTGTCTGCTTCACAGTGGTTGCAGCTGTAAGCTTTCTATTAAATGTTAACCTTTATCTCACTAGTGTAAAGAAGGAAAAAATAGAGAAAACATATTTTAAAACAACCCCCAAATCTGCATGCTTTCCTAGAATAGTAAATCTCAACGACTTATTCCATTCCTCCGTACCTGAGACATTAGTGCTAAAAATTGGATTGCAGGTTTCTTCAGCAGCCCAGGGGTTTGATCACATGGGGTCTTATTTGAGCTCTATTCTATTCAGCTTGTATTCTTTAATACAAATGATGCATTATTTATGTTTCTAACATCAACTAGGTTATAAATTGAGATTGCGTGGTTCTTCAGTGTCTCATGCTGGCAGAGTGGAGATTGGAATACAAGGGGTTTGGGGATCAATTTTCCTCTCCCGTTATTTCCTCTGGTTATCACCAATCTCGTCTGAAACACTATTGGTGATATGTAGGCAGCTTGGTTTCAACGACAGTATTCTTTGGACAGGATGGTCGAGTAGTGGAGTGGATATCATTCCTCAGTGGTTTCATGCTAATAACATTCGTTGCTTGGGTGATGAAACAAATGTAATGGATTGCGTTTCTTCTACACAACTTCTACTTCGCCGTTATGAGTATTTTCAAGATTTAGGCGTGATCTGTAAGCCGAACGTTTCTCAAATAAAAGGTGAGTCATAAACTAGACATGACCAAGAGTCATTCAGTGAGTGCAGGCGAGAAATATGAAATGCAACACTCTTGTAAAGGTCTTTGACATTTATTTCTTTGTTCGAATAACTAAGTATAGGATTTAACTCCTTTTTTGGACTTTCAACCTTTTTTTTTTACTAGTCGCGCTCTGGCTGCGCGTGCCTCAGATTTCTCTACCTCGTAGAAGGAGGTCTGAGTGGGATCCGAACTCGGTATCTCTTCCTTCAGAGGCAATCGTGATAACCACTAAACCACGTGACAGGTCA
>OX421445.1:28209848-28212348 GCA_949126865.1 Montipora capitata
GTTTATTACGCCGTTTCGGCCGTTCGGCCGTTCGGCCTTCTTCAGGTTAAAAGTCAAATCGAACATGCTGAAGAACAAAAGAACTTGTGAATTGGTTATCCACTTTAATAAATCTGAACATGAAGTTTCACAAATCAATTTCATCATTGTCGAACAAATTAGGTCTTTTGAAAATTCTTTACATCTTTACATCGACCGGTTAAATAAGGCCGGATGCGGTGTTTGTGTATTCGCGAGCGATAGATTTAAAATTGAACGCTTGGATGACCTATCATCTATCTCACCATCTGGGCTGCACCAGCTTCGACTCAAAGTTCAAGTAAGAAACTGTAAATCCTTTATCATTTGTACAGTTTATAGACCTCCAACTACAAGCCTAAACTGTTTCGACGAAGAATTGAGTGGAACAATTATTTCAGCTTTATCACTCAATAAGGATATTTATATACTTGGTGATTTAAACTGTAATGTCTTAAATCCCAACGATGATGCGTCTCAAACATTGATCAATTTTTGTACGGCATTTAATTTAACTCAAATGGTTAAACAACCAACAAGAATAACCGAGACCTCGGCTACGTTAATCGATGTCATCCTGGCTTCAAATACAGATTTAGTGAAAGATGTAAAAGTATTGCCTTGTTCTATTAGCGACCATGACATGGTTTACTTAGAATTTGATCTAAAAAAAGATCGTCCTGCACCTGTATATGTCACAACAAGAAGCTTCAAAAATTATGATCAAGTTGCCTTCCATAGAGATATGTCTACTGCTCCCTGGTCAGTTATAAACATCTTTGATGATGTTGATGATAAACTTAATGCATTCCATTTAATATTTGATGATATACTTGATTCATATGCGCCCATCAAAGAGGTAAAGATACGGAGTCGGCCAAATCCTTGTGTTACAGAGGAAATCCGTGCACTAATGAAGACGAGAGATTATTGGAGAAAGTTGGCAAGGAAAACAAACGACCCGCTAGCATGGGCTGGTTATAAAAACTTCAAAAGGGAAGTAAGACGTGAACTGAGATTTGCTGAACAAGAATATGCTGAGACTCAAATCAGGAACAACTCCAACAATATGGGCTGTATTTGGAAAACTATACGTTCATTTATTCCAAAAAAGTCAGTTAATCGTAAGTCTTACAGCAAAGGGGACAAATAGGTTGCTAACAAATTTAATGAATATTTTACCTCAATTGGCCAAAATACGATCGATAAAATCCAGTCACTGGCTAACGAATGCAACTACGATCTTACGCAATCGTCTTTTGTCCCAAAGTGCTATCCATTATAACAACAGTTTACATTCAGGGCTGCGGAATGCTTTGACCTTTGTTTTGTTACGTTTCCTTAATTTCAATATTTCTGCTCTGTATATATAAGCCGCTGTTTTTGTGATTTGCACTCATTGTAAATAGTTTTTTAGTTTTTAACTTTTAACCTGAAGAAGGCCGAACGGCCGAAACGTCGTATTAAACCGGGTATTAAACTCTTCGTGGCTTTTTCTTACGTACACTTAACTATATATATAGGGAGTCTGTAAGTCGATTTTCTCGTGGAACAGTGCTCAATACGTTGAAGCAGAGCGGAATAAATATTTTAAGAGGAAAAAAGGGTTAAACCCCTGAAGAGTGAAGCGATTCACGAAACAGGCTTGTCGGGAAATGTAGTTGCGTCCTTTTTTCCTCTTAAAATATATATATATATATATATAATTGTTATAGAGCACGAGGACGGACAACTTCGAGCGAAGGAAAATATATACAGTAAAAATTCTTAAAATGATAAAAAATTTAATAAAAAGACGTTTCGGTCTGTGACCTTCATCAGTTGCAGTGCAAGTGAATAGTAAATTACAATTTCCTTAAATAAGTTTACAGTAGAAAAGATAACAAAACATTACAAAGATGATTACATAACAGGGCGTGATAACACATATTCGCAAAAAATTAACAAGTGATGAACAATCGGTAATTACTACGAGTGAAACCGATGACAATACGAAACTAACCCACGGGAAAAACCAAACCGAAAGATAAAATAAAAGAATACAAACATACAAATAAAATGAAAAAAGAAGAAAAGAAAAGGCTGTCGAGTCCACTAAGAATGTCAAGGCGCTAGCGTTAAAAATGAAAGGGCGAGAGTTAAAACAAAATTCCCAATCAAAGCACCTGAAATCATGCCGCGACAGGGCACAAAAGGCGCCCCGAACTGGGCCCTTAAACAGCAATATTGTAATAAATTCCCAGATGGGGGCCCCCGCCCAATTTACATGTGATCTCTACGTTAATTATAGTTTATTCTTTTTTTCGAGTGAAATTCCTGACGCCTATTCAAGCCAAAAGGTGCCAAAGAAAACAACTGTGCACTCCAATATGCCTCTTTAGTGATAAGGAGTTTCTCGATGCTGCATGAGTTGTTGACAGGCTCCTGCACTTGATCAATGCATTGGAATGAGAAGTCGCTTAAATCATGTGGTGTTTTGTTG
>OX421445.1:28217348-28224848 GCA_949126865.1 Montipora capitata
CATCCTAGTAGCGTGCTCAATTTGGACATGAACGTGAATACGTATATACGTGAATATAGGAGTTCAGCGACGTGAAAGAGGGCTCAATACTTTCGTGGACCTTAAATTATATATAATTAAACATGCAAGAGACACAGTAGCGACCGTCAGCGAGGAGTTTCATGTTTTCAACACAATCTTTAGGCTACAATGATCCTAATTAATATGCATTACTCAAGACCCGATATAACAACCATACCAAGTCCATAAAGGTCAAGAAAATCTGGAAATCCAACGATGTAGTCACTAGCCAGTAGCAGTAAACTACTTCAGTAAAAAGTGTTAAAAATACTTGGAATAAAAAAATCTCTCTATGACTAAGTCTTAAACAGGCTAAAAAAATTTATTAATGCAATCAAAATAACACTAAAAACAATAAAATTAATGACGTAAAAAGGTCACTAGGCACTAGGCCCCTAGGGTAAAACGTAATGATGCGGAGAAAAAGTGATGTCGTAACAAAATCCCAAATCAATGGCCTTGAACAAAAGACCTTTTCTAGCTCACAATACTATTCTTCGCAACAGGATCAGAAAACAAAGGCCTTTGAATGGTTAATAACATAATCCCAATTATCGTCCCCTGAACTCCAGCATTGTGTGCTATATCTCAGCCTCATAACAAACCCATTGATTGAGCCTTTGAACGATAGATCCAATGAATTATCTTTGAAATAAAAACCTAATTAACGACTAAAAAGGAGAACACTAGTGGGCGAAAAAATTAAGGCGTAAATTGTATCTAATTCTATTCCTAGAGGTGAACTCTGATCTTTTATTCAAACCGTAAGGTTGAAGGGTGCAAAGTTGTGCGCTCCAGAAAGCATCTCTTGTAAGCAGACGATAGTCGAGGCTATTGCCATCACTAAAATTGCAAATTTGTTCAATGATGATGAAATCAAAATCAGACAAGACATGAGCTTCCTTGCTTAAGTGTATCGCAACCTCACAAGTGTTCTTCTTTGTACCCCTGGCTGATTTGTGGTTCCGAAATCTGACTTTAAACTCGTTAGTTGTGGATCCTACATACTGGACATTACATTTGTTACAAGTGATCAAGTAGACTACATTCTTAGATTTGCAATGAAGGTGTTGTCTGATAAAAGAGCTCTTGCTTGTACTAGCGCTAGAAAAATGGTATGATTCCACTAAAACGTTCTTACAGAGATAAGATTTCCCTTTTCATTTAAAGCAACCTTGTCTTTCAGTGTGATTAAGATCGCTGCGGTAAAGTCGTGTACGAATTTCTTTTATGTCTGGCTCTTCTAAAGGAGGGAATGATAGATCCCTTAGGGAAGATTTTAAGTAAGGAAGGTGAATTGTCAATGAGATGCCGATGGGAATATAGAATTTTCCCGATGCTAGGTAAAGAGGGATTGTAATCCAAAACATCGAGTGAAGTAGGGGAGTGAACAAGGGTAAATTTGACAGTGGAATAAAGAGAGTTGATAAATTGCGTAAATTTAAGTAATTGTGCATGTCCCATTGTCCAAAGATCAAAAATATCATCTCTATACCTCCACCACAGATTGGGCTTAATATTCCCTGAAATGGCTCTCTGCTCGATAATTCCAATAGCTAGGTCAGCGTAGCTACAATAATTTTTGGTCTCATGGCCGTCCCAATATGTGGTGGAGGTATAGAGATGATATTTTTTTATCTTTGGACAATGGGACATGCTAAATTACTTGAATTTACGCAATTTATCTTTTTGTTATTTTGATTGCATTGATAAAACTTTTAGCTTAATATTTAAGACTTAGTCATAGAGAGATCTATTTATTCCCAGTATTTTTAATCCTGTACGTGTAACACTTTTTACTGAAGAGGCCCGAAAGGCGAAACGTCTATTAAAATGTTTGACCAACGAAGAAGTTCGCTGTTTTCTCTTTTTACACAAACTATATATATATACATATTTAACAATTAGACCCGTAGCCCGCAAGGGCGAAGGGTCTAATTGTTTTAGTATCACCCAACTAGTCGGACAGAAAAGGCAATAATAAAGTTAGCAAATGCAAGTTGAAGAAATATTTATATGGGAATAAAACGAAAGAAAGCGTCACGCTTTTCGCTACTCGAGGACTATTACTAATAGTCCTCTAGTAGCGTAGCCAATCAAATTGCGGGATTTGCATTAGTCCACTAGTTGGGTGATACTAAATATATATATATCTAGGTGAAATAAAATATTAAATATAGGTGAAGGATACAAAGCGTATTGTTTTACTCTTCATTTGCGTTGCTTTCTTAAATTATCTACTATGGAGAGGTTATCCGACACTGGGTGTGTGATATATATATATATATATATATATATATATATATAGTCACGAGCCAGTACGAAATACTGACTGATCCATTTTGAATGAAAGAACACATGTGCCGTGAGTGGGAATCGAACCCGGGTTCCCTGGATTACATGTCAGGTGTGCTAACCACTGCACCATCACGACAACCCTGCTGGAAACAGAGCAATCAGAGAGGTCATTTGTTAGCCACGGGGCTCCCCGGCGTTTTATCATTCAGGAACAGGACTACATCGGATCATCCGAGGAAGAAGATTCACAGGCTACCAGAGATACCAAATTATATTGCTCTGTTTTTTCATTCAAAATGGATCAGTCAGTATTTCGTACTGGCTCGTGACTACATCGTTGGATTTCCAGTTCTATATATATATATATATATATATATATATATATATATATATATATATATATATATAGAATAAACAGAAGAAGATGGGACCTTTTCTCGTTTGAATTGCAGTCTTTAATTCAGGTGGACGTTTCACCTTTTCAGGCTTCTTCGACACTAAAAATATCAATACTCGGAATAAAAATTGCAAGTTTCGAGTGTAAGCGTGAAGTATCTTTTGGATCCTTCTTCCAAGTGGCATCACCGTTGGTAAGCCAATCTTCATTCAATTATACTTAACAAATATATGCCATGTTGCCGTGCTTCTGGTCAGTAGCAGATACTCACAGGACGATCGGTAAATCTCACGTTAATAGACTGAACTTCGTTACGCGCTTCAAGAGGTTTGCTACAACAAAGTCACTACGATGATTGGATTGAAGCGAAGCGATGAGACGTTTAACCAAGCGATGTGTAACAAAGCGAAGCGAAGCGGTTTCGAAAACTGAGAAGTAAATAGTGGAGTAAAACTAAAATTAGACTATGTACAAACTATTGAAAACTTCGGAAAACAGAAATTTAACTACGTAAAACCGGCATGAAAGGCTATAAATAGTAGCATGCACGGGGGAAAAAACTACTTACTTCTGTGTCCGCGTTAGGGATTTCACAGCGTTAATCGTTGAACTTTTTTCTTGATCTTAACACGATGGAACATTGACTAGAACTGAATGATTTTCCTGAACACGTTCGTAAAAATGCTAACTAATACAAAGGATAATAGCTTTCTTTGTTTCATTTACCGTACGTGGGAAAACATATCCTCAAAAATAACCACAAAAGGCATCATATGATCACTACAAAGGAACCTTAAAGACTATAAAGGAAATACAAAAAACGTAAAGTATTTTTCAGTAACATAGATGACGACAAAATGTGGCAAGAACAAAAACGTGGCACACGAGGAGATAGCCGAGTTTGTCACTGATGTTCTTACCACATTTTGACGTCTTCTGTGATCTATTACTGAACAGACGCATGGCAACATGGAATCTATTTGTTTTATATAATGAGGAATTAAACTTTATTCGCATAAAAGCTGATAGTGACGTCAATCGTGCGTCTGTCCTCTAATAGATCATAGGCAAGAGCCAATCAAAATGCGAGAATAACTTTCATCGCTTTGCACGTATCTATCCTCTTCCCTGAGTGCATGTTATGCCTTGAGAAGCCAATCTCTTTGTTATGTGGCAAGTTGAAACTAAAACCTGGAAACGCGAATATTATATATATCAAGCAATGGGTAATTCCATCAGTCGTTAAAAGAGCATGCCATTACTATGTCCCGTATGACTGATCTTTGGAATATAATTGAAGTGACCTCACATTACCCCTTTTCTAACCCCTAAAGACAACCCTTATTTGCCTACCCCTACTCCAAATGAGGTCAAAGGAATTCTTATGGCTATGGACAGTTACTTTGTATATGTTACACACAAAAACTGAAAAAGGCGTCTGTCTTCCCAGGTTGATTCCATGCAAAAAAATTCATCTCAAAGCAGCACAAAACATGGCAAAATCAGCCAAAGACCATCTTATGTATCTTATGTATGTATGTATTATGTGTTTTCTTTGTAACACTTTCAATCATCTTTACTTGTTGCACTGTTGGAGACGGCTACCCTATTTTTGTCGTTAGTAGGTCGCTTTCCCAATAGAGTGGCGGTGTTTCTGGCCAAGCTGCTGGCACCGGGGATCAGCATTTACTTGTAAAAGAGGCCAGTGCCTTCGATGCCCTAATGGTGGGTTAGCAAATGTTATCCATGACTCGCCGGAGTACAAATTAGTAGTAGCGTTGCAGGCCCTTATTATTTGGATTCAGATTGTGAGTAGCGGGTGTTCGCAGATACCAGAGGCTCAATCGGGCTAACACCAATTGGGCAGTGGGGTATGGCCTAGTTGGATTACGCCTGCCTAGGCTCTTCCCGATTATGCCAGCAATTTCCGGCATAATTTGGATTAACGAGCATTCTTTTTACACTTTTTCTAAAAAAAAAATTGCCTGCATAATTTAGCATCTTCCGCCTATTTTCTTTACATTTTTGTTGTCAAAAGCATAATTATGCATGTTTTTGCTGTTCTAACACTCGGCTAAAGACCTTTAGGAAAGTCCAATTTTCCTATGCTGTCTCTCCATTTTAGTTGTGACTTCGACAAGCCAGTCAGCAGTTAGTTTCCATAGGTTGTACCCAGTCTTTGCTAAAAATCAAAACAAGATGACGTCAGCCACGCCATCATCACGACGTAACTTGCAGGTCATATAAGGAGGCTCTGCTTAAATAGCTCGAGACCGATCTTTTGAATCCATCTTTTGAATCCATTGCTGGT
Organism: Montipora capitata; assembly: GCA_949126865.1. Lineage (NCBI taxonomy): Eukaryota > Metazoa > Cnidaria > Anthozoa > Scleractinia > Acroporidae > Montipora > Montipora capitata. The sequence goes on from OX421445.1 coordinate 28,222,415, forward strand.
AAAACACACGTGAAACGTGATGCCTTATTTTGTAAGTATTTCTTATTCAAAATAAAACGAAGCATTTTTCAAACCAAAGGAGCCTAATTTGAGAATTCTTTAGACAAAAAACGAGCATTGCAAAAACTAATGCTTGTAGCGACTACATCACTGTTCTTAGCGCATTCACTGGTGAAGGCACGTGTCCACATTAAAATTAATAGCAACAACCTAGGGCTTACTGGTACTACCAAACTAATAGGAGCATACACCCACCAACAGTTGAAGTGAAAAGAAAACATCAAAGCTACGCACTCTTTATGCTTTGCCACACTCGCGCCGCTGGGATAACTTAAGAAAATTAGCATGTTTTTCTGTAGCTGGTAGTATTATATCATTAGGTCTTCAAGTCTCTTCTTTGCAAATTCATTCCAACCGTTTGATCGCCATCTAGTGCCACCCAACAATCTTTAAAAGCTTTTTTTTTTCTATTTCCTGCATCTTCACATTGCCTCTCGATGTTCTCTTTTCGTTTTTCTCTCATTCCTATGCCTTAGCTAACAAATCAATCCGTGTACGCCGCAAAAGGTTTCTACTGGGTGGGATTTCGGTTCATCACCCATGTAAGGGTCGCAGAACATGTGGTCAGTTGACGCCAGAGTAACAACAACAACAACAACCATGACCTTAAGGGTAACCCTAGTACCTAATACTACTACTGCTACTGTTTCTACTTCTGTTTCTGCTAATTCTTCTGTTACTGCCACTGCCACTGATACTGCTACTGATAATGCTACCACTGCCACTACTACTAACAAAAATGCTACTAATAATAATAATAATTATGAAGGAATCTAATAGCTACAGAGTCGAAGGAAGTTAAGATCCTTTGAGATTTCAGCATCTGAACTGACCATCAGAGGGACCGCAAAGGGCCTTACCTGATCTTGTTAGACAATCAACAGGCAGCGTCCTTAATTGCTAAACTAGCAGTATCACGAAAGGCTAGGATGGGAGTGAAGCAGAAAAAGAAAACTGACAAATATAAAATGATCTAGCAAAGGAAGTGAGAAAACCTTTGCCAGAGCCAATAGAATTGTGAAGGTCATCAAAAGGGAGAAGAGAAAGATTGCTGAGAAGCAAACCCAACCGCAAGTTAATTAGCTGGACAAGAGAATGAGACCAAAGTTGATTTTCATAAACAAAATGGACAAGATGTACATGTGTTGACCTTGTATTGAATATGTTTCTTATCCACCAAGAATGTGACAAAATTAAAATTTGTCTTCTTTACGGAAACGTCTACTAACATATGAATCAGGGTGGCGGCTGAACCTAAAGCTATTTTGCGCAGACCGTCTCAGTGCGTGTATCAGTGAAATGACAACATTTTGTTACTATTATTATTATTATTACTTTATTATTATTATTATTATTATTATTATTATTATTATTATTATTATTATTATTATTATCATCATAGTCATACTACTCAGCTTAAGTTTTTAACAGCTGGTAAAATTGGCAACAACAAGTTGCCAGAGAGCACCAAAATGTTTCTTTTTCCCGTTCTTGCACCAGTCTCTTGGGTGCAGGCCTCCGTTCATTGTTAGCAATCTTCGTCTTCTTCTTCTTCTTCTTCTTCTTCTTCTTCTTCTTCTTATTATTATTATTATTATTATTATTATTATTATTACTATTATTATTATTATTATTACTATTATTATTATTATTATTATTATTATTATTATTATTATTATTATTCTAGTACACTCAACAAAATTACTGGATTCTGAATGGACGAGAGGAGTAGTACAATTAATCCGAAATTGTACTCTCAAGAAGTACCAATTACTTTTCTTTCCGAAGTTGACACGAAGTTTTACGAAATTAATAGACTTGACAAGGCGACCTTAAAGCATGCGGAGACTTCCTAAGATTTCCGAAGACGTTCAAAGATTTCTGAAGTTGACCCCAAGACTTCGGAAGATTTCCGAGGTTGATCCGAAGACTTTGGAAGGTATCCGAGGTTCAACCGAAGTCTTTCGGAGAATTACGAGGTTGGACAGAAGAGTTTCAAAGGTTTCTAAAGTAAACACGAACGGATCGGAGGAGATATTTACAAAGCTCACCGTTACCGTGTTCTGATTAGTTGATCGTCATTTTGTTGAGTATACTATAAAAACAAAGGAGAATTTTGTACTTTTGTCTGATTGGCTGTGGAAAATTGTAGTATCCAGTTTTCCAACCGCGCGCAGATGGCTTTTCGAAGGGGTAATTTCAACCTGTGCTTCTTCGATTGTTCTAGATAGCTTGTGCCAGTTGAAGGTGGTCATTTAAACTTCAAGTGACGGGGAAAGATTCTACAAGGGGCATTTTAGTCGGCAGGAATTTTTCTTTCGTTTCGCTTTTTGTAAGCAGTCCTTTTAGTTTGCTCGGGGAAGCAACGCCTCTG
>OX421445.1:28237348-28252348 GCA_949126865.1 Montipora capitata
GAAATACACCACACCCCTATCTCGTCTCTCGTACCGCAATTCGCGCAATAAATCCGTCTTCATTCCTCCCACGGTGGTGCTCTGCGTTACAGTACACATGCAGGGTTTTGAGAAGGCTCTCCCACCGCCATTTGAAAGGCGTGGTTCAAGGTTGTGAAAAACCACTTACAACTCATGCTTAATCGAAGGCTATTTTTTTCCTTTGCCCATCTTCATCCAGCAAGTCTCGATACTTCTTAGAGGGTCTCAGATCAGGCACTGTGTCATCTATGTACTCTCGAGACAGGTTAGGGTCCAACTCCCCCGTTTCTGTCAGCCACCCCATCTTGATGGCCAAGGTGCCATAAATCCAAATTTTTGGAGTGGTCCCTACCCCAATTGACTTTGTCCTTTGTATTGTCAATTAACAAGTCTTTTTCTTTTCTCCGCCGAATCCTTTGAAAGGTTATGTACAGACTCTTTCCCATGTCATCCACATTTTTTTCCCTTCAAAGGGATCCCTTAGATGGTTTTGGGTGAGAACATCACCCCACATTACAATTGAATGGTTCCAACAAAGAATTTCTTCGGGCGTGCCTTCCCCTTACGCTTCATTTTTCTCTTCCACCCACAGTTCACACAAAATTAAGTCTAACATGCCACTCAACCTTCAGTCTACAGGATCACTTCACGATATTTGGCCTCGCACAATGCTTGGTAACTGATTTAAACGTTTCAGACCGTTCAGTTTTCGTCTCATTTCCAAAACGTGATTGTCTATCTCCTTTATACCTTCTTTTTTTTTTGACACCAGCTACTAAGTATAATTGAATGATTGTGGTTATTGTTAATGGCAAATTCCAATACGTACTATACACAATAGTTGCTACAATCACAGTTTTTGCGTACATATACGATTTAGTTGACCTTGATTGTCACGGCGACAGAGAAACAACACACACACGCACTACACAGAGGTCTACAGGTGCAGCATTCATTTTCACATGTGGTTCAGATTGTATGAACAGATATTAATTAGCTTCTTGAGGGGTGCTCTTCAATCTAGACCATTTCTTTTGGAATGCGTTTAAGGTATTGCCAACCTTTGGCAATTTGCCTTTCAATTTCCATCGAGTTCAAGAATACTTTGGTGAATATTTTATAACTTAGGTAGGGCATTTCTAAGCCTGCAGGTGTGAATATAATACCTAGCGGTAAGCAGTGCGTGGTGAAGAAGTAAGTATCCTATATCGTCAACTATTCCAAGGCACAATGCTGCAGGGAAAGTAGTGTTATTGAGATTCTTGAAATTTTAAGGTTATCCAGGGATGATTTTCTTTCCAAAAAGAGCTAGTGTGTTTTCATTTCCAGAACAAGTGAGTGAGTGCTTCTATATTTTCTCCACAGAATGTTGCTTTGTTTCAACCCTAAACAAAGTCATCTGTTGCAATGTGTCTGTGGAGCAATTTAAACTGAAACTCTCTCAGCTTTGTTTCGTTTGCACAAAGAAATGCTAATGAGTACGTATTTTTCCAGTTGACATACAACTTGTCGGCGATTATATCTTCAGCTAGCCATTTTCTTTGGCTTTTGGATGGTACAGAGGCCTTCTTTTCAAGATATTGATATACTTTTTTACAAAATTTCGAGAGAGAGAGAGAGACAAGATTTTCATTTTTGTCTTTACTAGCATTTCGCAGAGCTAACGGTATCATTTGCACTTATTGTTTTGCTTTATGGTGAACATTACGTTGAAGTACTCGAGATAGTTTTGAGATTGAATTTGTCAACAAAGGTGTTGTCCTCATCTAGTAAATCTCTTATTTCCTTGACACCTGAGCTAAACCAGGATTCATAGAAAATTGGTCGATTCTCAATTCTTATCAATGAATTATGCCAAATGAGTGAAAAAATTAAATTGTGATGCTTTTCTTCGAAGTTAGTAAGGATCCAAAGTTCAATGATTTCTCTCAAAAACGGATCCTTAAGTTTAGGTAAATCTTTCTGTTTTAGATTTCTTTGAAATAGCAGTTTCCCTCCATGAATTTTCAGATAGTAGTCAAATACACTTAACCACTTTCCATTATTATCTGTGTTTAAATAGTTTTGCACCCATTTCATTTTCAGAGATGTGTTAAAGCTTTGAATATCTATCATTTTCAAACCGCCTTTGTCATATTCATTAATCATTTCCATCCTTTTAATTTTACCACTTTTGCCATCCCAGAGGAAGTCGTACAGCAAAGAATTTTTTGTAGTATTCCCTGAGAGGTTGGAAGGGCCGTTTGATGACACCGCTAGAGATTTCATAATTGTGATTTTTCCTAGGAGGGTAAGTCTTCTCGCCGACCAGCTATTTAAGGTACTTTGAATTTTGTTTATCTTTCTGTAAAATTGGCCTCAAAGAAATTTATCGTCCGCCGTTGAAAACCAGACTCCTAAGGCATAAACCTTTTCTTCAGCCCAGGTTATAGGTTTTCCTGAGGGGAAGGGAACATGCGAACTTTAAGCCCGGAGATTAAGGCGAAGGCATCCAGCAAGTTTAAAGGCCTGGAAAGAAAAGATTGCGAGCCGTCTAGGATAAGGGTTGTATCATCAGCATACTGGGATATTCTACATTGAGTGTCGAGAACTTCAACTCTATACAATCGAAGGCTTTTTCGAAGTCAATAAATAATAGTAGGCCTTCGATCTGTTCAGTATTTGTGTAGTTGTTGATACTATCTATAAGTCTAATATTCTCACCAATAAATATGATTTTCATGAAGCCAGTTTGATCATTGGTAATAAGCTTTGGCAGTACTTTCTTAATTCGATTGGCAATACATTTTATAGCAGCTATTTTATAGTCACGATTAAAAAGGGTAATTGGTCGCCAGTATTTTGTGAGATTTGTAGGTTTGTTCTTCTTCGGTATCAAGGTAATCAAGCCTCTCCTTTGGGTAACTGATAGAAGCCCTCTTGTGCAGGCACAGTTAAAAGCTTTCAGCTAGTGTCCAAAACACTTTATAGAATTCGGCAGGGAGACCATCACTGCCAGGGCTTTTGTTAGATTCCATTAACTTCAGACTTTCAGGCATTCAGCTTCTGTCAGGGGACCTTCGCACAGCGTTTGGTCTAATTTATCAAGTACTGGAACATTGCCTAAAAAAGGAAGAAGAGATCGTCATATGCATGTAGATCATTTGTTTGTGTGGTGGTAGATGAGTATAGTTTTTGATAAAATAATTTTGCTTCCTTCAGGATTGCTTTATCAGTATAGACGATTCTGTTATATGCTAATTGTAGTTGTTTAATAGTTTCTTGCTTGTGATGAAGTTTCTCTAAACTTTGTCTGTAAACTGTCCTTCATTGTTACGTACCATCGCGACTTTGATCGTTAAATTGCACCTCTAGTTTTGAAATGTCTTCCCTTTATACATTTTTGGAATCTAACTCTGCACGGATTTGTTTTTTTTTTCTTTCAACTCCGATAGATTGCTTTCCTCCAGTGTTCTTTGTAAGGACAATATAGGCAAATCTCAAGTCTTTTCTTGCGATTTCATTTTTGACTTTTTTTCTTTAGCATAGTGTAGAGAGCTTGAATGGATTTTCATTTTCATAGTATCCCACAGAAGTGCGTCGTTTACCTCCTCATTATCCTCGTACTCATTAATTACTTCAATAATTGTCTTCTTTATCACATTGATATATTCGGGTTCTGACAGAAAGGAGGTGTTGAGTTTCCAGAAACCTGGTCCTCTAGGATTTTTGTTGTTGAGAATATGAATTGTTATGAGAGATTGGTCAGTCTTAAAACCCGGTAAAATATCAACTTTGGTGACAACTGTACCTAAACTGATCAAAAAAGAGTCTGAACGGCATTGAATGTCAGGATTCCTTCTCTTCCAAGTAAAACGTTTAGCGTCTGAATTGAGAACCCGCCAAATGTCTATACGATCAAGAGAGTCCATAATGTACTTGAATTTTTTTAAGCACTTTTCATGAGTTACTGGATTGCCATCCCTGTTGTCCTTGTGTACGTCAAAAACAAGGTTAAAATCGCCGCCAAGGATTAGTTTTACGCAATCAAAGGTGAGAAGATGATTAAATACCTTTTCAAAAAAGTCGGCGTCATCCTTGTTTGGTGCGTAAATATTTACTAAAGTCAGGGTCTTATTCTCTGTGAAGATATCTACGATAATAAACCTTCCCTCAGGATCTGAGAATGATTTCAATATTTCGAATGTAAAACTATTGTTAAAAAGTATGCCTACACCAGCACTGGAACTAGAGAGACTGCTAAAAAGAGCGGAATACCCCCATTCTGAGGACCAAAGAGTTTCTTTGTCTTTGGTCGAATCAACTTCTTGCAAAAAATAGATTGCATATTTCCTCATTTCCAGCCATCGAAAGGTTTCACGCCTTTTCATGGTATCAGAGAGACCCTTCACATTCAGAAAACAAATTACTAAGTCATCCCTGAATGTAGTGTTGCTAATAGACCATTTTATAGTTGTAGCTAAGTTACCTGGCCTAAGAATGGAAGCGAGGCTGCTGGTGACCCTATTTTGATACAAACCTTTGCGCTTGTCTCATTCATTAAGACTAATTAGCATTACAACAATGCAATTTACATGATAAAAGCAGTGAGGTCTGTATCAAGACAAGGTCACCGGCAGCCTCGAAGCCATTGCATACAGTAGTGTAGCAGCTCTCGTAACCTGCAATTGTTTCGTATTGTAAGCAGCTTCTATTGTTTTTAAGTCTAAGTCATTGTTTCAATTGTTTAGCCTTTTGTTTTTGGCTAGGGTAGCGAAGCAATCACGTTATACGTTACAAGAGCTGCTACATGACTCATTGCATAGGCTAGCTCACTGAGCAAACAACTGTAAAATGCCCTATTGGAAGGTATTGTTAATCAACAAATGAATTGGACATGCCGAAATAAACGGAGCACCTTATGAAACCGGATTATAATTAGGATTTACCACTAAATAAACAGACCTTACAACAAAGACGAGATGCTTCCGTGAAGCATACACTGGGTTGCCTGTGGTACGTGTTACAGAAAATCAGAAGGTACTGAATTGTGTGGTATTGAACTACAGCATTCCAGTCTCTGAAGAATAACAAATAAAAGAGAAGCGAGAAACATTGGCTTCTGGGCTGACATGTTGATAATTTTCAAGTTCCCTCAAAACTTCTTTTCACCACAATTTTAAGCGTGCCCTCTGACCATCTGACAGCTTTGTAATACTAAAGTTCACTGACGTTATTCCTGTCGGCCGGGGTTAGTATCTGGATGGGTGACCTAAACAATATACCCCTCCATAAAACAGAAGCATCGGACCGAAAATACTATTAACGCTAACAAATGCGAACTAAGCAAGGTACAGATTTTGTTAGCTTGCTTTATGCAAAACAAATATTGATGCAAAAGTAAATAACTATTGATACACAGTTTTTAGAAAGAGCAGAAGGAAGTTTCCGGGACGGTCGATCGAGAATAACATATTTACGACATGAAAACAACATTAATTTTGAACCGTGAATATAGAATATAAAAAGTTACGATCAGCGACAAACATTTTGGGAGATATTTGCTGCGTTCAATTTTGTTATTCTACTTTTGGCTGCACAAATAAATCGCAAAATCGAAAGTGACATGGCCGGAATTCAGCGGGCGCCGTGATTAAGTTACCGCGGCATGTTTACTCGCCAAACAGTGAAGCATCTGTGTCAAATGATGGCAAGATACCGGGTATTTGTAAGTTTCTTTTTCTGACAAGTGTTATAAAGTTTGAAAATAGAATGAGCGAAGTCAAAGCAAAGATCACAAATCGCCCAACTCTTGAGGTTGACCATTTGTTTCTGCAAAGTCAAAATTTACTCTCCAAGACGGGTACGATGTTATTTGTCACCAGGTAATTCCATCATTTTGGAAATAGCAGCTACTTTATTATTCATCGGCGTCACAATTTTTCACTGATTTTGGGGCTCATTTTGTTGAAACTCAAGCACGCTTCCAACAGACCTGTTTATTTTCGTGAACCCTTCCTGCTTACAGAGCAATACTAAAAGAATTCTCCCATATCACATTTCAACCTTAAGCTCGAAAATTCAATACACAACATGATATTATAATTCACAAAGGTAGAAAATACCACAGAATCCTTTCCCAGCGAAAAATTTATTGAAACAAACAACATATTTGCTCTTAGAGGCGAAAACCTCTTCCTATTTCATTGCGTGCGTCAACACAAGAAACACAATCGTGTCAAATTATCATGTACTTCAGGTTCAAACCCTTTCCTGGAGAACCTTTTCCTTGAATAATGATGCACAAAATAGTCGACAAGCTTTCTTTAAATAATTCTTGACTGTCAGATTTCCAATTATTTTTTTTACCGGACTTTCTTGAACCCATAAGTTACCAGATAATTTCCCATTTGGTTTCAGTGTTGTACATAAAACTACACTCGTGATAAAATGTTGGAAATACAGCTCACTTTGATTTCGGCTCGACGGGCAATAGATTGTTGTCGAAGTCCATTACTCGTCGCTTTTACGATTCCAGGTATTTGTTTTCACCGCCTGCCTAGTTTATCCAACTGACTTTCCATTATTGAGCTCCATAAGGGTATATTTTGTTTAAAGATCCACTAAAACGCCATTCGCGTTACATGACTTTCGACGCCATTGCAGGTTAAGTTTATCATTATACTGTGTCCACCAGAGAAATCTACGCATTTCCACTACCCTCTCTAAGAAAATACGAGCAGAAGGCTCTATGCACAAAGACACCACTTAGCAGGGGAGTGACAGGCAAGACTTTTACCGACACGGAGAAAAAAAAAAACACCCAACAAATGCCACCCACTTTCCGACTGGGATTGCTATACGGCAACCCAGTAAAAAACACATTAACAAAAACAAACACAAACACGGCAAAGGGGAACAAAAATAAAACAACCACAGGCAGGGAGGTGAATAGTAATTCGGGAAGTAAAAAAAGGGGGAAGCCAAATATTTGTATACAGAAAGTAAAAGAGCAACTTCTGCTGAGAAGCGAAAAGTGGACAATATAAAAGTTCAAAAATAGAATGCACGTATCGTTAGGTAGATTCGGCCGGTGAAGGATGGAATTCTTCAGGGATATTGTTAATATATCTTCTTCTTCTATGCGTTTTTGTGCCATTTCCTCCTCCTGTTTGATGGTGGCCGATCATATGGTATGTTTGATGATGGACTTTTCGAGATGGCGGTGACGCTTATCCAGGTTCTGTACTGTTTGGTGTTGACCTTACAAATCATTCTCTTTCATGCAATCCACCGATTTCAATTCGTTGACATTTTCTTTCAATGTCTGTTCACGTCAAAGGCTTGAAGATGTCTTATTTGCGTTGTCCTACGGGCCTCTTCTAAACTCAATGTCTCATTCGCGGTCTGTTTCTATCCCTGTCGGTGTCAACTGTCTTTTTAGGAAGAAACGGTGAGCTGTTATTATACACGGATCTGGACATGTGATTAGTTGATTGAAACCATCCAATGACACGCAACACCCACTACTTAAAATGCAATTTTATTGTTACTTTTTTCTTTAGCCTTTGACACTATGCTCAATTCCCCCCAACGAACAGAAAACATGTTCTGTAAACTGCGCTAGGGGTCAGAATTAGCTTCCATTTTTCGCGTGCCGATGATGGAGCATGATATACCCATCAATGATGACACGGTGTGCTAGAGGCAAGCTTCAAAATTGTCCTCGACACGATCGTAGTTGAACCCATGATTATATGTCTCTCGAGTACATATAGAAGGGTTTGTGCATAAGGTTTGTGCCCCAACCCGTCCCACCACTCGTGATGGACGTGGCAATGTGGGATGCGTGTTATGTGCATTCTTCCTTACAACCATCCTTCATCCGAGGGGACGGGAAAGGATGGCGTCTCTGTGGTGGTACGCTTATGTCCAGGTTTGACTCTAATTAGATGCACGCCCAATTGTGACATCCAACACGAAGTGTCCCTTTAAGTGTAAGCATTTACTACCTATTTTCAACGATAAGGTAAGGGTAAAGGTTAGCGGTTTTTTTTTTTAGTTTTGGGTACATGCAGAGGTTAATCTTTACTTACAGAACAGCATTTGGGGGACACTTTGTGACGTAAATTGTCTGTATTCTGAGACACGAGTGATGTTGAAGTTGGTGAGAAGAGCAAGGGGACACTTCGTGACGTTTATTGAAATACGGGATCAGTTTTTGCTCCTGGGCAACCGAGCTCGAATCATGTTAATCGACCTCAAGATCCTATCCGAGCTGGATTAACAATCTCCTCCATGTATTTGAGAATGGCCACAGCGTTGTTTCCTCGACATGTTTGTGTAACTTCTGTCTTCTTCTTGGTAGGACGTTTTGATGGCCGAGTGGGTTTTCGAATCGGTACGACTTGTTCTTTTTTCTCAGACATGATGAAATCTCATGAAAAAACAGTGAGCTAGAGCGACGCTTTTATAACCACAAAACGTTTGTCCCTCAAGGTATGATGAGCCGGTGACATCATTAGGAACCAATCATAGAATGACCTATTTTCCTTTTGATTGGCTCTCGATGAGGTCATTGTTGTTTCTGATTGGTTTTTGGTGAGGTCATCTGGTTTGATTGTAATTGGTTTCTTATCTTTAATCATGTCTTTGCTCCGCTGTAATCTCTCATTCACTGTTCTACTCTAGAGAAGGAAGAAGCTCTCTCTTCAAGCCAGCCTACTCAAACACGCCGCCAAAAGGATATGCACACACAGCACTACTTATGCACCATACGCGCGCACGTGTGCGCGCTCCTTCCGAAACTATATTTTCGGGTAACGTCATGCTCCAACCTTGCCCCATTGTTTTCTAATTTATGCATCTAGGGCAGTGTTCAAACTTGCCCCTAATTTATGCACACCCTTCCCCTTCTCATCTTGTGTACGTACGTGACTGGCATCTCATCGTGTTCTTACACGTGCCTCTCAGGGTTACGCTGCGTTGCGTCATGCTCCTACTTGCCCCTAATTTATGCACCCCCCCTTCTTTTTTCTTTTTGATTTATAACGTCATTTGATGACTACCAGCCAACTCTGGTCTGAAGGATCACATATAAGTACTCACGTTAATGTGCAATGCCTGCAGTGTACACCGGGTATTTCTGCTTTGCCAGATGGGTTATATCTCATCCGTGTATTCGCTGTTGTCTTCATAACGACCGTTTTAACTGGCCGTATTTATACTAGAGAACGTCTAAGACGTCCAGACGCATTAAACGTCTGGCCGTAAGTGCGACTAATATAAATACGGGACGCACTTAACTTCGACGGCTAGAAATCAAATTCACAATTTTCTTCAAAAGATACCGAGATTTAATCAACAAAGAGACTGTGTGCACTTCATTGCTAAGTGCGTCCCAGTTTAGTGCATCTCGTCTTTATACTAGACGGCTCAGACGTTTAATTCGTCTGACGTTTGATGCGTCCACCGTATTATACTAGTCGTCTAAGACGTCCAAGATGTCTTAGACGTCTGAGACGTCTTAGACGTCCTCTAGTATAAATACGGCCACTGATTAAACGTTTTGTTCACGTGTTCTCCGCAATTTTTAACCAGTGAATCAACAGGTTCTGAAACGTTTTAGTATATAATGACACACTCACGACTCTGATTGGACGAGATTGGAACAAGTTTATCCCAAATTGTTTTCTGTTTAGTCTCAATTAAGGGCAAAAAGGCGCATGTTAGAGAGAGCAACAAAATGAACAAAAATCTAACAATAATGGCTAGACTGGAAGCAGCCTCTTTCCTAGCGTGCGACGGGAATGCAAAAATAAAGGAAGCGACGAAAGCTAGCGACGTGCGGCAAAACCGCAGACTGCGAGAAAGGCGGGCGCGAAAAATTGGAAAATTTCCTGTCTTGCCCCATTCCAGTCTCATTTCTTTCCCTAATTTGCATAATTTTAAAATTTCATGAAGGAACAGACTACTCCTTAGTAGTCTAAAAATGGTCGACAGTAGTGTTGCAATGTTTAATGCTAACGACATGCAAACTACAGTTACAAGAAGGCGTTTTGGTTAGTTTTTTTGCAAAACAAACTATAAGGGTTCTTCAAATTTATAAGGAAAACTATCAAACTTAAAAGTGTCAGACGTCGTTTCGAGGCTACATCCTGTCATTTTAAAGTCAAACATTAACGTAAAAATATCTGTGGTAAGTAGATATTTGTCTTCTGCACTTTTCGTATGGAATTTTTTTTGTCAGTGCACAATGGTTGTTCAATTACTGAATTCCTAATCAGTAAATCGGGAGCAGTATAAATAGTATGCAGAGCGTGATGTTCTTTCTTAGGTTCAGCCGACACAACAACACACTATTACTTTGTTTCATCAATTTAGTTTACGTCGCAGAAAGTGCGGCGAACGGGGTTGTATTCACGAGTTGTTTGTGTGGAAACCCGAACGAGCGAGGTACGAGAGAGTGAGGGTTTTTGAATGGCAAATTTCAATGATTTCCAATTCATCATGAAACGTTAAGGAGAAGGGAGCGGGAGGCTGAAAAAGCTAATCGAGTAGTGGAGCTGTTTTTTGATGTTTCAATTTATTACCCTACGAACTTCTTAGTTCAAAATGAATGCATGTTTTGAAGCTCTTTTCCTTTGCTACGATGAAAATAGAGCAAAATTTTATTTTCGTCCTTGTTCACTTGAACAGCCAGCGATTATTATGTCACTTCACTTTATTTCACTCCAGAAGATGAGAATTAAGAACGTTTGCGGTAATTGTTTGCGCGCAACTTTTACTGCGCAGGTAACGCGACTGTAATGCGTCATGAATTACTTCAAGCATTATTTAAGATAATAGAGAGCTTAAGCACGCGACCAGAACGGCAACCGGAAGTTTTTTTTGCAAAGAAAGTGATGTCACACGGCACAGACATCAAGTCACAAACCTCAAAGCTGGCTATTTGGCGTAAAAAACAAAAACGCGAGAAGATAAGTTCATTTTAGATGCAGTAATAGTAATTAGAAAGTTGATTGTCCAGCATTAGCAGGAAACAACCAAAAAGACAAATTCCTATTATTTATGAAAGAAACTCTTCTTTGTCAGTTCTACCGGCCTGCTTCATACTTCATTGCTTCATTACTTTTACAAAAAGCCTTCATCGATCGATCTTATCTTGGGTTCCAGTCCTTCCCCGACAAGTCAAGCAAAAACGTGACAAACGAAATTTTCAAAGAGTTTCGCAGCATCACATCGATTTTACTCGTTTAGATCATAGGTGACCCCTAGTTTTTAAAACATGAATCTCTTACTGTTCTTACAATCTACAAAATTGCATGAAATTAAAAAAATCACAATGTAAGAAGCTATCTCTCTTTTAAATCTTTCTTTCTCCGGAAGTGGTTACAATGGGTAGCGCTTGCGAAAACGCTCGTTGAGTATTAACTCTACTGTTTACGACATCCCCAGCGGCATGCAATAGCCCTTTTCACGGTTAGCTTTTCTCATCTGCATTACAATGTAATCTAGCATGTATGTGAGGCAATTTCGGCCTATTTTGTAGTTTTAACCCGAAATTGCCTCGCATCCACGTTAGATTACATTGTAATGCAAATGCGAAAAACTAACCGTGAAAAGGGCTATAGACCCTTTGCATAAATGGCGCCCAAATTTGAATAACAATACTTGATACATCCTTAGCCTCACATTCATGAGGAAAATCCTTTGTCTTGAAACATAAACATGAGGCTAAGAATGTATCAAGAATTGTTATTCAAATTTGGGCGCCCTTTATGCAAAGGGTCTATTGTATAAAATAAAATAAAATAAAATAAAAAACCACTCCTATATTTCTATGCACAGTAACCTTCACTCTAACATATTATTTTTATGATTTTCCTCCGATGAGCAGATGAAGCTACATCTCGTTATTTTAGTGTATGTGACGTACGTTCAGTATAAGCGCCAAGTGTAGTATGGAAATGAGCACATGGAATATTAAATGAGCAGTTCATGTTGTGGTTCGATCCGAGTTCAGTCCCTTGTTTAAAGGGTTAAATCCGTTTACTAAAATTGGCGACGAGAATGGGATCACTTTGATGAGTGCCCTGAAAAGATTTGAGCGATAGTAATGACGATGATCTTTGCGAAATACTGCCATTAGATAGCACGAGTGTGGGAACACGATGGCGACGTTGGAAGAAAGTTTTCCAATTTTATGTCGAGGATCTAGGAGTTACTGCAACTGCTTGGATGAAGGCGTTACTATTGCACTGCGAAGGTATGGATGTCTAAGAAGTGTTTGAGACTCTGACTGATCCTGGTGCACCTGCAGGTGAAACCGACAACGACTATAAGGCTGTGCTTCGAACACTTGATGCATATTTTACACCACAAGTAAACATACCATACGAGCGTCACATTTTTCACCAGATGAAGCACGAGGAACATGAAACAGTAGATCAATTTGTAGTTCGGTTCAGGAATCAGGCTGTCAATTTTGAGTTTGGAGATTTAAAGAATGAGCAGATACGGGATCAAATCATCGATAAATGCAGGTCTACGGAGCTTCGGCGGAAACTTCCATCAAAAGGCCAGGATTTAACTCTGACGGTAACACAAAGGATTGCTCCATCCCTGGAACTTTCACAGGCACAAGCGAGCTGGGACAAATTGAGGGCGACACAAATCGGAATGTCAGTGTTAACGCTACCAAAGGCAAGGAGTTTAAGGATCAGAGGATGAGGAGAAGTGTTACCGATGCGGGCTCGGCGGCCATTTTGCACGTGACCAAAATTGTCCGGCAAGATCGGAGACCTTTGCAGAGAGTCATATGAAGGGACATTTTGCTCCAGTTTGCAAGACATCCAAGCATAAAAAAGAACTGAAAAGCATGACAAAGGAAAAGAACGAACGGGGTGGAGTTAACAGTCTAAAAAGCGGGGCAGAATTTAAGGAGAATGAGTATGCCTTTATAGTAGAATTGAAGAAATCCGGCACAGAAAACGGTTTAGAGACTATTGATTTGCAAGTTGGTGGTGTGGTTATTAGAAGTGTACTCACTGTACTCATGTCGGAAGACATGGGAACAGCTGAAGAGTAACAGTATAAAATGCAAGTCAGAGAAGTCAAAACCAGAAACTGTACCCTTATGGATCGTTGGAGTCATTAGACACTCTGGGAAAAATTGAGGCAGTGGTGATCATGAGTGTAGCTGGAAAGGAAATTACTGCTGAATTTATTGTCATTTGCAATGAAGGCAGGCGAACACTGGGCAGAAAGACAGCAACAGAGTTGCAGGTACTCAGATTGGGACTTCACGTCAATACTGTAAGTACCCGAGACATTGTTGACAAATATCAAGCATGTTTTGAAGGGGTTGGCAAGTTGAATGATTATCAAGTTAAGATTCATGTGGACAGTTACATTAAGCCAGTATCACAGCAAACAAGAAATTAAAGCGCCATTCAGTCTGAGAGAGAAAGGTGAGAAAAAGTTACAAGAGCTACGGCAAATGGACATTATTGAGAAGGTGCAAGGTCCAACACCTTGAGTCAATCGATGTAGTCCCAAAACCATCTGGGGAGATTCGTTTATGCGTAGATATGCGCAGAGTCAATGAGACGATCATTAGAGAAAAGACACCCTATCCCAACGGTGGATGAGGTTCTTCAAGATATGACCCAAACCAGCTGGAGCTGAGTGAAGAAGCTCGAAGGATAACAACCTTTACAACACACGCTGGTCTGTACCCTTATAAGAGACTGATGTTTGGTATCACGTCTGCTCCTGAAAGAAACCAAGATGCCATACAACACGTTCTTCACGGATGTGAAGGTTACATGAAGTCCAAATCTTACGCTCAAAGTAAACAACCTTTGGTCAAAAATCGAGGATCAAACTTTTGCCAGTCAAGCGTTAAGCAATCACACTTTAAAAATCTGAAAGAAAAAAGGCAGTGATTTTTTTTTTGTTGTTAATAGATTCAAGAGAATTCATGGTTGACTCCCTGACACAATTATGGATTCAGCTGCAAGATCACGAGCTACAGTATGTGGCTTACAATTCAACTATTAATGGCTATAAAGGTTGTCAGACACGTACTGAGCCAAGGAAATCCTAGGGTTTCCAAGTTGTAATCAATGGTCAGTTGGAGTTCCTAAGTTATGCAACTTAGCTTTAAATTCCTAGAATTTCTGGGAATTTTCTGGAATATCTTGGAATAAGGGACGAGAACTAGGAATTAGAAATTTCGGAAAAAAGCTGGAACTTTCTTGAAAGGGTCCTAGAAAAGTCAAGAGGAATCGCTTTGAATGATTGAGAAATTATTGCGATCTTTATTTTATTTTGCGAAATCTCAACGTTTAAGTGCTAGGCGCCAAACTGCATTTTGGCTTCCACGATTCAAATTTCGTATCGATGGTATGAGCCTAGTCCAGAAGCTAAAAGTTGACCAGAGAATATTTTCAGAAGGAGGTATGGTGGCCCAGTGGTTAGGACGCTTGCCTTGAGATTCGGAGATCCCGGGTTCAAGTTCCTCTCTGACCACTCGTTGAATTTGATCCTGGTAGTCCCTGGCTCAACTTCCCAGCTGCACTTGTAAATAGCCAACTGGTTTGCCTCCAGCCAGTTGGGATTCTTAACAGTTGTTGTTTTTCTATTCTGTCGTTTCGTTGTGTTTCATTGGCCCTGAAAAGCCCCTATGGGGAGCGGTCAATTAAGTATTTATTGTATTGTATTATACTCTTCTTTGTATGGCACTTAGTGAATATTCTAAAATCTAGAGGATAGATTTCAGTTTGTGTAAATTTGTTATAGGGTTTTTTGAAAGGTATGTCTACTGCTGTAAGTAGTGTATAGTTGTAAATCCATCATGTGTACACTCTTTTTTTCTTTACCATTTTTAAAAGTGTGTAAATTCCAAGTAATGTAAGGTTGTAAATTGGTTATGTTTTTGTAAGTAATATTTATTGTAGGTAATGTGAGATTGTTCGTATAGTAAAAAAAGTAATA
>OX421445.1:28257348-28262348 GCA_949126865.1 Montipora capitata
ATCGTAAATGGTGAGGCTATTTTAACTTTAACTTGTTTGTTTGATCAAGCTTCCTGTATCATCAAAGACTGGCTCGGCTTTAGAGTACTCATCAGTTTAATCGCACGTTACTAATTACTGGATTGTGAAACTGACTTCGGTTATATTGATATTTACTTAATTCAACATGATCAATTTTGATCATCAACAAGGAATACATATGATGACACTGACATGACCCAGTTTGAGCAAGAGTTTAGAGTTACTGACGGTGTTTTGGCATAATAAACCAACTTTAGTGTTCCGCTTAACTCGTCGAGTGGAAGCAAGAGAAATCTACTTGCGCGAAATATGGTATAGCGAGAAGTGGGTCTTCTTTCGGAAGGGCGATTCGAATCCGCTAACGTATAGTCAGTTTTGGCCACTTTTCAATAGGTAGCAAGGAGAAAAATAATGATTGTATCTGTCCTCTATGTTCGAAACGGGTTATGTAGTATAAAACATTCCCGACAAAAGACAAGCCGCACGCTATACGAGTGGTACAAACAAGCTTTGGTAAGACAGAGTTAACTGAATAGAGTGTAATGTAAAGTGCTGGATTTCTATCCCATATGAACCATGTGAGCGTTAGCCCTATTGATGGAAATGGGCCCACACAAGGACATAGAAAAACTCTGACCAGGGTGGGAATTGAACCCACGACCCTCGGGCCAGCTCCACCGACCGAGCCACAAGGCCAGACGGGAGCAGGCCATGGGAACTGAAGATGTTAATCAGAGTTTTTCTCTGTCCTTGTGTGGGCCCATTTCCATCAGTAGGGCTAACGCTCACATGGTTCATATGGGATAGAAATCCAGCACTTCACATTACACTCTATTTAGTTAACTCTGTTTAAAATATAAGTGCTACACGGCCAACGTTTGTATAAACGTAACCTTTCCTTAAGCTTTGGTAAGGTTTGGTAGTTTTCTATTGACATACTAACGAAAGGGCGCTGTGGCGGGTCACTATCAACAACAACAACGAAAAGGGCTTGACTTTAAACAAAGCAATAGGAGTTGCTTCATTTTCTTATAGTATCCGGATTTCGAGAGCTGTGACACCGCTCCTTACGAACATTAACTGAACTCATAAAAGCACGAAACGACAACAAACGAATTTGATGGGTGTTATCCCAAAGTTGAACGCCTTCAAAAGACGATTTGAAAATGGGTTGATAGATGGTATCAGATGATCAGCTTCTTTCAGTAAAGCTTTCCCTATAAGGCGGCCAATTGATTTTGTTTGATTTCTACTGGTTTTCAGTTGTTGATCCATGCCTGAGCCGCCCATGCACAAACAAGACTTCATGTTACCACAATGGAACTCATCACTTCTGTTTAACGATTAAAGACGGAAACCTATCGGAAATTGGAGGTGAGATAGCTGTTATTATTTTTACAATTCTCGAATATGTTGCACAAGAAATAGCACACAAAAATTTGTCTTGTGAATTGTCTATTATGCTAGCGTCACAGTTATGGCTTTTCCACTGCACATGGTATGTAAAGAACGCAAATGACTATCTTGGCCTACACATTCTTTACCAGTTCTATTTCCCGTCGAAACAGACCGACAAGGCCAGTCAATACACAAAAAATATTAGAAAGGGGCCCAGTAAGATTATGCTCAAGTACGAGAGATTCGCTTTGACACAGTGAGAAATTATTGCACCTTTTACAGCCTGTTATTGAGTATGCCGCACCTGTTTGGACACCTCTTCCTAATCATACGGTTAACGCTATTGGATATGTGCAAATAATTGCCTTGAATACAATTCATTCTGTTTAAGTATGGGATGCCGCGCTTAAGAATGCTGACTTGGAGTCTTTCAAAAAAAGGTTCAATTTGGTTTTTAATTTAACCAAAACCTGCGTAATGGATCGCTTAAGTTTGGTCACAGACATAGCACGTTTAGATTATCTAGATGTTCCTTGAGATCTGGATAGGTTATATGAGAACTTTCTTGGCTGTGCAAAAAGATTAATTAAGCAGGTTTGCACAATTTGATGTTTACACTGAAGACTTCATAGTATGTGACTCCTACATTTGTATGTGAACTGTTGGTATATATAACAACTATTAACCTCAATGTCGGTGGCCAGTGGAGGGTATTTACCTCGCCGCGAATTGTTTTAGTATATACTAAAACAATGAGATAATATAGCGCAAAAAGATAATTTTAACTCAATTATTTCTGCAATATTTTCGGGCGCAAATCCGGCCCGAGTTGCTCGGAAGTGAGTAGCAAAGGATATTCGGAGTTTGAGAAGCCAATCAGAGCGCGACTTCAACGCTTTTCATTATTTTAGTATATACTAAATACTGGTCTGCATTGATGTTTGATGTGAACGCTGGCATTTGCTAAAATTAACGTAGTTGCAACTAAATTGTCTTAGCATTATTATTACTGTTATCACCATCGTAATCAGTACGTATTATTAATGCCCACGATTTGCTCTTGGGCAAAGATAGTGTGATAATGATTTTGACCTCACGTTCCCGGGCGCCTTTTCTATTCTTGGTGCATGCATGCTTCTTTGCTGGGCTCGTTAACGACAGTACTTTTCTCGGTGCTCTTAAAAACGTTTAGGCTTTTATGTACCTTAAAATATGCTGTGTCCTTTAAAAGACCAAATAGCTATGTAAACTTCACTTTTACGGATACAGTAGACTAAACAAAAGTAACGTTTTGTTTTCCCAGGAAACTTCATGTCTGAGAAGAGAAACGCAGCCATCAATACTTACATTATCGCAATATCTGCATCGACTTTTGTGGTTCTTGTGGCTGTAGTTATTTGCTTGGTCTTTAGAATCCGACGGCTAAACACGCAACTAACATCATGCCCTAGTGACACAACGAAGATCTACAACAATAAGACGTTCCAGGCGAATCCAGTTAACGAGGTAGCAGAAGGATCGTCAACTAGCCTTACTCACAGAGACTTGGGTTTGGGCCACGCTAACAATGGCGCTGAAAATGATACTGACTACGATAATGTTCTCGAGATGTCTTCTCGTCCTCTTCCAGTAATTCCTTCAGAGTCACAGAGAAGTGATC
The DNA here is from genome assembly GCA_949126865.1 of Montipora capitata. Taxonomy (NCBI): domain Eukaryota; kingdom Metazoa; phylum Cnidaria; class Anthozoa; order Scleractinia; family Acroporidae; genus Montipora; species Montipora capitata. Next base: position 28,260,428 of record OX421445.1, read on the forward strand.
CATTGCCGAGGATTGGAAAACGTCCTGTACATGACAATTCAGAGGAACAAAACGCTGAGTCAACAGCAGTGCGCTATGCCGGGTTGCAAGGGAGAGGCGGGAACATTGCTGAAGCAACTGTGGCTGAGCCTGCATCTTATATGTCTCTCTCTTCAAGGAAGCCAGAACATGGCGTGTACTCAGGCCTTACCTATAATGGTGAAGTGGCTACTGCGCCAAAACAGAAAACAAAAAAAGGAAAGAATAATTGTCGCTTGTATGCCAACACACAAAAGTAATAACGCTGAATAATACAGCAAGTCAGGATTGGAAAAGGAATACTTTGTAGACAAGCGGGTCGATATGATATGATTTTCTCAGTGTTGCAGCCAACGTTTTCCTTAGTCTATTGATCTTGGTTTTTTCTAGAGCACTATATATATCTTGATTCCTTTAATAAGTCGTTTATCGTATTGCAACTATATCTCTAAGTGCTTTCTCGGTGGCTTAACTGATTATTCGCAATAACTCAAGTCGCCTCAGCTGAGCTGAAGTTCTGATGCCACAAAGTGCTCATACTATCATTAGCTATTTCTCTTACTTATTTTGAGTTTGATTATGCAATGCTTGGCCTGGTTTCACCTCAATTCTCATAATTTCAGCCACTCTCCTGAACTGCTGGAAACAAGAACAGTTTTAGTCGGTCGGCTTGCTACAGTACGGAAGTTAAAAAGGTTAATGCCCGCTGAATGGACACTCGGGATCTTGAGGCGAAAAAATTGCTTTCGTAATCACATTAGTAAAACAAAATTGATCTTGGTCTTACGGAATACTCGTCGAAAACAGTATTCCCTGTTCTCTTTGATCAGGCTTGAAGCACAGTTCGCAAAGAGGACTTGCATGCTTATATATATTCACGAGAAAATGCACCGTACAAATGTTATCTCGCGACATACCATTATACAAAGGGCGCACATTTTGTTCTGTATTATATTAATTTACAAATCGTTGATGATCCTTACAATCTGATTGGCTCTCAGCAGTGGGATTTATTCACGAATTGCACTATTTTTTGCTCTAAATCGAACCTTTTCCCCAGCCAATAAGGAAGGAACAATAAAACAAAACAACTAATCAGATTTCAAAGCTTATTTGAAGTGACCAATCAAATTGCAGGAAAATGAATTCTGTGGCGAATTTTGCAAGTTTTGTTCCCAAAAATTTGCCTTTTAAAAAAATGGAGGAATTTAATTTTTTACCGTTTTTTGAATGGTGGCAATAAGCTCCTTCAGGCTGAAGACCCACATTTCGGGGAGTTTCCAACTCTCGGTGTCCATTTTGTGTCCGCTATGTTTTTTTTTTACCGGCATTTGGGTCAATAACATATAGGTACTGACTAAAGTCCTGTATCCGAGCAATTAAAATGTGTGATTTCTAAATGGTTGTAACAAAGTGGTAACTGAACTTCGTGCCGTGCAATTTTGGTCTAAAGTAATACTTGTGATTTCAAATCGATGTAATCATTTCACGTATGATTTCAGACCAAATTGCACTCCACTCAGTTCAGTTACCATTATTAATCAGCACTACATTTGTAAAGCCTTCTTTTGGTAAACTGAAAAAGGAGGAACGATCGCAAAGTTAAGATTGACGTTTCCTTGTTGTCTTTTTTCGCTCTTTGGGTTGTTTGTCTCAGTGCTTTTTGTTTTGTTGCTGTTTCTTATTTTTTTAAATAAAGGAGAGATTTGCTGGCGAATAGAATCTTTATGTTCTTCCCCTGGTCTTATTATCTACTTTGGATGGTTGTCAGTGAGAAATATCTTGTTATGTAATCGATCTGAGCACGTGAGTATATGTGCGTGACTTGACAGGCCAGGGGTAGGAGTGGCTCATGTCAATGCATTGAACCTTCCATCTATTGTTTTGGAATTTTTGGTGCATG
>OX421445.1:28269848-28272348 GCA_949126865.1 Montipora capitata
CTGCAAAGCCTGCTGACCAAAAGAATCCTGGGCTCTAAGAACGTGACGTTTGTCGCTAAATAGATACGGGAAGAGCTGCTGGAACGTTGAAGTGATAATGGACAGAAAAAAAGGTGTTCGGAGTGGTTGCACGCCTAAAATATTGAGCAGTACAGGAACGAATCGGTCAGTGAATCGGAAATATTGCAAAGTGGCATGCAAAGTTCCAAAGTATGTCATTTAATAAGTGATCATGAGTTGAGATAATCTTATTCGAACGCCGTGTCCAGACGGAATCGTGAACCAAGTAGAATACCAGTGAAAAAGCTTAAGCGACTGTCAAAGAAGAAGAGAAAGCTGAAAGCGTTTGTCTATTATAAAATTCGGAAAAATACACCAGTATCATCTAAAATTCATCGCTATGTTAAATTTAAATAGAAATGGCATCGAAGAAGATTTAAAGAGATGCAGAAAGTTGAAAAATATTATTCTTTGTTACACGTGTTTGCCTTCGTCATTTTCAGGAGTGATAACCATACAGTTAATTATTGTAAGTTTAAACTAATTTCCAATGTAGCGGAAGAACCCTGGTCCCATAGTGGACGGCCATTAAAATTATAAGATCACCTTACAGCTAAGGCAACGTTACAGTATTTGGTCAAAATGCTGGACAACAGCGTGTTGCGTTGAGTTGAGTTCTTTAATATACCACAACAATGGGGGATTAACCGTCCTAATGATTTGAGACAAATAATGGATGTTCTTGGTAATCAGTTATATTTAAGGTTGTCGCAGTCAGCTGGGAAGCCTTTTTTTTATGTTGGCAGAGTTAACACCATTGTTAAGTGTGTTTGATACTACCTACCAGGTTTCTTATGATGAGAGCTACACTGGAAATGTTCATGGTAATATCGCAATCGAAGGATACCATTACTGTTTGTCTTTGTTTCGAGCTTTCGAATTGCATTGTTGCTGGAATCTATTGTTGTAATAGACCAATTCGGCTAACTCAATGTTGTACCCAATTCAAATCCTTTGGGAATAAAACGTTTTGTTCCAAGTATTTCCATATCATTTAAAAGTGACTATTACATTATCGTGCAAATGCAATACACAAAGAGGCTGTCTCCGTAAAAGCGGTCCGGTCGATCTGGTTTGAAAAATAGATTTCGCTCATTTCTTGTGTGTTGCCAGACTTTCATGTGCTTATACTAAAACCACAATCCGCTTGATCGGGTCTCTTAAATTATTGGAGTTTTCAGGGATTTTTGGTTCACCCGATCGAACGCTTCTGGCGCCCTATATCGAGGCTTCAATTTGACCCAACTTTGAAGATCAATTTACCAAGAACCAACGAAGCCTGTACAAAACAAAAACGATGGCCAGTTACTTCATGTCTTTCGAATACACAAAGGTGACTTTCATTAACATTGAGATTTAATGAAGCTACCAGCGAGACTTTAAAGACACCCCTATCGTAGCCTGATCAGACACACGAACAACGATCAACTTCAAACTCTATTTATGAAAAAGTGAAACGGGCTTTTTCAATCAAACCAACGCAGCTGGAATGTAAGTACCATACATAATGTCATTACGGAGAGAAACCTTGCGGCCCGTCCTTGATGGAATATTTATAGCCCTCTGAACTTGCCTAATTTCGGCGATCTCCAAGTTTTGGCTCCACATTAAAAGACTCGTTAACAGGGAGCGTTGCACCAACCTCGCACGCAGATAGACCTAAGACAACCCTAAATAAAAGAAAAAGACATTTAAATGCATTACAGGTCAATTGAAGGGGAATAAACCCTCTTTTAACGGCTTCGGCTTGGCTTACCTGCAACAGATAAATGCTTCAGTGTTCGAATTTCGCTCCATGATTTTACAAAAAAAAAAGGACGATCTCTGCTGCCCAAGCACTGGATCCCTGAAGGTGCAAATCAAGTTTAGGTATCTGAGTTGCTTTTTGTCTGCTATTATCATTCTTAGATCGACGTTTTTCCTCCGATCAAAACGGTGAACATCAGTGAAGATTGCAACCATATTTACCTTTTGGGACAACCGCTGACCAAACTCAATAATAGTACTTGTGAGGTACCAAGGAAAGGTGGGTGTCCGTGAGGACTTTGAATTTTATTGCAATAAGAGTTGTCAAATTTAGAATTCCTCCACGCTAAACCTGCACATAATTGCAAAACTTCTCGTAAGTGGAAAACCCAGGAGCTTATGACCCAGCTAATGGGAAAAGTAATGAAGCGGATTCAGAAGTTATTTTGTTCATGATTGCCAACGAGCAAGCCGAGCGAAGACGCGAGGCTTGCGAGGCGGCCAGCTTAATGCCGCGCGAAGTATTGCAGCAGGCAGACAAATTCTCAATCGTGCTGTGAAAAGTGTAATGTAAGGCTACGTAGTGTAATGTAAGGTTCCCTGGAGATTTGCAAGGGACCAATGAAAGCGCGTGTATTGACGTATGATGTCATTAGACAAACCTGCATGACGCGCGCGACTATTGATGATCTTG
>OX421445.1:28279848-28312348 GCA_949126865.1 Montipora capitata
ACCTTTGTGTATTGAAAAGACATGAAGTAACTGGCCATCGTTTTTGTTTTGCACAGGCTTCGTTAGTTCGTGATAAATTGATCTTCAAAGTTGGGTCAAATTGAAGCCTCGATATAGGGCGCCAGAAGCGTTCGATCGGGTGAACCAAAAATCCCGCAAACTCCAATAATTTAAAAGATCTGATCAAGCGGATTGTGGTTTTAGTATAAGCACATAAAGGTCTTTCAACACACAAGAAATGAGTGAAATCTATTGTTCAAACCAGATCGACCGGACCGCTTTTACAGAGACAGCCTCTTAACCCCTAGAGATTTGAATTGGGTACAACATTAAGTTAGCCGAATTGGTCTATAATGGTGCTTTCAAAATAATTTGATTCTCATTGCAGAGATTTATATGGCAACGGTCACCCCCAAGGGACATCTGTCCTTTTAGAAGTACCATCTATAAGCAGTTTAGTCCAGTAGATTCAAAGTGGTATCAGATCAGTGATATATTTGAAGTAAAAGGAGTAGAAATTGCTAACGTTAATCTTGATATTGCTGGAAAACAACACCTTTGTCCTTGTAAGCAGTGTGGTGCACTGGCACTATATTCATTGTGTAACTCTGTCATCAAGCCTGCAGTTACCGGGATTCTAATATATTAGCTGCTATTTTGAACATTGGGACTAAGTTCTACCATGACTTGTGTATAAACGGGCATCTTACAATCAATGATTGACCAAAATATGTCACCATTTGTGGAGTAAAGGTGAAAGTGAATCTTCATGCCAAACGTACAGGGGTGATGATCTGTGATTCAACCTTCGCCCCATATACATTTCCAGTATAAATTTATAAAATATATTAGTAAATTTTCGACGTATAATATACATTTGTTCACGAAAATGACTTTCTTCTGTAGTGTCAGTATTGGGGAAGGTTTACAAACATTTGTGAGGCTGCCAAAATAGACATCCAAATTGATTTGGGTCGATTTTGTCCTTGACATCGTCAATTAACCATGTGACTACGAAATCCTCAAGAACTTTGGACAGACAGGGAGTCAACAAGATAGGTCTGAAGTCGCCCTCATCCATAGGTGATTGTATTTTTGGAATGGGTCTTATATTAGATTCTTTCCAGACTACTGGTAGTGGTGATAGGTTCAGCCAGTTCATATGCGAACTCTTTAACAATGCGACACGGTACGTTGTCTGGACCGTGAGCCTTTGACGGTTTGATGGCGAGCAGCTTCTTACTAACTTCGTGGGGCTGCAACTTGGAATTTTGAGGCGGCAGAATCTAAGATTGTGAAACATTCTGTATTACAAGAGTCATGACAGGCCCTATATAACTGCAGGTGCCTGTAAACATGCGAAGACTTGTCCGACAGGAAATGTTCACGAGCACGTGTACAAAGGTGGCGAGTGGTGTACGTGTACAAAGGTGGCGAGTGGTCTCGCTAATGTAACTGGCATAACAGCCTTATAATTCCTTTGAAAACCAATACAAACAGCTTCTCTTGCTTACACAAAATAATATGGCTGAATTGTAATTTTTGAACAGTGCAATTTTTTTTTACTTATTTTTTTCTGTAATGTAAGCGCGTCTATGTGTTCATATAATAATACTAGATGTAATCATATTTATATATACATATATCTTAAAACAATGTGTGTATGTTAGTGATTGACACAAGTAGATATATTTATTATTTAATGTTAAATTTTGTTTAATGCGCATTTATCTTTCATATGGTGGTAGCCAGCTCGTTAGCCAATGGCTACTCTGGCTACCACGCACGTCTTTTTGCTTATTTTTTTTTTTCCTTTTCGCCAATAAGCTGAGAGAAATCTCAGAAGGTAAAAAGGCGGGTGCTACAACATTGCACAAGAGTTTATAAGGCCTGGTTTTCACTATCAACGCAAGCATAAGCACAAGCAACACACGCAGGCGCATTTACTTGTTGTTAATTAGTGCCTATTGTTCGAACAAAAGGCTCTAACAAAAAACAAGCTACCGAGTTTGCGTATGCTTCTTGTGCTTATGCTTGCGTCGATAGTGAAAACCAGGCTTAAGAGCCGGCTAATTAAATATATGCGCGTACAAGGAATAGCATAATAATGGGGCATGCAAGCTATGCAAGCCATGGTGATATAATCACTGAAACAATACAACAATAACGCATGAGTTATGGCGCGACTTCTTCCGCTCATCTAAGAAGATAAGAGTAATCAAAAGTAAATTAAAGGCAACGTTACGGAATAAGCATTCAGAGGAGTGAAAATCAGTTAACTCAGATCGTTATAAACACTAGGTAACATAGTCTTTAAGGTAACCTGGGCGACGTGGCGGGAGGACCGGCGTGGACCGGGATCCGCGGAAGAAAAGGAAGACTCCTCAGGAACAATTTCTTTTGGGGCCGGAGAAGACTCGGGGGCGGGTAGGCTGGTGCCATGGGGCTCCGGCGGAGAATCAAGCTCCTCTGGAATCAGAGCTGGAGTGATATTCTGAGGGATTTCAGTGATGGGGGGCGCGAACAGACTCGGAGGGATCGAGGGAACGAGGACCTCGTTAACGACTTCTTGCGGGACGGTGTTGTAACGGCGGGGAAAGTTAAGCATGGTCTCCATTTGGTCTGGAAGACGATAACACTCAGATAACTTGACGCGGTATGAAGTAGAGCGTAGCTGAGAATCGGCGAATTTCCCCACGTTGCACCATAGGCCGTGAATGGAGACAACGAGGTACCGACTGCGGGCGTGAGTCCTGGAGCCATCCGAAGTAATGTAAACCAGATCACCGACCTGTAACGACGCGGGAGGGTGAGGACGGAAGCCTGAGGCTTTGGAACTCTCACTTGCTGGGTGGTTATGGAGGCGTAAGGAGTGCTGATGTTGGATAAGTTGGAGATCGGACAAAGGGATCTGAGAGTTCGTGAATTGGTCACGTTGAAGCCACATCTCGCGAGCGGATAGTCCTCAGTTACGGATGGAAAGTGGAGTAATTGGACCACCCTCTGGACAAATACGGAGAAGCTCATCACGAAGTTCAGCAACGCATTTCTCTGCTACGGGATTCTTGTTTAGGTTTTTAATGCAACCCACTTCCACGGTCAAGCCAAACTGACTGAGGGTTTCGTCGTTGTGCAGAGAGCAAAAACCAGGGGCAGGGTCCACCCTTATGACGGAAGGAGGGCCAGCTAGCGGGCGAAGCTCGAGGCACAATCGGAGGAGACCGGAACGAAGGGATTCGCGACGTTCATCATTCAGTAGACAAGAAGCGGTGAATGATGCGGAAGTCTCGCGGACGATAAGGAACAGATGACGGTAGCGTTTTATAACGTCCGCAGCGAAGGAAATACCGAGGGCTTCTGGTGGATCCGAGGCAGACTGGTCAACGAGGTTTGACGGAACCTTTTTAAGAGAGGAGCACAGGTGGCTGAGAGCATCGATCCAGGGCTTTGTCGAGATCTAAGGCAAAGAATTAAAGTAACGTTCCGACACCAGTTTCATTTGGTGACGAGATGGATGACCCAGTTTTAAGTGCAAAGCAGAGAGGAAGCCGTCTATGACACACTCTCGAGGTGCAGCAAAAGACTCCTCACATCTCACAACAAGAAGACCGTCACGGGAAATTGAAACAAAGTGCAAGTAACGCTTGACGTCTTTGATGTTGTTCAGCTTCTTAGAAGGGTGGGTGCCTTGTTTGAGGTGAGAATGAACACGCCTCAAGTCTGGACATTCCAGTTGAGCTCGGAGCCAGGCAGAGCGACTCGTGAAAGAAAGGAACGTTTTCCCCGACAACACGTCATGGACAGATATGGGACGAACAGCTAGCTCCTCCGATTCCTCTAGCTCCTCCGCTCTTATTCCTAGTTTACATTAACGTTCTGCCAAATTGCCTTAGGCTGACCTCCCCAAGGATGTTTGCTGATAATACTAACATAGCCTTTGCTGCCAGCACATTGACTGATCTTGAGAAAGGTTTAAATTCAGAGTTAAGAAGTCTTAATATATGGCTCATTTCCAACAAACTGAGCCTGAATGTTGCGAAGACTGAATTTATGGTTATTGGGTCAAACCAACGTTTAAATTCATTCTCAGACAATCAAGTAAACGTAGAGATTGATGCTAAATTAATCACTAAAGTTAAAGAAGCTAAATCACTAGGGGTGATAATTGACGAACACCTCTAGTGGTCTAATCATATAGGTGATCTTAGCAAGAAGATATCTTCAGCTATAGGCGCCCTTAAACGAATAAGACCATACATCTCAAAGCGCACTGCCCTCCAAATCTATCAAGCGTTGATCTTACCCCACTTTGATTATTGTAGCTCCGTTTGGGGCGATTGCAACTTAACCTTAAGTGATAAACTTCCAAAGCTTCAAAATAGGGCTGCCAGGGCGATTACCAGGTCCAATTACGACACAAGTGCACTGTTATCGAATAGTTTGCCAATCAGCTTGCGACAATCAGACTCCCTAGAGTACTTAAAAAGGGAAATTGACCAACTATATAGTAGGTGCCGGTCGGGCTCCCACACGGCAATCTTGTAAAACAGTGTACATTGTAGTTATAATGAAACTTTTTATTGTAATACATACTGAAGATTTTACCGTGTATAAATAAATAAAGTAAGTAAGTAAGTAAGAAACAAACGAGCAGATCCCGCAGCGAGGGTCGTCGCAGAGAGGAGCGTTGCGACTAGCGATGTCAGAGGGAAGGTTTGCGGAGCCGGCCAGGTGGAGAAGCGAGAGTTGATAGCGGCTGACAGTCGACAAGAATGAAGTAACACGAGGATTAGAAGAGAACTTACCACGGCAGAGCTTCTCAAAGGCTTGGGAGCACGGTTTTCTATCCGTCGGCACGTATGACTTGGACTTGGATTGGATTATATAAGGGGCGAAGTGCTTGACAGCGGTCGAAATTGAAAATGCCTCTATTTCGCAAGGTAACCAGGGGGCTTGAAGTTGTTTGAACTTGGAGCTGAAAAAACCAGCAAGGTGGAGTTTCTGGTTTCGCAGCACATAGAGGGTTGCTCCAAGGCCACTCATCTTCACGGGACCATCGGTTACGATCCACAGTTGATCATCAGCTGGCTTGAGAAGGGTGATGGACCTGTTGGTAGCAAGAGGCTCTTGACAGGAGCGGGAGCTTGATAGCAGGTCATCAGACCAGGATATTGTGTCTTGAGATTGACGGACGGCCGTGAGGGACTCAAGCGGGGCAAGGCGTTTGGCGGTACCACTTAGGACTCGCCCAAGTATTTTGTAGGAACCGACGAAAGCACGGAGACCAAGGGCGTTCTTGGGCGAGTCACAGGAAGCCAACGCGCATTATATTTATTTTCTATCAAGTGCTAATATAGTATTAACAATCTTGTAATTGATGTAAATAATGCATAATAATAAAGAATTGAAGAACTAAATTGAATTGTAACGTTTACTTCGTAAGAAAATAACAACAGAATAACAGCTCCAAGATGGACGTCACACAGTCATGCAACGTTCTCATTTGGAACTGTGACTATGTTTTGTTTGTTTTTAATCGTATTGTCAACAAAATACCAATTACTTAATGTGAAGAAAGTCACCAAATATATTTAATAAATTCGCATCAAATTGATGGTTTCTACAGAGTCAGCAAATTGACGGCAAATACCCTGATAAGGCTTCTTTCAGCCTCGCGGCTTTCTTCACTGAAATTTTCTCTTCTTCTCCGTCGCGGCTTCTCTCAGCCTTGCGGCTTTCTTCGTTGAAATTTCGCCTTCTCTCTCTAGCCTTCAGCCGCTCTCTTCAGTCTGTCTCTGTCTTTCCCGCAGTTCTTTGCTCAGACAATGTCTTCTGCACGTTAGGTATTCTCTCCTATTCATTTTGTTTTATTTTATTCGAATGAGTTAAATCGTTTCGCTAAATTAAGCTTAATAGTAAAAACTCTTTTTCAAAATTGACGAAGGTCAGCGAGATAAACGCGGGCTTCACAAAAATTTCCCGCCGAGAAAATTAAATTCGCCAATCCGCGCCTCGAAGCTACATTCGCGAGACTCCCTTCCCTTTCGATCTCTTTCTTAGTCTCCCATCCCGCTCCCCCAGAGTCTGTACGGACGGATTATCAATTCTCTGTTGTTCAGCTCTGAAGTTATACTAGTCACAATTATTCGTCTCAGAGGTACACTCACTTTGCCTTTGGGAATACCTACAAAACTTATTTATTCATTCATCAAAAGAGAGACATAATTTAAATAAGACTTATAGAAAATTCATAATGTAAACAAAAATAAACAACAAGGAAGTCAAACTATTTAAACTCAAACTATTTCACAAATGAGAGCAAATAATTGTTTTTATTTTAGTAAGCTTATCTGCAAGATTCCTACAGCTTGCACTGTCAATTTCTGCACGAAAGTTTGGTAAACTATACACCATTCCAATGGCATCAAGCAATGGTTGATCCTTTTCGGGAACCCAATCAATAAGTGTTCTTCTCTTTCCTCAGTTAGGCAGAACACTCCAATATAACGTAACGAGTACCGTATGCCAAGTTCTTTCTCAATGAAACTGCTTTCCCTTAGTCATCGTTGACACTTTATAGGCTCTTCCTCTATCTGTGATCATCAACAATCTTTTGTCCGCCATTTTGATTTTCCCAGCTAGTGTCCATTTATCTATGTGTAGACTAGGGTGAGCTTGAGTCAACATTCTCTTCCTCCAGTGGTACATGCAAAACCCAATGCTAAAATTACATGTTGAGGCATTTCTACGCGATCGATCAGCTCAATGAGGTTTTAAAGCGAGAATATTGTGAGCTTTTGTGGTACGGTCGCCATTTTTATTCCTGCATCAGATATGAAAAATGTACATGCAACACTTGCCCTACAGAAGAATTTCTGCGGATGTCTCGTTTACTTGCCTGGCACATACTTTAAAAGAATTTCTTTGAGCTTTGGCTGTGAGTTCATCTATCAAGTTCCGCATGAACCGTGTACAAAGAGCAAATTAGAGCAGGTTTCCTCGTAGTTGGGGAGTTTAGTGCAAGTGCAGTGTTATTGTGCATATCGTGCATGGATTTGGTTACAAGATATGGGATCAAGATTTGGAATTTTGTGTGGCGGAATAACAGATAAAGGTTGGTTGATCAATTCTACTTGACTAAATCATGTATTCTTGTGAAGAGCATCGCCATGTAGAACTCGACTAACTATGTAAATCGAACAAAATTGCATGAAATGCTTAGAGTAAGACTTTTCATTACCTTACAATAGACATTCTAGGCCTTTTCTTTAGTTAAAGTTAAGCTTACATCAGTATTACATCTAAAGTAAATAATTTCAATTCTTGTTACCAAACTTAAATTTGATTGGTTATGTTATTTAAAGTTACAAAAATATTTTGAGGCATCATATCACCGCAGCTCATCACAAAGGTGACAAATTAATAGCTTAAGACTGAACTATTTGTGGGCTTTCATGTTTAATACTTGTTTTTGTAACAAGAAAATGGCATAATATCTTGCCAAAAATAAAATGTATGGAGACTAGAATCTTGTTTGTGGTTTCTCCATTAGAGCTACATGTTGCAAGGCAAAGCTAAAAAAAGGCTTGTCACAGATATTTAATCAGGACTTACATGATTCCTGCAAACACTTCCATGTATCTCTGCTGCGTGTCCTCTTGTGTGTTCTGGTCTCTCCTATGTGTTATGGGAGGAGTTCGCCAGGCTCATAAGCACCTTTCAAATGGGTATCAGGAGGCAACCCCCTGCCCCACCTATTAATCTTTTTTTTTGGAAATCAACCAAGACACAATTACATTAAGATGTCTCCCTTGATTTGCCACTACTTTATTCACTGATTCTCAACCGTTTTAGGTTATCTTTAAGGTGTGTTGTGTTTGTGGAATGAAGGCGAATAGTTAAGGCGATTTAAGGCGACTTAAGGCGATTTAGGGCGACTTAAGGCGATTTAAGGCGACTTAAGGTCCCACAGTAGGCCTATGGAATCTGCTTCAGGCCAAGTGTAAACGCATGCAACTGAAGAGCTACAAGCCAGGGGCATTCATTGTGAGTTATCCGAAAAGGATGCGCTCATAGAAGAGTTATGTGAGAAAGAAGATAGCTTTTCCGCCAAAGACAAGAAAAAGTCAGATGATAAAGAGGCAGCTGAAGAGATAAGAAAGAAAGCCATGGAACGCATTGCCTCGAAAAAAAAAATCAGATGAATCCGCTTGATCCGTTTGAGGCAGGGCCAAAAAGAGCCGAAGAAGCGGGGGTGAGGGGTTAAATTCTTGAAAGAAAAAGCTCAAAGTGAATATTCCATTCGGCAACAGGAGCTAGAGCTGCAAAGAAAGGAGCAGGTAGCGAGAGCCAGACAACAAGAGCTACGGATTGAACTGCTATGGAAGCAAACAGAGCAGCAAGGGCAGATTTCACAGGCATTGATGACTGTGATGTTTACGGTCAAATAAACACTTGAAATCACTTGTCCGAACAATCGAGATCTCAGTCTGCACAGCGACGCTGATCAGTTGTTTAGCTTTCTTCCACTCTTTACACCACTTACAGCCTTCGCTATAAGGTCGTCGTGACATGGACTCTGTGTGGTATACTGCTGGCCTTCCCTGTGTTCAATCCCATAGTCAAACGGACCCTGAAACTTTATCCACCTTGCCATTTGTGCCTCTGGCTCTTTAACTTTCAGCACCGAGCGGAGGGGTGCATGGTTAGTTCTGATGCGAAATGTCTGGCCGTGTAAGTAACAACGAAAATGCTTACAGACTCCACAACAGCAAGTAGCTCCTTCCGTGTCACGCAATAATTCCTTTCTGCTTTAGTCAATGTTCTGCTGGTATAAGCAACAGGATGTTCCACCCGGTCCCTCAACTGACTTAAGACAGCTCAGATTCCATGATTACTGGAATCCGAGTCAACTCCGCTGTGAAATCCGGATATGACAATACAGGGGCAGTAGACAGTAAGCTCTTCAACATGTCAAATGCCGACTGGCACTCCGGTGTCCAAGCAAAGTCAACTTTAACTTCGGTCAGTCTGTGAAGAGGTTTAGCTACTTGAGCAAAGTCGGGAACAAAGTGTTGATAATAACTGGCAAGTCCTGGGAAGCTCTTATAACTTCTGTGACATTCTCTTGCACCGGCCACTCACACCCTCGTTCAAGCTTAAAAGGATCTGTCTCAATACCTCTTTCAGAGACGATGTGGCCCAAGTATGCGACACTCTTCTGGTACAGCACACATTTGCTAGGTTTCAGCGTAAGTCCACCAGATTCAAACCGAACGAAGACTTCCCCCAAACGCTCCAGCTCTTCCGGAAACGTATTCCCATACACAATGGTAGATCTAAGTAGATCAAGCAGGTTTCAAACTTCAATCCTTCTAAAATCAATTCCATCAATCGCTCATAAGTACTTGGTGATGAGGTAAGGCCAAGGGACATGACGTTCCACTCGTAAAGACCAGAGGTGGTTACAAAAGCAGCTTTTCCACTACTAGCTGCGGCCATTGGCACTTGTCAATAACCAGAAGCTAGGTCCAACGTGGAGAACCACATTGCCCCTGAGAGCGCACATAAATATTCGTCAATGTGCGGGAGTGGATAAGCATCTTTGATGCTCACTGCATTGACCTGCCTATAGTCTACAGAGAATCTTTGAGAGCCATCCCTCTTCGTCACCAACACTACAGGGGACACCACGGGCTGTTTGACTTCTTGATGATGTCTCGTTGCGACACGTCCTCCACTTGTCTTTCAATCTCTCCATGCCTTGATGGTGAGGCACGTCGAGGTTGCTGCTTAATGGGTCTTGCGTCGCCTTATCGATGTCCGACACCAAAACACTTATGCTAACGTCTTCGGAAAGGGTTCGCCGATCTTGCACGTGGTGTTTTGGCGGCGGTTGGGCTTTCTTCAATCGGTCCAAACAACTAGCTGAAGTGATCAAAATCCGGTTTTAAAGGATTTTTCGATTTTATCGGAGTCGGCCACCGCTGCCACCAGTGTGATGGTTCCATATCTCCACTAAAAAGCTTTAATATAACACAGCGACGAGTGGTTTCTTTCTGCTTTTAATCCAACATCAACACAAACTTTGCGTAGGGCTGGTACACATGGTTTCCCATGATGGAGGGGGGGGGGGGTGAGGGGGGAGGGAAGTTGGTACAGTCGCTACAATATATAGATTAGCCCATGGTTGGTGAATACGTACGATTTTTATTCTTCACAACTCGTAGATAAAAATAATTTAAGAGAACCACCATGAGGTAATTTGTTTATTACATATGTAGTGAGATATGACAAAATGTGACCTTAATCATGAACTAAGTCAAAAAAGTTTTAAAATACTGGAAAGGTGCGTAGTGTGACGCCTGACACACGCCATAAATTATGCTAAGAAAGATCAAGAAAGCGCCTTAAGCTTGATAATCATGAAACGGCAATCTCTATGGCTTTCTCAAAGCAGTCTGGTCTTCGTAGTAAATGACGCCATCACGCAAACCGCCTATATTACTTAAGGTTTAAATAACTTATCGGTAAGTGCGTGCAAATTTTGGTTATGAAACCTAGTCCTTTAGTAAAGAAAATAAATTTTGATTTGATTAAAATCAACAGAAGAAAAAAGATAGAAATTTCATCTTACTTTATGCAGATGTTCTATTTTCTAGTTTTGGCTGCCTGTTTAAGATGTTGCAACCACCCTTTACAGCAAGACCAACAAGACTTTCGAAGGATGACGGTTGTACTGACAAATGTACACGTAGACATATTTATGTCTATGGAAGCATTTTAGGACTAGGTTATAAGTTTACAGTTTCACCGGAAAAGTGTAGGGTTAGGGTTAGGGTTAGGGTTCTTACGGTGAATTTTACCATACAATGAAAAACTGATATACTGCATGTGTACTTTGCTGAGGGTTTATCCATGAGGGGATACATGGGAGGTCAGGAAACATGCCATACAAGACTCATTGTTATATACCTAGACTTTCATCGTCAACAAAACGAGCACTGTGATTGGTTGATTATTGGTCACGTGCCCCTGATCAAATTCAAATGTATCCCGACCGGGATACAATTCCGCAGTTGTTGCTCGCTCCAGATGTTTTGCTTCGATTGTTGAAGGAAAAGTCTTAATATATAACAAAGCACTTAATGTATGGTCCCTCGGGAAACTAGTTAGTTTTGTTTTCTTCGAGACCTGATGTTTCCCGAGACGAAGTCGAGGGCAACATCAGGAATCTCACGGGAAAACAAAACCGTTTCCCTCGGGACCATACATTAAGTCTATAATACAACTCAAAGCCGGCGCCGATAGAGGGTTTTTCCTACAGAACTACCCGATTAATCTGTTTGCACTTTCTCATTCTGCCTTTGTAACATCATAGTGGTTTCAATGACAATGGCGCTAATTCACGAACGTAAGAAAAGTAACCTCCGAGCATTATGGTGGTGGAAGTCAATTAACACCACCTTTGCCTTTCCAGGAAAGAATATTACGTCAGAAACATGATGTCAAATTGTTTCCCAAGTAGTATAGGAGTTGGTGGTACGAGATCATTTTTGCAAAAATGATCTCATACCAATCCAACTCCATACTACTTTACATTTAATGGCTTCCATATTTTTGATCTCATATTCTTGGAAATATATGTTTTATATTTCTGCGAATCTATGCCGTGGCGAGGCAGAATGGATCCAACGCAAAATTTATTTTGGAACTATATGTTATTTAAAATGCGTGACTTTCTTAGAAAAATCACAAAGCATGACATTCTCGGAAATAAAGAAAGGGGGTTTCCCCGCTGACAAGTTTGGAAAAACCGGAAATGAGTCATCACGAATAGCTATTGTTTCAGGTCATGAGACAGTCGTATGATTTTTTCTAACCAATCAGCAAACTTGTCAGTCAGCTTATAGTGGTTTAGCATTTCAAACTCTTTCACACTTCACCTTAGAGGTTTGAGTCTTGGTTGTTGTGAATCTCTTATCAAGAACCACAACATGAGTGAATGGCAAAAAGCAAATTTGAATGCAGACTTTATTATTCCTTTTTATAAATATGAAAGACAGATAGGTCGAGGTTGATTCATAGTGGAGCAGGAGTAACAATGCCTTGAAAACATGAACTGGACTGTGCTTGCGGCACTTGTGATTTCGCCACAGCTGTGGCGTGACGTAATGACTTTGGTTTAAATAATGTTAGCGATAAAAACGCCACAGCTGTGGTGTGACGTAATGATTTTGGTTTCACTGTTTGAATAATGTTAGCGATAAAAACGCCACAGCTGTGGTGTGACGTCAGCAGCTGACTAGCTTTTTAGATTTTGTAGTGACCGTATGCGTAGCTTCTTATCCCATCTTCTAGTATATATCTTTTGTCATCAAAGCAAGATAATGACACTTTATTAAGCTCATAGCTTCCAAGTTGATGTAAGTTGCTTCGGATTGTTTTCATTGTATGATGCATTTGTTCGTTATTAAACAGAACGTTTTTGTAATTTTCATGAGTGATGTTTTTTTTGATTATATTCTTCTTGATTCCCTTTGCTGTCTTCCCACCTTTATCATTGTCTTTCATATATGAATACATTTTTGATCGTAGACCGATGAATTCACAAACGGGAACTCCTGCGGCTTCATCTTTGAATTTACCAATTACTTTTTTATTTGACTTATTAAAATACGGTGAGCTTTCAGGGTAGTCGCTGTTATCGAATCTATTTTTATCCTTCCAGAAGTCTGAGTAGATATCATCAGCTTCAATTTCATAGGTCAAGCTGTCTGTGTCTGTGAATAATAATTTCGCTTTGCTACCGTATTTTTGTTTGATGTAGTTATAATGAAAATCATACATTAGTGTCTTACTAAGATCTAGGATACACATACCCACATATGCCGGCCTGTTTAAGGTTAGTGTTTCTTTGATCTTATGAACAGCTACTAAATTTTCATTAAAGATCTTGCTGCTAACATATGTTGGTTTAGCAGCCATTTTTAATAGTTTGTTTTCATCGGTTACTAATCTGACATCCACTCGCTTTCTGATATTTTCCATCGTTTTACCAAATACACTGTTGTTCATAAGCTTGAAGAAGTCTTTTTCAAAAGCGTTTTTAGCATTGGTTCTTTTCTCAGTATTAAAGTCAATATATTCTTTCAACCATGGTGACTGATTGAATTCTAATACTCGATGGACTTTGGTTAATTTTAATCCAAGATCAGTGTACAATTGTAGGTTTCTGTAATGAAGGACATACTTTTCTTTATTGCTTAATGTGGGTATTAATTTATGAACTAAACCTGTTGATATATTATATTTGGATGCTATTTTTTGACAATAATCTGATAGCATGTTTTTTGTTACTTTCACCTTTTCAGGTGCTAGTGGGTAGTCATTATGCAAATCATGTAGTTCTTCTGGATATGCTAGGTCTACTTCTAGTATTAAACCTTTCTTGCTGTCTTCTGTGTACTTGGCTAAGTCTATCTTATCAATATGGTTTTTAGTCATCCATTTGAAACCGCCAGTTGGTAAATATTGACTCATTGCCCAACCATACAGATTGTTAGCATCTAGATACATGATATATTTTGAGGGCGCCTTCTCATCATATGTTTTCATGTATTTATTATTAGCTTCACCATACCGGTTTGCAATGTAGCTTGTGCCTCCTCGCATTCCTTTTTCAATGAATTGAAACATATCAATATCAGTCATAAGCTCTAATTTGATATCAGTCATTTTTAGCATAGCATCCCAGGAAAGCCCAGGACTGGTAAAATAATGACATGGGTCCAGTTTATAGTATTGCAGACAGGTCTTTCGAAAGTTTTCGAATACATCAGCTAACAGAAGGATGTCAGATTTAAGATATAAGTCATGGTACTCACCCATATTTTTCAGATTAAAAGTGTTCCATACATTTTGAGCATGTTTGTATTGATCATCTGTTATATGCTCATCATTCAAGATACTATAAAATTCTTCTTTTGATGGCAGCTTTTCATTGAATTTGTCAAAACTGTCCATGAAGTCATATGGGTAGACTCCCTTCTTGCTCATCAAATCAAGCTTTTCGTTTTTGAATATTTGAGAAGTATATTTCAATGATTCTCTTGGTAGATTACTAACTAGTTTTTCCAAACTAGAGCTCATGAATTGGAAACTATCAATGAAGGTAAGATGATTACCAAGCATGAAAGCCATATACTTTTCCATGTTGTTTGGTATGGCATTGATATTCATTTGACACTTTTCACCTTTCTTATTTGTATATTTATGCTTCTTGACTATTTCACCAATCTCTTGCATTATAAAATGACTGTCATACCCACGGAGATTGTGAAATATTACTGGAATTTTATCAGTTATTTGAAAGTTGAGATTACAATCTTGGTGTGCGGATCCTCTGTACTGACCAGTCACATGGCAGTGATCTCTTACTCTTACATCAGTTTTATTGTATTTTTTCTCACATATGTGGCATTTATCAGCTTTTTGAAATTCTTTTTCATTATCTTTTGTCATTCTTAATGGTTTATTGAAATATTTTTTCATAACCTTCTTACAATATTTAACTTCCTCTAGCATAGCTTCCATAAATTTGTAAACGGCTTTTTCACCTCTGTAAATTTGTACTGGTTTCGTGTATTTATCATCATAACAACAAACAACCTTGTATCCATAACCACAGTCTGTATGCTTCTGATAAGCTTCAGTGAATGATTTGTCATTATTGGGTTGACATCCATGTATTTTTTCAGTTATGGCTTCGAAGTCTGCATATATTACAAATGGAACTGGTAGTTGTTTATGGAAATTATTGAATTTTAGTGTGTTGTCATCTTTTGTTGGCATTTTAATTGCTTGTGCTCCATTTAATTGGATACAGTTTTCTTTATGATTATTCAACACTCTTTCAGAAGTGAAATGCTGAAGACAATACATGCAAAAATGTTTTCTCTTTTCATGCTTTGTTATATCATACATGAACTTGTTGAAATCTTTGATTAATACATAATGCTTGTTTTCATTTTCTGTTATAAGAAGCAGATTCATGCAATCTTCATACTTTTCTTTTGACACATAAATGGGATATTTTTGTTTGTTTTCATAACCGAAAACATTGATGTTAATTTCATTTTGCTTTTCTATTTTGTTGTACTGTTTGGTAGTCACTGGAAATTCAATTCCTGAATAATTTGAATTTTCAATGAATGCTTTATCTGATTTTTTGATTCTCTGTGGGTATTTGTCTTGAGGATTAAGATGTCTTATGTGGCACCACCTGAAGCATTCATTATCCTCATTTTTCATGTTGATCAATCCCTTTGCACTGTTTCTGAGTTCTGTGGGTAGTTTTATATAAGAAGATCCTTTCATTGGTTCATATTTTACCACATTGATATAATGATTTTCAACAGATTGAATAGTCCAACCAGATCCCTCTGAAATCCAAACTGCAATCTTGTTTAGTATGGCTTGTTTTGACAAAGATAAAGCTAGTTCAATTTGTGTGTCATTTGTTATTGTTTGGGGTTGACTGTTGAAATACGCTGTTTTCATAATTTTTTCTTCGCGCCCTAGTTGTTTTTCAAATGTGACCCTCAGTGTTTCAACAAACTTTAGACCTGTCATTGATTTTAACATTTTTTCAATATGGATGGCAACAGCCTTTCTTGTGTTTTGCAGTTGTATGAGTGGGTCTTTGTTGTTTTTTATGTTGATTTCATAAGACTTTGTGAACCCTTTTAAAGCTTTGTTTGTTTCTTGTATTATAGTCCTTGGTGCTGGCACTGGTTTTTTGGATCTAGGTGCTGGCACTGGTTTTTTGGTTCTTGGTGCTGGTACTGGTTTGTATCCATCTCGGAACTCTAATGGAGGAAGAATTATGTTTTCTTCATAATTTTGCACCATTTGCTGCACACTCTTACGAGGTGCTGGTATTGGTCTCACAGCCCTTGGCGCTGGCACTGGTTTTGTGTTTTGCTGGAGAATTAATTTGATCAGTTCGGATTTGCTTAGTTTTTCAAGATCACTCTTGTTCATACTATAATTACTGGAGATAATATTTTTCATACTATTCATCATAATATATGTATAGGAAATAATTCTTTAAGTGAAAATATGGTGCGTTTATAGTTCAACACATACTCTTGTATGTATTTAACTGTGTAAAGAGAAGTGATATAAATAAATTAATTGCTGCTGTTTTCATGTTCGTCATAAATATATCCTGTGTTGTAAGTAAATGAATTTTTGAAATGTTTCTTTGTTTTGAGATGATTATGTTTTCCCGCAAGAGTGTAATTATGATTATTGTCACATATTTTGCAATACCATTCTTTGCGCAACATGTAATCGTTTTTGTTTCGTCTTCTTTCTTCTGCAGTATAAAATCTGGGACGGCCAACTGGTCTTCGATCTTCCATAATATAAACCTATATATTTTTTGTTTATATGTCTTCTTCTAACATTTTATATGGGCTCAAAAAATTGCGATATCTTTGGAACTCTTTGAATAAAAATGTCATTTTTTTGTTCGTCTTGTTGAACACTTTTTCGATTTTTTCTTTTTTATGAATGTCATTATCTAACGCAAATTTCAAAAAGGGAAACTCAATTGTTCGTACAAAATGGATGTAATCAGCGTTTTTTGCAACAATATTACAAATTTCTTCCTCTGCTAACTTTCTCAAGCATAATGCTTTTACTATTTCTGCTCCTTTGAACATATATTAATAGGTTATATTTTGTTTTGGGGCTTTTTGAGTATCCATTTATTGTCAAAGGGGCGACTTGGGTGATAATCATATAATTTATTTCCTTTTTTCAACAAAAGTCTGTAATGACCATTGGGATTTACCATCAATGTGGCTGTGATATCTTTACTTTGCAACACATTTTCACGTTTAATCAGTTCAAAAGCAAAACGGCGCAATTGTTTGTCTTTTAACAGGCGCATAATAAAACCAGTGAAATCTGTTTTTATATTTTCTTCATCTTCTTGTAACAAAATGTAATTATAGCTTATTGATGATTCTGTTTCATCTGAAGACGATTCTGTTTCAGATATTGGATAATTTTCGATTTCATTCATACTTATTGCTTATATAGAATTAAAAAACGAAATGTCTAAGTTCGCCATTTTTATTTGACACATGTATTCTCCATGGATAAAGGTCTTCTCTTATATTTTTGAAGTCAGCTGCCCAAGATATCATTTTACTAATAAACCCCCAATCTATTTCAAATCCAGGGTGTTCATCTTTTATGATGTTTTCTATGTCATTTTTTTGCAAATCTGTCAATAAATAGTGCCACATGATTATCAGGTATTTTTGTCTTTCTGAAAATTTTTTCATATACTTTTTATTTATACAGATTCTTCACTGTCTTGTGACGACTTAGATTCTTGCGAACTTGAGCAACTTTCTTCAGATACACTTTCTTGCGATGATGGTTCCCAATCGGAATCTGACAAATGTGAATCTTGAGAGCTTTCATAATAGAAACCAAATTTTTCTTCATTTTCAAACTTGTCCATATAATATAAGTATATATTTTTATTTTTTTATAAGTATTTATGCGCGTTTGTTTCACCACAATTCATATGTTTTCAATATCTTTTAATGGTATCCAACTGTTGAATTCATCACTGTATCCCTTCCATTTTACCAAAGCTTGTTTCTTTTTATAGTCCCTCCGAATTACTTTATCAATGCGGAAAATATCCTGCTTTGCTTTTAATAATTCGGGTTCATAAAAACTGCCTTGTATTTCTTCACCTCTTAGATCTTTTAGTTTGTATGTTATTAGATTAGTGTATTGGATTTTATCAACTGTAAATACTTCTTCTGTCCAATTTGGTGTGTAACCCTTGTCAAACACATTCCTTTTATACTTAGATATTCGAACCTTATCACCTGTTTTGAATTTAGGTTTCTGTTTCAATGTTTCTGTATCACCATATAGATTGAAGTAAACGGTTCCTTCATTGCTCTTTTTGCTAGCTTCAGTAGGTGTCATTTTTATGCTTGAATGTTTTGTGTTGTTGTACTGTTTCAATATTTTTGGTAGCATATCAAGATACATTGTATTACCTTGAACAGTGAACTGTTTCCACATTTTGGACTTGATTGTTCTATTCCACCTTTCAACCACCGAGGATTTCTCCTCATTCTCAGTTGAATACATGAGTATCCCATTTTTCTCCAACAAGTCTTTCAAATGTTTGTTATAGAACTCCTTTCCCTTATCAACCCATAAATATTGTGGTCTTCTACCTTCCTTGAATATCGTTTCAAATGCTTCAGTGACAGATTCGCCTTTCTTATCCTTCAATGGGACAATCCAACCGTATTTGCTGAAAACATCAATAACCATAAGAAGATACCGATAACCTTTATTCCATTTGCTAAACTGTTGCATTTCAACTAGATCACTTGCCCATATTTCATCAATATGATTTACGATTACACGCCGCCGAGTAAAGTTGCGTCTTATGGATGCATGTAATTCATCTGCTAATTTATCTTGCCAGTTACCCGGCGGCTTTTTCCGTTTTTTGGAACTCCAAGACCTAGTTTCTGCTTTGTATTGATAACATTTCTTGCCAACCAATGTCCCCATTGTCTTTCATTATACGGTACGTTGTCTAAAGCTTGAACCATTTTCCTATCTGCTTTGTTTTTACATTTTCTATCATCCTTGCAGACGGAATAATCGACATCATGCTGCATTGCGATCGCATCAGTTTTTCCAGTGGGCATATCATATATTTCCAATATTTGACCAGTTTTTGGGTCATACTTCAGTTGATTTTCCAAATCATTATATGGTCCGGTGTAATGATGCCCAGGAAGCGTCCATCCGCTTTTTGGTTTTGGTAATTTACCAATAGCTTTGTGAATATCCAAAGAACCTCCTTTTAAAGCAGGACCATAGGGTTGCCCATTGTCTTTTCTAAACATCCAAGGTTTTCCATTAAGTACGCCAAATTTAAGATCGACCACTTCACCGGATGGCAAAACGTCTGAGAATCCCGAGTGTCCGCTGAATATTCCCGTTTTGGGTGAAAATGCACGCTTTGCGAGGTCTCCTGACCACCAATCGTCCAATGTCTTCTTAGTAGGACCACCAATTATCTTACCTGTCACATCAGACACTTTTTTTGTCATGCCGAACAGATCACTGAAAACTCCAGAACCATCAAGATCTTTTCTATTTGTAGTGTATTTTTTCTTGGGTCTTATTTTTGTCGACAATTGATCAAGGGCTTCAGATCCAACTTTATGAAGTAGGGGATTTGCTTTATTCAGAGCATAATTGATTGCTTTTTTCTGCAACTTTGGATCTCTCATTGATTCAGAACCATAATATCTACCCATTTCAACTGCTTTTTTGCCAAGATAAGGTACTCCTTTTGTTAGGAACAATTCAGTTCCTGTATTAGCAATATCACTGAGTAAGCCCGCTCCCAACGGGCTGTTTAGTTTCCCTGTTTTTTAACGAATCGAGTTTTAGTGATGCCGCATTCAGCACAAGTGCAAAAGAACATTAGTCTGCCATTTTTGGCTGTTTTGTAACCTGAAGGTTCAACACATTCAGTCACTTTCTTTTGTTTAACGCAATATGATTTCATAATATATATAAGTTAGATATTTCTGAAATAATGTTCGATGAATCTCTCATTTTTTATTGTATCATTTATGTTGAACACTTGTAATAAATCATAATACGAATTACCCTTATTCATTTCATTTAGAAAGTATAAACAGAAATACCCACAAGTTGTTGTTTGTATGTTTTGTATCTGATTGTTTTGATGTAACAAAGTCAGATTTTTCTTTTTGGCATGATTGACCATTTCTTGAAATGGGGGCATACCAAACGAATCGAAATAATTGATCACATTATCCTTAACATAAGTGGCTACCCAGTGAGATCCTGACATATAAGCTGGTTCAAGATTGTAGATGAATAACGCCTGTTTATGGTTATGTGGGACTTTTTCATCTCTTGACAGTACATCATTGATTGGTATGTTCAAATATTTACACCATTTTATTAGATCGTGATTGGATATAGGTATGTTTTTGTGAAATTTTGGTTTTACAATATTGCCCCCAAAATGGGTATGCCATTGAATGGACTGTTTTTCCCTAATAGTAAACCTGTTCCCTTTTTCTTTGAAGATCTTTTTTTTTTTTTACCATAACCAGTCACATATGGCGGATAACTAAAAAACGGAGGGGGCATTCCCATTCTAGGTGCACCTGCACCACCATCCTTCTTCGACGAAGGTGGTTTACCTACCCTCGGTGCTCCTCTTCCAGTCATCTTTTTCACAAGATCCAAAGCCAAAGGAATTCCAATGCTAGCTAACAGAGTGCCTAAAAATCCACCTGATTGTGTTTTAGTCGGTGTTATTTTAACGCCAGATCCTGTTTGAGCTGCATTCATTATGTCTCTTTGCTGTTTAGTTGTGAACATAGTCAAATATGGCATCAATTTGTTGATTGCATTGAAAGGTATCATCATGGGTAATGGTAAAGCACCGCCTTTTTGACCAGATCCAATCAATTTTTTAGCTCCGGCTTCTGCTAAACCGCCAAGAGCACTCAACCCAAGGGTTTTACCAATAGCTGGAAGAGCCCTCATTCCAAGTGACAATACGGTACTCAAAAGACTTCCGCCAACTTGTTTCCTGATATTCGTTTTTGCTAATTTGATGTCCATTCCTTTGTTCAATTGACGATTTTTTTGTAATCTTTTTTTCACCATTGCTGGAACATAAAGAGTGTCGTTTCCATTAAGAGAATCATTTGTCAGTCTCAGAACAATTGTTTCCCTTTTATGGTAAGCATTACTCAGATTCTTTTTCTGATTATCTGAAAGTCTCACGTTGATTTCGTAGAGTTCAGTCATATAATATATGTTATATAATTCCAGTTGTAAATAAATAGGAATCATTAACTCGATTTCATATTACTGTTTCATTTGTGAGCTTATACTATAACCAGTTCATTACCCACCTTGTCAATAACAACCGACTCTTCGTACAATACAACTGCATGGACATTGAAATCTGCTGCACTATTGACACTTATTTTATACCTGAAAATCAACTGTTTAGGGTCTCTTGTTACTTTTTCTGTTTGATATGACAGATCGAAAAAGATTAGTGGATACAGGCTGTTATAATTGGCAAGATTCAACTGGGTCCCGGTGTTGTAATCATTTTTTCGCATTGCATAAGACATCAGATCATTGAATATTCTCACTTTGCTTTCACTGTCATATTCTGTTTCTGGGTAGAAAACACCATTGCCATATTCGAGTCTGCATGTTGTTAAATAACTGTTTGCGTCTGCTGCATTTAGTTTGAAGGTATCAAGTAGATATGGATTTTCAGTTGCAACTCTGGTTTTAGCCCGTTGTAGATAAACAAAAATTGCTTTGACATTGTCAATGCTGGAAGAAATCTGAAAAAAACCACTGACTCTAGCAGGTGCTGACACTGCATATAGTTCACGCTGATATGTCCATTTGTGTTCTTTCATGAAAGAGCTTACAAATTTGTCGTACATACTGTCTTTTGGTGTTAATTTTGGAACCCATAAAAGAAATCTGTTCAAAACTACTCTGCCGGCATCTACTCCTGCTGCCATATTGATGAGTTCATTGTCGTTCTGGAGATTCAAATTGAATTGTAACTGCATAGGAACCAACATTTTGTCCTGCAACTCTTCAAAAAAACTGTAACGATTGAGAGGTATGATCAAATTCACATTTTTCGATCCTCCTGTTCCATTATCACGAGCAGCTTGTGTAAGCACTCTTCTAGATTCATATCCTTAATTAGTATTGGCTGTCGTATCATCTGTGTCTAAATACCAAAAACTGTTTTTACCGACTGATCTGCTGTAATCATCAGAATATTCCAACAGATTCTTCACAAAAGTGACCTTATGTAGATTGTCAGTATCATAAACAATTTTCCCCGCACTTTTAATCATCATATGCGCAATCAATGAATGAGATCCGTTTATCACCGTTATTCTATCAGCTGCTGCGTAACCGGATCCATCTGCTGTTTTTTGTAACTGGAATTGAACCTCGAAATAAGCATTGTACCAATCATAGAAAGAACTTCGGTCGTTGATGGTGAATCTATAACCATTCTTTTCTTGATGTTGACCGTTACCTGGGGCTCGGATTACATCATCAAGTTGAAATCGCACTAACTCATTTCTTTGCAATAATTCACTTGTTCTAAAAGCCATTTATACTATTGTATTATATAATTTTACTGCCAGACTCTACGCCTTCTTTTCATACCTGATCCTGATATCAATCTATTGAGGATCATATCAGTGCTTTCATCTTGCTGTTTAATGGGTGAGGATGGAACAATTGCTTTTTGTGTTGTAGCTCCTTTTCTCAAATTTGCCAATCTTTTCATTATTAGGTCTCCAGACTTTTCTGCCGCCGCCTTACCGAGTTTATCACCTGCATGGGAAACCCCCGATTCTAATGCCTTCTTCGCCATGGGCTTGGCAATTTTCTTGAAAACAGATGATGCCACACTCTTTAATGGTTTGAAAATGTTGTCTAAGATAAGCCCAGACCCTTTGTGTCTATATACAAATTTACTAAGTTTTGGATGGTAAAACCTCTTAAATTCATACGGTTTCATTATACTGTTACATTAGATACTTTTTAAAATCAGCGAAAAAGACGTATCCGCTCCATTTAGATCCACTAATCTTCTTTTTCCATCTGTTATCATGATTCTGATTGATGAAATTGTAGTTTTGTTCACAGGATTAAATGTAACTCGTTGTGGTTCGAGGGTGAAGGAGTAACTTGGTCTTAGTACACTGGTTGAGAATGAATAAATGATGTCTGTTTCTTCGCCGTCAACTAAACTTTCGTTTACCAAATCGCAATGAATATTGAGTACGTCTGTGTCTTGACTGAGATTTGGCACTCTTGGTCCAATATGCGTTCCACTTGCTAATATCTTTTTATCAAAACCGATCAGGTCATTAAAATTACTTGCTCTTAAATCAAGTTGGTAATTTGCGGCTAATGTAACCGTGACTCTAAATGTTGTATCATCGAATACAAGAGTTATCGGATACGTATCACCAGTTTTCGTTGCATTTTTGATATGTGTATTAAAGTCCGTATAATTCCATACCCCAGCTGGAAAGGTGATGTCCTTAAAAGTTGAACCATTATCTGAGCTATATTTGATCAATTGATTTTTGTATCCAGCATTGACATTAAACCAAGTGAATGACATGTTGATGACTCTGTTAAGACCAATAGTATATTGCTTATTATTGTCTAGAGTTATAGGTCTGGTGAAATTGGTTGTAAAATCTTCTGGTTTATTATCCCCTTTATTTTTTACACTGTAAGATGATAAAACTATCTCTCGTTCCATTATATAATAAAGCTACATTAAATTTTGAAATATTGTTTGTATAATTTACCGTGTTGCGATCTATTGATTGTCGACATTTTTAATAATGTGTCCAATATAGAAACACCCATATTTCGCATGTCAATGCTGGTATTACCTGCTAATATCTCACCAACAATTAAATCCAATTTTTTTATGAGTTCTTTCGGTTTGTTGAAAAATATAACATTACCACCTTTTTGTTTTTTCATACCAGAACCTTTCATTGTTTTGATTTTATTTTCATAATGATTTATGTATTCATTTAAAGTAGCTCTTGCGTTGTCCATTCTTTTGTTTAGCACTTGCCTTTCTGCATCTGAAATTTCTCCTGATTTATATTTTTTTGTGATATGAGATTTGTAACCTATCAATTGATTTCTTTTTGTTTTAGCTGCATTGATAATCTTATTGAGATATTTTTTGTTTTTTTGTTTAGTCATTTCTTGTTGATTTAGTACCTTTTCAACAGAATCATAATTTTGAAGACCAAGATCATTCAATATCTCATTGTCCATGTCTTCATCATCTAATCCATAATCTATCTCATTGTCGTCATCATATTCTGGTGGTAATTGTGGTTCCTGAGGGAAGTACTGAGGATCAACATAAATCTCTTTTTTTCCTTCCAGAATATCTTGTAAAGATTCTTCATATGTTGGCGGTTTTGGCATCAGTTGTTTTTCTTGCTGCGGCAAAACAGGTTGTTCAAATAATTCACCAAGATTCATATCTGGAACTTCATCCTCTATATCAATGCCGTAATCAGGAACTTCTCCTTTCTTCAGTGGTCGTTTTTTCCTTGGCAACCTTAAAACCTGATTACTATCAATAACATCATCTAATTTACTTGTAATTGGTTTGAATACTTTTGAAAATCCCTGTTGACTGGTCTGCTGATCAATATCATGTTTTGTAATTGCATTATGGACATAATTGATCTTGTTCCCTAATTCAGATTTACTCTTTGCGAGTTCTTTCCACTTGAGTAAACTCATTTATTGTTATATTGTTACGTTACATAAAAATGGAAATGATATATGAAAAATAACGTTTTACACTGTGTTAAACACCGTGTTGAACACCATGTTATTGAAACAATATACCCATATAATATAAAAATGAAAATACCGAATTATGATACTGACGACAAAGTCACATCCAATTTCAAACAAAAGTATGATTTCATGCCTAATGAATGCTTCAGAATGCTGATTTGTGGGCCATCCGGTTCAGGAAAAACAAATACACTCATGCATATGATTTACAAACTGTTGTACTATGATAAAATATATCTTTATGCAAAAAACTTGGAGCAGTCCAAGTATCGGGGTCTCATGGATGAGTTCGAACCAATAAGTGATGAAGTTTGTTACAATGTTATTGAAGCAAGCAATGATCGAATTATTCCTGTAAAAGATCTTGGTAGTGAAAATCAAAAAATTGTGATATTTGACGATTTTGTATGTGAAAAAAACCAAAAACCATTAGAAGACTATTTTATCCAGGGAAGACATAAAAACTGCTGTGTCATATATTTAAGCCAAAGCTACTATAAAACCCCAAAAGATGTCAGGTTGAACTGTTCACATTTTGCTATTTATGATTTCCCAAGTGCTAATGAAAAAAGTCTGATATGCCGTGAAAACGATGTATCAAAACAATTATACGAAAGAGCAACCAGAGACCCTTACAGCTTCATATATATTGACAAAATAAATAAACAAGTAAAGAAGAATTTCAATGAAAAAATATAAACCATTTATATATGAGTTACTCGAATGGTAAATTACCTGAAGACACATTTTCACATGAAAAAATTATTGAAATAGTAAAAGGATTACCTGGTTTTGGTTTTAAACTCACTGATGCCGGTGATTATGATATGCAGAATAAAAAACTAAGGAATGTTGCTTCACCAGAAACAAATAACGATGTGACCACTAAGAGTTATGTCGATAATAAGGCATTACTAGTTGACGGTAGTAATAAGATGTTAGGAGCTCTTAATATGGACAACAGACGTATAGAAAATGTAGCCCCTGCGAGACACGGGTTTAGCGATGCCGTCAGTAGTTTACATCTGAATACCTTTTTCTTTGATTTTAATACTAATGACGGTAAAATAGAAGCCCAAAATCCTATTGATATGAAAAATCAAAAAATCTTAGGAGTAAAAGATCCAATATTACATTCAGATGCTTCCAATAAATTTTACGTTGACAGCTCTTTGAATTTCAAAGCCGATAAAACGGAGCTGGCTAATTATTTGAAAAAAGATGGAAGTATTTCCGTAACTAGTGATTTTGACTTTGGAAACAATAAAATCAGCAATCTTGCTGAAGGCACTGGCAATTCTGACGCTGTCACAAAACACCAATTACAAACTGGTTTATCAACCAAACCCAGTACAAATCAGGTTGTGCTCCGTGATGGTTCGCAGGACATGACTGGAAATTTGGATATGTCTTTGAATAAAATAATAAATTGTGGACAACCAACCGGTGCCAGAGATGTGACTAACAAAGCTTATGTCGATTCCGAGGTTGGAAAAACATTGAAATTGGATGGAAGCGGTGTAATGACTTCTGTTCTAGACATGAACAATCAACGAATAATAAATCTCGGAAACGCCACACATAATCAAGATGCCATAACTTTGAAGCAAGTGAATGACGGTATTGCAACTGTTTCTACCGAAAATAATAAATATACAGACCAAAAAATATTAGAGAGTCATATAAGCACACATACAAACCGAAAAAATGTGTTAAGCTATGCAATGGATGATGGAGAATTTACAGAAGATTTTGGTATCCAAGATGTCACTTTAATCGATTTTGATGACATGCCTCATAAAACGAACAAAAAAGCGTTTTCAATGAAGGTTCGGAGAACTACCGATGGTTCCAATGAATATAAAGGTCGTTTCGATTTCAACCTTTTCAAAATGTACAGAGATAACAAATCTGACAAATACACAGTTTGCGTTGAAACATATTTTCAAAAATCTCCTTTTTACGGTTATGAATTTGAAAGTACATTACTTGGATTCGAAAAACTAAACATGAACATTGATTTAGGAACAACCATAAAAGTGAATTCAGAATACAAATATCTCAGAACGATCCTGAATCTCAGTCCTGATGGTGATTCTCCATCGATTCAAAGACGATTGTATGTAAATTTCAAAAGCAATTTTGACAATAATAGCCCAAATCTATTGCCAGTTTTTGTTTTGATATATGGCATTAAAGGTGAAGCCAAATCGGATCTTGACATGACAATATATGATTACGAAAAAGCTACTGAAGTTGTGGATAATAATTTTCAATTTCATGTTCCGATTGATATGAACAATAACAAAATAACGAATCTCAAGCCACCCGTAACACCGGCAGATGCTGTCAATAAAAGGTACCTGTTTCTTGCAAATTCGGGACATTTTTATTGGGGTAAAACGGTTAGAACTCCTGGGCAATCGAAATACTATTTTTACTTAACATCCGGATTTATTCTCAACACGCCTAAAATGTACGTCGTGAACATTTTATTACATGCTGAAAAAACATACCCCTCGTCGACTAATCATAAGTTGAACATTGTTAATAATTATGGCACAACTCTCCATTACAACATCAATCTTTCGGCAAGAAGAACAATTGATATAGGTGTGCACAGATATGAAGATCACCAAAACTACTATGTGACGCACGATGGTGCTGGAGACAACAGAGTATATCAATTCGTGATCTATTATAAGCCTTATGAACATTAAAATAATGTGATGCATTAATATATGGCATTATACGTTGAAAATGAAGATGGAACTCATTTTCTCGATGAGGACGGTAACAAAATAGAATACACAATTAAATATCCTTCTGACGTTGTTTTCATCGATCAACCTGATTTTTTTGTTAATGACAAAGGACATATCGAAAGTAGCAAAAACATTGTGATAAAGCAGGCAGAAGATGACAATCGACCATTGTGTTTTTCAGCTTTTGTGCATAGCAAAGGTCTTTTTGTCGAATCAGTTTGTGTCGCATCACTTTCTTCATTGCTTTTGTCAAATAATTGTTCTACTTTTCTTGTGGAACTCATTTTCACAGTAGATCCATCCATTTTAGGTTTTTTAAAAACATATAGTTCCAAAATAAATTTTGCGTTGGATCCATTCTACCTCGCCACGGCATAGATTCGCAGAAATATAAAACATATATATTTCCAAGAATATGAGATCAAAAATATGGAAGCCATTAAATGTAAAGTAGTATGGAGTTGGATTGGTATGAGATCATTTTTGCAAAAATGATCTCGTACCACCAACTCCTATACTACTTTCCCAAAATTTTAAATCAAATCTCAGCTGGCTGGCAAAGAACCTGCTTACGTCACTGCCGGCTAGCAAACAGGAAAGATGCCATTTATGCTAGCTGGCAATCATATATATTTTTAATTCTTCTGGCTCGTTAAAACATGACCCAGTTATCGCTGGCTCGGATATTTATTTCTTAAGAGTCTTACTTGCTGGCATCGCAGAGCGGGTATTTTATTCCCAGGAAAGTTAAATATTAACAAAGGTTGACAAAGAATGACACGGCTGATTTCCGGAACACTGTAGGATTAAAATTATCAATAAAAGTGGTCGTTGGGTACTCCTGTGTCATTGTTGTCTTTTTCGGCACATGTAACTGAATTCTCGATGCCGTAATTTATATTGGATTGCAGTACACGTATCTGCAACGAATGCTCTTTTGAGCAATGTTTAGGACAGTTTAGGTTTGTTTAGGCCAGATAAGACTTATAAAAACCTGCGATTCTGAGCAAAATTTCCAAAATCTCGTTTGTTTTGTAAAGTTTGTCACGCGGTTTTGTGGGCGGCTATGCTCGGCTATGGTTGCTTAGTTTGGAACTAGTTTGGAACACATCATTACTGTGGAAACTGTCCCCACTAAATTAATAGACACTGCTGTCATTATTGCAGCCGTAGCTACCTTTGTCAGCATAAGTAAAGGAGTAATATGGGCATCACAGACTCATATTGCGTACATGAATGAAGATGAGGTGTGGACGTGCGTTTGGTTTCTCCGTCTTGTTCTCTCTTTTTCTCCTTACTGCTCGGCCACTTGACAACCAAAACCATGGTAATTGGTTTCTAGAGACCCAGTGTCATTTCCAACTCTTTTCTGGCCAGGATGAGACCATATTGGCCGTGGAAACTCGAGATTTGGATGCTTCATCGTTTTTGGCCTCGAGTAAATTAGGTTGCACTACAGGGTTAGGGAACAAAACCTGCGTTCTTTTGATGATACCGCCATTGTTACTGGATTTATGGAATTACAATAATGGAATGACTTGCTATTATGAGATCTCCCGCGAGTATTATTTCCTACTGCGTCATCCTACTTTGTGCAGATGCTTGAGTATCAGAAGACACAAAAGACACAAACGCCCGTGCATTTATTATTCCGGATCAAGTGCGACATTTCATCCTCTATTGATCGGTGATTTAGTATTTAAACTCAACCCGGGTCCCACAGGGATCAGGAGAATACCGGCAATAGTGTCTTCGCGAGACGTCAATGTAAACAATAACACAGCGGCCTCGACTGGTGTTCGTCGGAACATTAAAAATCTTATCAGGATTACTTGTTGTCACAACAACCCTACTCCGCAACGACCGCTGAATTTCTGCTTATGGAATTGCCAGTCCGTACGCAATAAGACTGCAGTTCTCCAAGAATATTTGTGCAGTAATAAGATTGACGTATGTGCATTAACTGAGACTTGGCTCTCCTCAGATGATGAGGCGGTTAGAGCTGAATGCACTCCTATTGGATACATGTTTCATGATCAAATACGCTCTCAGCGAGGTGGGGGTGGTATTGCTCTGTTGTCTCGCACAGAACTGTCCGTGACCTTTCACACTGCTGGGGAAAAGACTTCGTTTGAGTTTGCTGAATATATTGTCATCTCAGGAAGCAACAAAGTCAAGGTAGCCATTGTCTATCGAACACCGTACTCAGAAAAACACCCAGTAACGGTATCCACCTTTCTCGGCGAATTTACTGAATACCTAGAATCAACTGTGCTGTCATCTGAACGTCTCCTCATTGTAGGAGACATGAATATTCATGTGAACGTCCCAGATGATCCCGATGCTTTTAAGTTTTTAGATCTCTTGGAGTGCATGGGGCTCACACAACACGTGATTGCACCAACTCACCGTTCTGGACACACTTTAGACTTGATCATTACACGGGACTTGGATGGCCTTGTTCAGACCACGCCCATCTCTGACAGTTTCTTGTCAGATCATTGTACTGTTCTATCTGAACTAACTCTCCGTATGCCGGCTACAACTGTTGAAGAGATCTGTTACCGGAAGACTAAGGCTATAGACATTGAATCGTTCAAGGATGATCTCAGGGAATCGAGGCTATGCCAGAATCCACCCGATGAAATTACTGATCTTGCTTCCTGTTACGGTTCAACCATGACTGGCCTTTTAGATAAACACGCTCCTCTCCAAAAGAAGACTATCACGGTTCGTCCGCGGGTTCCTTGGTTCAAGAACGAAATCAAAGAAGCCAAGCGTTTGCGTAGACGGTATGAGAGAATATGGCGAAGGACGGGGCTCGAGTCAGACAGGGTTAATTTCATTAAGGCACGCAATCATACGAATCACGTTATAGAGCAAGCAAGGCGTGACTATTATTTCAACCTTATTAATGAAAACGATTGTGATCAGAGAAAGCTTTTCAAGACGGCCAGTGCACTGCTAGGAGGGTCGTCACAGGAAAAATTCCCCAAGCACTCTGACCCTACTTTGCTTGCTAATGATTTTGGGAGATTCTTTATACAAAAGATCGATATCATTCGCTCAAAGCTGGATAGAATTGACTCCTCATTGAATCACCCTCACCATTCGATCGGAAGTAGCATTCAAGAGTCTTCGTTTGCTGGCACACCCTTCAATAACTTCCAGCCAATATCGTCTGAAGGTATCAAAAAGCTGGTGCTGAATGCCCCAAACAAGACCTGCGACAATGACCCCATACCTACCAAGATTGTTAAAGACTGTATTAACGAACTCCTACCGACCATTTCCAACATGGTTAATCTTTCGCTCAGTAGTGGTCACTTTCCGGACATTTGGAAAGAGGGTTTAGTGAGACCAAAGTTAAAGAACGCCAACATGGATCTGATAAAGAAAAATTACCGGCCCGTCAGCAATCTTACTTTCCTTTCAAAAATCACTGAAAAGGCAGCTGCACTACAAATCTCCGATCACGTGTCGTCCAATCAGATGTTTCCGGAATTTCAATCAGCCTACCGAAAAAATCACAGTACGGAAACTGCCTTACTGCGCATGCGCAACGACATACTCGTCAACATGAACAAACAACAAGTCACATTATTAGTGTTCCTAGATTTAAGCGCTGCTTTCGACACAGTAGACCATGACATATTACTGCGGCGCCCGGAATACAAATTTGGAATTAAAGATCAAGCACTAACGTGGTTCAAATCCTATCTGTCGAATAGATCCCAGCGTATTGTAATCGGCAGTGCAAAGTCGGACAGTTTTGATTTGAAGTTTGGTGTGCCACAGGGCTCCTGTCTCGGCCCAATGCTGTTCTCCCTTTACACCAGTGAGCTATTTGATGTGATTAGCCAGCACCTCCCAACAGCGCACAGTTATGCTGATGATACTGGTATCTATCTGGCTTTCAATCCAAATGATGATTCCAATCAAGACGCCGCCATTGCAGCAATGGAAGCGTGCCTCTGTGACATCCGTAACTGGATGATCAATGATAAACTCATGATCAATGATTCCAAGACAGAGTTCATGCTCATTGGGACGAAAGCGCAGCTACAGAAAACTAAACGCGCTACTCTAACTATTGGCGAATCCATCATCTCTCCGAGCACGGAACCCCTTAGAAACTTAGGGGCCTGGTTTGACTGCAATTTCAACCTGAACTTCAACATAACCAAAGCGTGTAGGAGTGCTTTTTTTCATCTTCACAACATTAGACGCGTCAGAAAATATCTAAGTATAGAATCTGCCCATAAATTAATCCACGCTTTCATCACAAGCAGATTGGACTATTGTAATTCACTTTTATACGGACTACCCTACTGCGCTCTCAGTAAACTGCAGCGTGTTCAAAACGCAGCTGCAAGAGTCCTATATCTAGCACCACGGTATTGCCATATCACACCCATACTATACAAATTACACTGGCTACCTGTAACGTTTAGAATAGATTATAAGATTATTATAATCACTCACAAAGCAATCCATGGTACAGCTCCTAATTATTTATCATCTCTCGTAAATTTTAAACCTAATTCTTCGTACAGCCTCAGGTCAAATAACAAATATCTGCTTTCAAATCCAGATTTCAGCACTCTCCCTACTCTTGGCGATCGAGCCTTTGTGGCTGCCGCACCAAAACTATGGAATAATCTTCCGTTAGATCTTAGATGCACTTCTGATTTTAGAGTTTTTAAACGCAATTTGAATACTCATCTTTTTAAAAAAGCTTTTGCTGATATAGTATTGTAATTTATAGACTAGATAATTATTCATTCGTGTAATTTTGACTATATAGTGTTATATATTGTTCTTTTATTGTTAGGCGCATTTGAAAACTGCATAGTTGAATTTGCGCGGTATAAATAAATTTTATCATTATTATTTTATATATTGATGCTACAATAGGTAGACGATAGTCAGTGCGAGGCGTTCAGCTGTCCCTCATGTTCTTATCCTTCCTGGTGATAAGTGGACACACTAACGTCAACAAATGCTGAAACGTGTTTGGCGACATACACATGTACCTGAAAAAATGCTCAATATCAATACGTAGGAATTTGTATTGTTAAATTAAGAGATCGACTTTTAGGGTGGAAGTTGCTGAATGAAGAGAAATTTTACCATTTCAAGTCCATTTTGAGTTGAGTTAAGGAGGCTCCCTATAGTTTTGAGACCGCGCGCAAGCTGGGCACTAG
>OX421445.1:28314848-28359848 GCA_949126865.1 Montipora capitata
CGTAGATGGTCAATTTTATTACGATGTCTGATAGTGGACTGAATAGTTTGTCTCACTCACAAGCATCTTTCACGGCTTATTACAATCAGGATATGAAATATTATCTGTTAGCGGATGGGAGTACATCGCGCTTTTATGGTACTTTGACGCATTATCTATAAGAAACATTGAAATCAGTTTAAACAGAAAGAAAACATATCATAACAGAAACTATGGTACTTTAATAATTTCCTTATAAATTAAAAACTAGAAAATCCCTTGCCAGTCCCCCTCCCCACCCCCATAGACAGTACCCTGTTTATCGTTTGCGTGACTTAAGGCGAAATTGTAGACTTGTTTTGATACTGGAAGTAGAATGACGAATGTGTTTTAGTGGTTACAACTAAAGGTCTAACAGACTGAGTTTCTCCTTATTCGAAAGACCATATCTTTAGCTTCCGTGCCAATAAATGCCACTTTTTTTTCTCTCACGCAACATTCAAGCAAATCATGGCTTTGTGTCTGTTTAAATTAAACCATGTATAGCGGTTCGTTTTCCCGGGTTTCTTTCCAGTAATTTCCACTGTTCACAAGGGGTTTTAGTTTTCGTACTACGAAAGCTAAGACCCGCGAAAACTAAGACCTCGGGGTCTTACGTCTTAGGTCTTAGTTTTCGCAACACCTCACGATTCATTGACCTTTTCACGGTAACGCTTACAGATGCATACATATCCATACGTAGTTAACCACTGGGTGACATGTCTTAATATCTTTGAGCTACGATTGACGCATTTACATTCTCTCGGAGAAGATATCAGTTTTATCTTGGAGTTTTCCCGGATAAAAGAAGAATACTTCACTTCGATTGTAGTGGTGATCATTTTTTTACAGGTAATGAAAATTTTGTTTCATTTTCAGTTTAGACAGTCCAAGTTGACCTTTGCTGGGTCTACAATTGTAGCTTTTACTCTTTCAAAAGCAATTTAGATCCTACAAGTCATAATACAAATCAAGGCGTTCAAATCAAGCGACATAGATATAGCTGTTGGTTGGAGTGGGCAATGAAGAGAGAGGGATTTCAAAGTAGACAGAACTGCAAAATCAAATTATTTGTCGACTCGCCTTACTGGGTTAATGCTGACTGATTTTATTACCTTTATTTCTCGAAAAATGTATGTCACACAAAGCAATACCCGAAGAAACATCGGGAATTCTTGACGACAGAACATCTTTAAACTGTACTATTGAAGTTTCTGTTTAGCTGTTTCCGCCTTCCGAAGTAAAATGTCTAAACTTTCGGTTCATACCCGATAATAACTTAGGGTGTGTTTGATTGACCCTATTCCGGTATAAGAATACGTGGAGTGATGATTTAAAACGGTATGTCTGGCGTTTTGAAGCAACAAGGATAATAAATATATGTTTAAAATATCACTTGAGTAGGGGTTTGACATTGTAATGTGAATGTCCGTAAAAGCGAAGGATTTCTAACTTCTATTCCAAGTATTCCTATTCCGGAATACGGTCAATCGAACGCATCCTTAGTAACATTCTAAGCGCTAAATATGCACGACCGACCATCAATATGTAGCAAGCGTGACCACATGATCTTGGAAAGATGACAAAAGTGATAAGAACCTCTCATTCAGAAAACATTGTGGGCTTTTGAGAAAACTTAAATATGCAATGCAATTCATACCATAATTTTTTTCTGTTATGCATAAGGTAACTTCGGGGTTAGTTATCCCTCTTTTGTAAATTATGTTGCTTTGTTTCCACACAAATGAATCGTCTCCCATCTTCAGAATATGACGTATCCAACATCCTAGGACCGACCAAAGTCATTCATTACAATTAATACGATAATTGCCCGAGATTAACTATCTTGGGGAGACCAAACATTGCCGGTCCATGTAAATCGAAAGGGCATATGATCATTCAATATCCTGGCGAAATCTTCGCTCGACCTTCCTCGTATTAAATAGCATAATGGTTTTGTCTTAATGATTTTGCTCCCGGATAATTTTTATCTAAAATACTTTGCACATGTCAGTTGAAAGGGTCTGGCAACACTTGCCAATAGTTTGAAACTGTGTGATACCGTTTTTAACAGTTTCATGATATATTTTACAGATACCAAAGTCATTTCAGAAGGGTTTCTGTATGTGTGTCACTTGCCAAGCATTTTAGAGGCCTTGAAGACAATGATATCCCTCTCAAATTTGACGTTTGTGAGGCTTCTGATGTTATATTCTGGTACGTAAGACTTATTTTAAAGATTTTTATAAGTTTCAATTTATTAAATCAAGGAAGCAGTTTATTTTACTAACCTAACATAACAGATATTGTGAAGTAATGGATACTCTAAAGTGTGGAATGTGAGAGCCGAGAGAATAGAGTGTTTTCACACGACGTCACGGCGGCCATGTTGGTGTTCCAAAACAAATGAATGGCGGCCATGATGGTGTACCAACCTAATCCTCCGGGAATTGAACTTTTTGAATATTTTATATATTAATATATCATATAATTAAACGTCAACTTACAGGTTAATAATTTATAGAATTTTAGCGTACATATTATCAAGGGCTACTTAGCTAGTATAGTTTAGCCATAAAATTACTTTAGTTTTTAACTGAAAATCTAGACTTTTTCAGGAGCAAACCCTGGAATATCGCAAAGCATAATAAAACAGACGAACTCAGAAGAGAAAAAAATGGTACATAAGTAAGAACTTTCCGCAGCCTTAATGATTTTACGCTAGTATAAAGCGTTATGGCGGGGTAACTATCGTTTTGATCTAATATTCTTTAAATTATAAACGGTTTAAAACCACCACACTCTCCAAACATTGCAGGTAGGTGATGCTTTCTTGCTCAAGTTCTTTTGCAATTGCAAATAGCACTGCTAATAAGAACAACTTGGAAAAGGAATTACCACGCTCGTTTATTGCTTTTCCGAGCTGTGTTTTAGATCTATTCCTGTTCTGTTGAGTTAGCATTTTCATTATACTTTTCTGTGTATTTGTTCACCATTCCCTTTAAACTAATTTCAACTCATAACTAAAATCAGCTTAAATTCAATATATATGCTTCTTTCAAGGTGGTAAGATGAGATATTTAGTCTATTGTTAGTTTGTATAGGTAACCATATGATTTCGAGTGCAATTTGGAATGAACAAGCACGAGTAAGTTTTTTTGCAGACAAACAAAAATAGGGTGAGTGCGATTTGTAGTCTTTGCAAAATTTACAAGTGCTTACAATTGCACACATGCAATGTATACATGCAAAAGTGTCACCTTTAATGCACCAATTTCCACTATCTGCACTAATTTCGTTGTTCTGCACTCTGTTTGGGATTAATTGACGTACACTTACCCAATCAACACGCTGAATGTTGTGCATGTACACTATTACATATAAAACAACCATCATTAACTATCAACAAAGTATTTTTCTTAATTAAATTTTCTTTTTCCACTTACATTTTTCATTTTTGTTAACTTTAATGGTCTGCAAGCATTATATCGATTATGGTGATTGAAAAATGTTCAGTAATAAACATATTAAAATTATTACATCTGAGTTTTTAAAAAAAACTCTTTAATTAAATTGACATTTTAATCTATTAAATAAACATGTCACATCTGGATAAATGAAATTTTAAATAGTATAATTGAACAAAAAGCAATTTCATCGCATCAGTAGTCAAATAAATAGAGCGCTTTCACTCACGTGACCAGTAGCCATATTGGATTACTGAAATAAAAGAAAGTATCTGCATAAAAATATTCATTATACTGAATTTGAATCAAACATCAACTTCCAGGTAAGTCTCGTTTAATTATAGAATTCTATGTGCCTTCAGTCCTGCGTCACTAAGGAGTACCTTGAGAGTTCAAAGCTTGTGAGTTCCAACATGACCATGCAACGTACCAAATATAAATGGGGGACGTGGTCGTAATAGGTAACGTAACACGACTTTTAATAATGGACTTTAATAGAACCGAGCGAGAAATTGCGTGACAAATTTGTCGGCAACCGAGATTATGTAATAACAGAGATAAGTGGTAAATGGAACAAAGATAAGATTATATTTCCGGTGTCTAGCTAGTTAGCCTGTGCACCGGAGTCAAAATGAGTTGGAAGGGTTTGGTCGAGGTTGCCACTAATAGGCTCGACCATCCCCAGCCTTGAGAATATCCGCTAGAGGCTGTTCCGAGAATATGCTAACGTCTATCCCAGCATCCTAGAGCGTGGATCTAATCCATCCAGCCATAGTAGAGTTGGTGACAGGCTTGTGTGGTTTCGTGTAACTCATCGAGTGCGTTTTCGTGATGTAATGTTTGATGTGGGTTACCGGGCAAAGACGGGAGTCTGAGGCGAATGATCGGATTTCAATGGGCGCAAAGCCGAGTTGTTTTCAGGGTGTCTCGTATAGTAAAGATAAGTCCGGTCGTGGTTTCCTACATACATGAGGTGTCCAGTTTGGAGAGTGTTTGAGTTCGCTGCGCGGTGATAAGGGCACGTAACATCGTAAGAGTCAGTTAAGTTGTTTTAATGTCTTGTCATTAAGGGCCGGAAATGATCGGAGATATGTGAGAACAATGCCGACGTCCCATATAGTGGAGTATCTGGGCAGAGATAGTCTAAGTTCAAAGGTTTTCTCTAAGGAAACGGGATACCAGGGGATGTTCTCCAAAAGTCGTCTGATCAGCTGGTATAATAGCGGAGGACAAGGCGGTTCAAACAGTTTTGATAGCACTGTAGCCGACCCCTTGTTTGTAAAGTAAAGTGAGGAAATCCAGGCCATGGGTGACATCCAATTGTTTGTTTTTACAATAGGTCACCCACCAAGAGAGGTAAGTTGTGTACTGT
Organism: Montipora capitata; assembly: GCA_949126865.1. Classification (NCBI taxonomy): domain Eukaryota; kingdom Metazoa; phylum Cnidaria; class Anthozoa; order Scleractinia; family Acroporidae; genus Montipora; species Montipora capitata. The sequence continues at coordinate 28,319,706 of OX421445.1, forward strand.
TTCCCGGTGGATTTTCTCCAAGAAGCCATGAGGATGTTTATGGTATCCGGGGATAAACCTAACTTTTGTAGTTGCTCGCGAACAAGTGGCATACTAACAGCGTTAGGGTTTTCTGAAGTGGATGTAGTTCGTTCTCGGGTTTCCTGGGTAGTTGGAGGAGATGTTTGGCTGGATGGAGTGTTATCGGTGGCTCCGCGCACACCTGCATGGCTTGGGGAAACCAAGCTTGTGTCGGCCAGTTGGAAAGGATAAGAATTCCCGATGCTTGGTCCTCCCGCACTCCCTGAAGAAATGCATTGATTACACTGAATGGGAGAAAAGCATAACGTAAGTTAAGTGAAAAAAGCAGCAACGGCAACTGCTCCTGGGTCAGGCTTAAACGATACATATTGAGTAAATTGATTATTTAGTTGTGATGCGAAAAGATCTATATTCGGACGCAAGCTTAGTTGCGACAGTGCATTGTTGTGGGAGGCCCTATCAAGCATCCATTCCGTGTTATCATGGGTTCGTCTCTATTCGAATTCAGCCTTGACATTGTGAACCCCGTGGATCTAAGCAGCACTGAGTCATATCTTATGGTCGATGCACTATTCCCAAAGTTCTTTCCCCAGGCTGTTGTAAGGGTCTGAATGGCTAGTCCCCATATGTTTCAGGACTGCTATTGCAGTTGTGTTATCATTCAGGATTCGAAGGTGGGTGTTGTAATGTGTTTTACAAAACGTTTGTAGGCCCATGAACACTGCTAAAAATTGGAGGTAGATTCTGCGATGCGATTTTTCCTCGTCGGACCAAATCCCTCCGGTGCTTGTGTCATTGTAAACCGCCCCCCAACAATTCTGAGATGCGTCGGTGGTGAGGGTGTTTGAGGAATGTTATCCACCCACCACTGGAGTTCCTTTTTGAAATCTTCCGTTAAAGACATCTGATTGTCAAAATCGCCTTTGGCGGTTTTGAGGGCTACGTTTTTGGTATGCTCAAGGACTCTATAATAAAGTTTTCCATATATGAGCCCAGGGAATGATGAGATAATTTTTCCTATCAACAGGCTACTTGTCGTATTGTCGGAAGGACTTGTCCCAGAAGGCTGGCACAAGCTTCTTTAACTTTCAAGGCGTTTTCAGGGGTCAGTGTGATAGTCATGGCGACCGAGTCGATAATAAAGCCTAATAGAACCAAACGTTGGGACGGGATAAATACAGATTTGTCTGGATGGATTGTAAACCCCAAGGAATCGAATTAAATAAAAGTGTCAATCACGTTAGAGACACAAAGATCGTATGTTCTCCCTTGGAGATAAAGGTCATCAATGTAACTAACTGATGTGTGACCCTTTTTGTGTAACTCGGTAAACGGCGGTAACTAATACAACAAGAACAAACACCCCAGGTAAGCCCCATACAACTTCCTTGAAGAAGCCGTCGTGCGTTAGAGCCCTAGAGTTAGGGAGACCTTATCATGATAGCCACTACAGACTTGTAGCCATAGACAAGAGGACCAGATATCCTGAACTTGCAAGGATGGATTCAATTGTATTCCGATCGACGAGAGAGGAAGCTAAAGACCTTGTTCGCCACGCGTTATATACTCCAAGCTGCTTAGAAAATGATGATAAACCACCTGGTAGTTCCACGGAATTTGCAGTTTCCGAAGACAGATGGACTCCCACACCACTGTGTCACATTACCATATGAATTAACTAAAAAGCAGAAAGCTTTAACAGGCTGCTCAACAGGAACGGTTTTTCAAGACAGACAACGGCAATACCTCCATTTAGGACGAGCTAATACTCTACTGCAGTCTCAGTTTACGAAGTTCTAATGAACAGACAACTCAGCACCAAACTTCCTTACCAACCAGGATAGAGGAACAGTGGCCATGAAACAGCTATCAACAGAAAGGGTTAACGATATAAAGGGAAGACCGGCCAGGAGGCTTACGGCAGGAACACCACGTAGCACGATATGATTTAACTGTCGTGGACCATCTCCTACCGAAACAGAAGACGAAGAAGTTGTCAACAGGTTATGAGCCAACATTTTACATCACAACTCGCCATGCGCATCGTGGTGCATGTCAATTTAATTATTACTAACGTTTTAATGGAAACTGATTCAGGCAAGGCCAAGACACTTATTGCGAAGAATGGAGACAGTCTGTTTGTTAGAATGCCGGGAACTCCAATAAGATCTTAAGACTGTAAACTTACTCATAGAGACCAAGCGGAAGGATTTGCACTCAATAAATACCAAACGGAGAACACTACACCTGTTATAGACCACACGAAGGGAAGCAACCAAGAGGGAAAAAGACTGGCCGAGAAAACAACTGCAAAAGAGGTACAGGCCCCATTCGTTGCATCCAGACAAAATAGCGTCAGACAGCAGTATCTGCCGGGTTATGTCTGTTGGGTTAACGCTGAGGTGGTAGCGTCCAGTCCACAATCTATTTTCGGTCACATGGTTTGTGATGTTGTTATGTGCAAGTTTTTGTGAGTTGTATTGTGATTTAACAGGTTTTCTCTTTGGAGAATACGAAATCGTTTCAAGTCTAAATGCCTTAGTGCTTAGAGTTGAAAGTATGTAAAGACAATTGGAACTGGTGTTGATTTAAAAATATCAAAAACGCAAATACGAAAAAACAAAAAGTCAAATTCAACCGTCAAAATGAACTATATTTCCCTTCAAACTTTGATATCCAGAGCAATTTTTAAATTTGTAAATGTTGACCCCAATCTTGCTTCCTCCATTCGGGAATGTAATGATAACTCTTTGAAATTTTTTAATAAAATCTCCAGCTTCTAGTTTTTTTCTTTTTTTGTTGGTTTTTTTAATTTTAAATTAAATGCCATATTACTGAAACGCAAATCACTATGTTATGCCCAGAGCTCAATAAGCACAAATGAATTGAAATGAATTTTCTGCAAACACCAGTTTGTCTTTAGGAATGTTTCCACTGAACAAGCTATACTCGAACTAACTCATTTACTGAAAGATAAATTTGACAAAAATGGAATCAATCACTTGGGGTATAGTTCTTGACCTATCAAAAGCTTTTGATACAGTCAATCAAAAGTTTTCTTTCCAAAATTTCTGCAGAAGGAGTTAGGGGAATTTCACTCAAATAGTTTGAGAGCTATGCGATGTCCCCCAGGGTTCTACGTTAGGGCTTCTTCTTTTTTTTATTATACATTAATGATTTACACAACTGTAATGATACACTGTCCAATCTTTGCTTCTCTAGTAAAAGTCAGACTGAGCTGTGTGTCGCTAAACATACAGCTTTGTTTTTATGAGTTAGGTTAAACGAGTGCGCTGTTTACGTTTAATGTTTCGCGCGCGCTCCACTTGGATTTATATGTCGCAATGCTCGTCGCGTTGAGCCTTTAATTTAAAAATGAATATTAAATGAAAGTTTAATAATTCAATAATTTTAAATGAGAACCAAACGTTTCGAGGGTGCTCTCTCTTCACCAATGGTTTAAAAGGAACTGAAAAATGCGCGTGCAACGTAACGTTCAAATAAAAACAAAAAACGCAACATTTACAGCGCACGCTGACTTTTTGAGCCCACCAAGCTGTAGGGTGCGGTGTCTGAAGATCATCCTGGCTTCAAAACTGCTTCTGTCTGTGGCATCCCTGAAACGATCAAATATTTTGCGGCCTAGAAGAGACGCGATGTTTTCTTCAATTTACCTACACGATTTGGAAAGTCCTCGCTTGTGGTGTTTTGGACCGTGCGGTGCTCTTCTGGGAAAAAATATTGTGATTGTAATTTACCCATTACCAATTCTTTTCGGACTATTTTACTAGAATATTCTACAGTAAGATGTCCTTTGGTCTTCTTTTCTCTGACTCTGGAAGAGACAATGCCTTCAAGTTAGCGCCTTGAGTTTCCGCTTTAGGAAGCGGTGTTGATATAAATATTTATACATTAAGCTCTCACTGAAGCTTCCAAAGGCTTCTTTAACGACGTTTTGTGGTCTCGGTGGTGCAAAAACAAGCGCTAGGATCGGTGAAGGTCTAAGAATCCCTAACGCAATCCGGCTTATGATAGTCTTTTTTCAATAATTCTGTCTTTTTTTTTTCGCAAAATAAGCAAAACATTGCCCAGTGCGTCCGGGCCCTAATACATCGTTTATTTGGTACTGTTATTAGTTAGACCGAATTAGTCATAGCTCACGTTTTGTCACATATATGGGTTTGTTTCCTGTATCTTCTAATTCAAACTTTTAAACTATGTACTATGTTATCTTAGTCCTACCTGTAGTTTATTGACTTCAACGTGACAGAGTCCAACACGAAAGCCTTGACTACTTTGGTCTCAATGCACTTAAAATGAATTACCACATCCAATTTGATATTTGCTCTCCCTTTATGTTTCCTTTGATTATTATTTTGATAACTTGTTACCTCTATTCCTGTTGTGTGTGTGGGTGTGTTTGTGTGTGTTTGTATGTGTGTGTGTGAATAATGTAAATTTAACTTTGACCACCGACTATTGACTCATTGTGTCTACTTTTCAGACACGCATATCCGTTTAACTAGTCATAACTCGTCTCACGCTGGTCAGGTTGAGGTGTTTGCTAATGGAATCTGGGGACGCGTATCCTCTTTGTCGACTCCTTGGCGAAAAAAGGAAGCTGCAGTTGTTTGCCGGCAGTTAGGGTTCAAAGCAGTCATTACTGCTTTGACATACTCAGCTTTTGGAAAGGGTTCAGGACCGATTGTGATGTCTGAAGTACAATGTGTTGGTACAGAAAAGACCTTACAGCAATGTCAATATCGTGACATGGTTAACAGCAACCTCGGAGTCCGTTATGGAGTGGGAGTAGTCTGCCAGACTCATTATTTTTTTTCTGGTGACAGTGGTGAGTACTTTACAATCGAAAACGTTATCCTGTTTGGAAAACATTTTGAAAAGATTAGCAATAGAAGACGGCGTTTCAAAGTCATCTTGCATAAGATCTGCTTTTCCGCATATTCAGAAACCGAGCAAAAATACCTTTGAATTAGTAGACACTGTCCTTAGTTGGCATTTCTCGGCATGACGGTGGAAAAGGCAGGCTGTACATTGGTAACAAGTGTCTACCGAGAACAAGCGAATACCTTAAGGGAATGTTCTCTAAGCTTAAATGTCCAGAGGAACTCATTGATACAACCCCACGACGCTCATTCGTTTGCTGACGAACCACACAGAGTTTTAAATATTTCACTGACTTGAAAATGAAGTCATGCAAGATGACTTCGAAACGCCGTCATCTATTGCTAATCTTTTAACTAAATGTCCTCTTGTTTGTTCCTTAATTTAATCTGATTGAGTTTCCAAACTGTATCTGGTTTGGACTGCTAGACTTGTTGCACGCACATCCTAATAATTGACAGGTACGTAAAACAAAAAGCGCCCAGGAACCATAGAGGACAATGACCTTTTTTTAAGAAATCTAAAAACCACATATTACATACCATGAGCAGTATTTGATACCGAGATTATCTTAACTTGTTATCTTTGATTGTTTTGAAGGGCAGCAAGTAGACATTTTTCAGTTCAAATTCAATGTATGCTATATTTATAACAAAAGGCTTCGTCTAGATTTTGAAAGTAAATCGTTCACTGAGAACTTTGAATATTAGCTTTTTCAGTATCTCTTCTAAGTCCCCTTTCCGATGCGCTCAGAAAGGGAAATCGGGGAAGTTGGGAGAATTCTCGACAGTTGTGCAAACCCTCGACTGCGTCTCTGGTTTGCATAACTGTCTCGAATTCTCTCAACTCCTCCTCGTGTTTAGATCACAGATGACGCTCTGGAAACACGGAAAACGTCCTCGATTGCTTATATACTCGGAAGGCTAGTTTTCTCAGTTTTTTCTTCTGGAGATTGAGAGGAGAAATGTTAACACGTCTGCACTTCTTTAGACATTCCAATTCGTCTGCAAGGTTCCATGCTAGCAAATGCTGGTCGTGTTGAAGTCTTTTACGGTGGAGTCTGGGGATCGATCAGCAGCGACAATTGGGATATGAATGACGCCACTGTGGTTTGTCGACAGCTTGGTTACCAAGTTGGCGCAGAAGTAGCTCTGAAGAACAGAGTTTACGGTCCATTTTTTGGTCCTGTCTGGCTGACAAATCTCCATTGCACTGGAAACGAAAAAAATGTGATGGAATGCGCGCATGATGTGATTGGAAACAAATCTGAAGAGATGCCGACAACTAGATTTGCCAGCGTTATTTGCAAGGACGGGAAATTGTTAGGAGGTAGGTTTTACCAATGTATCAACATAAATAACCTTCCCACTTCCCTTCCTCATAACCTACTATCAGACCAGCCTACCTACTCTCTCACCTACCCAGGGGTGGTCGACCAGAGATTTTGTTTGATATTTTCCCAGCATCAATTCCACCTTTAAAGGGGTTTGGGGGCATGCCAAATTGGGGACATTCTTCGAGAGATACTATTCTCTCTATTTAGATACTAGCCTACGTGTAGCCGTACCCTCCCTCCAAAAGAAAAAGGGGTGGAGGGAACGTCTACGAAAACCTGACCCAAATCGTGTTCCGTAACGTTATGGTAATTTATGCAATTCCTGGAAATAATTGGTATTTCCGCCAAAATTGGTGTAAACAAAGGCTTCGTATTTCATTGAATTTCCTTTGTATTAGATATATTTCTGTTCTTTCGAACTCATATGAAAGTCAATGCCCCTTTTGTCAGAGTATAATGTGTTTTTGAGAGATTGAAAAGGATTATGAGCGATATTTAGTCCAAAGCAAGAAGAAGACAACCCTTGATGTGAACACAGTCTTGAAGTACATTTGCAGGATCTGTTTCATATTTTATTGCTTACGGATTCACTCACTTGCCATTGGTTTCAAACTGGTTTATTCAACTAACGGAATATTGTTCGAAATGCGAAACAGTTCGGCAAGGGGTCCTAATATTGTGCCTTGTGGTACCTCGCAAGAAATACCCAGGAGCTCAAAAGCTGTCCATTAACACTACACTGTTGCTTGTGATTTGACAAATACGAATGGAAAATGGCAACACTGCTGAGTGATCAAAGCCAGAGCATTCTAACTTCTTTATTAAGATGTCATGGTTAACGGTATCAAAGGCCCTTTTTTAGATCCAGAAATATCGTACCATTGACACGTTTATTGTCAATATTTACACATCAGTGATTGGTCAGATCAAGTAAGGCTGTAACTGTCGAATGTAAAGATCTGAAACCAGACTGCTCTGTACTAACTAGACCTTGTTGATCCAGGTAATCATGCATTATGCCGTCCAGTCAGAGCAAAGTTATTGTATTACGTCACAAGCCGTCACGCACCAGTAATCGCGTTCGTGTCACAAAATAATCTAAAAATAAAAAGATACGGGCAAAGGTTGACTCAAGGATATAGTCTGGATGGAGGCTCCAGGTGATGGGCTCCTGTCTATAGTTATTTGAATCACTGTGTTCACCAGCCTTAAAGATTGGAGACATTTCAATTTTAAGGTCATGGGGAAACGTTGGTTCTGGTTGAGAGATTAAAGAGATTTGTTAAGGGCTCGTAGATATAAGGAGCAGCAAGTTTCAGTAATTTATAGATGTTTTATCTGATGGATGGACGGACGGAGGGACGGATGAACGGATGGATGGATGCTTACTACCACCATAGCCATATATACTGAATTACAGATTGGGTCATAGAACATAGAACACTAATACATGTATATAATTAATAGATTAACGTTCAATAAATAAGCATATTATAAATTAGTTGCTTTAAGAAAACGCACCGTGAAAAGCTTATTGAAGCATTGGGATCGATCCGCCACATTCTTGCTATTGCTTACCCCTGGGCGTAAGGCATACCCATGGGAATTACTTCTAATAACAACCAAATGTTTGAAAGGATTAATATAGCTAGCTGTTAGCTAGCTGGTGTGACAGTCAGATAAGCGGCTTCGAAGAAACGAGGCAGCTAAGGCATCTTTAAAGATATGACAGGCAGGGGAAAATTATGCAGAGCGCTTTCTTCTGAACAGATTGAACTGCATCAGATAAAAGTAATATGGTAGGACGGCCCATACTGGGGATACATACTCTAAGCATGACATTATCAAATAGCAATATATTCTAGGTAGGTCATCCTGTGATACACTCTCAGAGATTTGCCGTTTTCCACAAAATGCGCGATGCTAAATCGCTCTTTAAGGAAGCAGGGTTGGCGTAGTCGTGAGAGCACTAGCCACAGGTAGGTTGAGTTTGTATTGGTTTTCTACTCTGCTTCGAGGGTTTTTCTCCAGTTTTCGTCCCTCAGAAAAAAACAGCATACAGGTGATTCCATCTGGGTGTAAGCTGTGCTCCAAGATCATACATTGGCTGCCAAATGCGCCATAGTATGCTTTCGGTTCGACCTTGTTGCGCTGCATCATTGCTGTACTTTGCGATGACGACTAGATTTTATTACTTATTTATTATTACCAGAAACCCATAAGGGTTGAAACGTGTAACGGCCCCTTGTGTGCTGGGAAACAAGCTTCTGAATATTCAATTTGCTAAGAACCATATTTGGAACAACAAGAGCGAGAGGTTTCCAAATATGGTACTTAGCACTGAAACATTCAACCAATCAGTTTGCACTGAATATTCGGAAGCTGTAAACGCGCGTTACACGTTTCATCCCTTATGAGTTTCTGTTATTACTAATTACTTCTTAAGTTTCAACAACGTGTTCTCAAACAGTCATCTTTTATTTAATATGGAAAGAATTAAACAACAACCAATTCTCAACCAAGTGTGTTAAATACAACTTCATTTTCATTCATTAAAGTTGCATAAATGACAATCCGACGGGTTGGCTCTGCTGGTTGAGCATTGGACTACTGTTCGGGAGGTCGTGGGATCAAAACCACGGCTGGACCAGCGTTCAGGCTTTTTAAATAACTGGGAGGGGTGGGGGGGAGTTCTGCCTGTGTACTGACATCTGCCTTCATAATGTTCTCTTCTCGGATAAGGACGATAAACCGAAGGTAGGCCCCGTCTCACATCACTTGTGTGGGACTTTAAAGAACCCAAACACAGTCCGAGAAGAGTAGGGGGCGTAGTCCCCGATGTGGTGGTCTCTCACTCATTCTGTTCTTTGGGCACCTCTGTAAACTACTAATTATTCAGTTAAGAATAGTTGATAGAATGATGAGATGACACGTTTTCTCGTGTTTCTTTTGTTTCATTTTAGTTTGGTAATTCGCACAAACTTGAATTTCTCGAACAACCCGAACTACCCTACCCTCGCAGCTACCTACCTACCTACCTACCTTAAGAAACGCAGTGCTATTTCGGTAATGAGTGAAGTTTTAACATGTCGGCTGGTTTCGGTACAGTAAGCTCACCACTCACCACTCATCATAAGCACAGTCGAATCAATGACCACAGACAATCATAGGTTTGCAAAGGGAAAGTTCACACAGTGCAAAATTAGGATACAAGCATTAGTGTTTTCTTTTTCTTTTTTCCATGTCTCTCTTTAGAGTTGAAGTTACGGCTTAAAGGATCCCGCTTACCAAACATGGGACGAGTGGAAGTCCACTTTGATGGGAAATGGGGATCCATATATCCTTGGGGCTGGAGTTCGAGTTCCAACAAGACGGCCGCCATGATTGTGGTCTGTAGACAGCTTGGATATGCAGCGGCCTCATTGTCAGGGTATCGCATCTTTTGCTCTGAAAATACTGTTCTACCCTGGTTTACAAACTTACGCTGTAACGGAAGCGAAACATTCTTAAATCAATGTGGCTTAGAGTTCCATTCTTCTACAGCTGTTGACTGCATGAGTGTTCTCTGCACAAATGAAACGACTGATACAGGTAAAGATAACAGTTTAAAGATAACCGTTTAAAGATAACAGTTTAATTCAGAAATCATGCCAAAGTGTCATAACGTCATGGCCGTAAAACAACAACTGTCCATTGAATTAAAAGAAGGGTATATCTTTCTCTTTTGGTCTCCATCTAGAATACTAAAATTTATTTTTAAATCATTGGAATCCTAAAAATAAATTCACAGTTTATTAACTTGGCAGTGTAATCCTGCACAGACTATTATTTGTTATTAAATGCTCAATTTCGGACATTGCATTTCTGGCATTCTGATTCGCTCACTCATTTTTCCTTATCAGCTCGTATAGCGCATGACATATATGGAAACTGATTCCTCTGGCCTTTTGGAAAATTGACACAATTTCCAATTATTATTATTTTTTTTGTGTAAAATGAAGACTGTTCACAATTTAATAACCGTCTCATATGCAACGCGTTTCCATGGAAAAATTGTTAATTATCTACATTTGTGAAGGATTGTTAGGAGGGAAATGCATCACACGTATAAACACTTATCTGTGCGGAACCAAAGAGTCTTTAATGATTTGTTCCTACCATAATATACATTATCCCAAACCATAGGAAATACAGCCAGTCACTGAGAACACAAAGGTGCTCGGCGTATATTGCACGGTATTACATTCAACCTTTCCATCGTGGACTGCGATCTTATCCCTACAGAAATTTAGTACGTAGTGACATTTCAAGTCTATTTCAGGTGTTTGAGCCATGCCAAAGCGTCCGAGTTACCTTTGAGGTCGAAAGCTCAGCAAAAATTAAGATTTAAACAACATAACAGCGCTGACTCATCGAGACGCTGATAGTTTCGTTCAAGAGCAACGAAACTTGAAAACTATGGAGGAAACAATTTTGGATGTCAGCAAGTTGTCAAGTTTAGTCAAAAACTACCTCGTTCAAAGAAAGAAAGGTCTGACCAAAATTGCTCCCGTCATTCTGGAGTTTCGACAGGTACCTGGACATTCGCATGAACCTGACTCTCTCGCAGGATTCAGAAATTCACTTGAGCGGTCTATGAGACATTGAAAAAAAGTATGAATACTTATGGTGACAGTAAGAGACCTTAAAAAACTTGCTCCTATTCCACTTTCAAATGAAAACATGGTCCGGTGGAACTGTTCACACATGGCTTTTTCGGAAACCGTAACTCTCAGAGGTTTGGCCTAATAGTACCCTTTACTTCCGCGTAAGTCGCCAGGAACGTTATGATATGAACTGGCAAATAAAACGCTCGACATTAAAGTGTAGTTGATATTGAAGGAAATGAAATCGAAAGATTGAACATCATCCGTCATCAATTACATGTAGAGCGAGATTTCAAGCCGAAAAGGTTTGCTTCGGGCAAGGAAAGCTGACCCACTGCAACCTACCAAATTTACAGGCGGAGTATGCTCGACAAAAGTGGGCTGTTTTACCTTCAGCTCATTTTTGAATCCCATAGGAGAAACTTCGTACAAAAACAAAAGACGTGACAGTAACAGGTTTTAAAACAAACGGGATTATCACAAAATTGCTAGCAATAAACACCAGTGGGAAATGCCCCGAATTTTAAGTGGAATACTAGCTGCATTTATGGGCCATGGACACGAATAACATGAAAGCTGTAATGCAACAAAGAAACATCTATCTCTCTCTCAACTGCATTTCTCCACCAACAAACTTTCGTCGCACATGTAAAAGTCGTCAGTGGACCTTTCACCCAAAACTTCTTAAAGGAAAGACCAGTCAATTGGCATACAACGAAAATTCAAAAGAGTTCGTTACATATTGCTATAGTCATCGACACTAGCAGGAGCCAGGTACCGTTGCAGCCGGTTTGATTGTGTTTTTTGTGTGAAAAAGAATCACCCCATGTTAACGTTATACATTATATTTCTCCGTTTTTGCACTTCAAACTCAGTCCAAGTTGTGCAATTCTTGATAACTAAAAAGGACTTTTCCAATGAGGAATTTTAAATTTTCTTCACCATAACTCAGTTTTAAACTCAGTACGAATTTTGCAAGCGGCTTTGATTGGGATAATTGAATTTCACGTGTTTTTTTGTGTGTGTGTGTGTGTGGGGGGGGGGGGGGGGGGCGTTGTGACAGGATTTTCAGTTGAAAAACATTTTACATGTATTGTAAAAGATAAATAAGTGTATTAGTAAACAATGTTCGAGTTTAAAAAACGTTGTCACAATCGTGAACTTTACATGTCATCGAATATTCTTATGCAATGCTTTCTAATGGAATACCAAGAAATATTCCACTTGTCACTTGTTTTTTCTTGGTATGCAGACTCACTTAAGGGCCCTATGTATACCTCGAAAATACAAGTGACTCGTAGGGTATTCCATATTATTAACTTTTAGACCGCGGCTATTGCGTTTCTCGCTTTCTTATCGGGTCACCCAGTCGCGGTTATCAGCTCATATACCGTATGGTAACTGATTGTGTCAAGTGTTGCCTTGCTGAAAAGTTCCCAAATTTCCAGTTTCCAGGTGTCCGAACGTTCAGAATTCAATTAAAATTTATGAAAAGAATTACTCTATTCGCGCTTGTTGGATATGAGACTCGTTATAGCTAACTCCGCGATACGCGCCTCGTTGGCCCTATACCATCTCATATCCAGCGCAAGCTCATGGAATAACTGTTAAGTATACCAAGAGAAAGTGTTGCATATCAGTTGCGTATTTAATATACAGTATTCAACAATCACGATTATATTTATATTTGTTTTTGCGATTGGTATTGCGATTCTGAGCCGCCCTTGTAATTCAGCAAAATACCCTGCTGTAAATGACTATTACCGTCACTGTGGTAGCTCTATTCGTCCTTGCATCCATGTGCATGAGTTCACGTTAACCCAAAGACCTCTTCGTTCTGCATTGTCTGCAGTTCTGTTGCTTTTCATTTTGCCTTTTTGTTAACGGAATGAAAGCCAAGTCGTCGGCAAGATTGAGGTCCTTGAGGTTTGATGTAAACTTCAGCCTCAGCATGGTTCCATCATCTTTCACAGTATGCCTTGCTATCTACTTTGAAGCCGGACGAGCCGTAAAAGAAAACCCAACATGTCAGTGCACCCTTCTGTTGCTTTTCATTTTGCCTTTTAGTTGACGGAATCAAAGCCAAGTCGTCGGCAAGGTTGAGGTCCTTGAGTTTTGATGTAAACTTCAGCCTCAGCATGGTTCTATCATCTTTCACAGTATGCTTTGGTATCTACATTGACGCTGGACGAGCCGTAAAAGAAAACCCAAGATGTCAGTGCACCCTTGAATGACACCCGTCGTAATTTTAAAGATCATTTAGTTCTTGTTTCACCATCGAATTCATAATGTAGTGCTTTCATGCACAGGTTAGAGATCTTTGGTGGAATACCATGCCACCTCTTTATCACCAGTATTGTTGTTTCTATGCCCTGAAAAGCCGTCTTGAAATCCCCAAAATAGCAAATAAAGTTGCTTGCCAATCATTCACCTTCCCCAGGATGACGATTATACAGAACGAGGCTTTCTTCCTTTTTCTCCTCCCTTATCTAACGCTAGCTTGGTACTTATAGGCAGCCTGCAATCAATCTCTCCGCGAGAAGGATCAATCTCTTTTGCTTACGTCTGTTAGGAGGTGACCCTCTTTTATTTCCTTTTTTTTGGAATACCTCCGCTGTTTCCATCTGCCTTCCTAGCTGGATCATTATCCAGCTAGGAGGATAGGTGGATAAGTTTGCTTTTACTGAATTACCTTTTGTGCTCATTTGGCAGAACGTCGTTTATTTTTTTTCCTCAGATATAATAAGGGATCTCAAATTCGGGCACTGCCCAACAACAACAACAACAACAACAACAACATTTTGTTAATTCTTGGATACATTACAGTAATATTCCTGGGCAACCCGCAGGTAGCAGGGCTAATTGAGGCTCGTTGCACTCTTAAATCATTCGTCATTTTCACTGAGTTTCTTAAATAACGTTAATAACTAAACGGTGTAAATAAGGGAGTGAAAAATACCTATGAAGCAAAAAGAATATATGAATTTAGTTATTGTGCACGAAACAAAAGCAATAGAGGAAAAGAGAGTCAAGAAAGCAGTGAGCAGCTACCATAAAATAACTATTATTACGTATTACAACGAGTTACAGGTAACTTAGTTTCACACCCAGGGTAATTACTGGTTTGTCATGTCGGCATCCACCCAGGTTTTTAGTGAAAGTGAGAACCACTTATGATGAAAAAATGGAAAAAATTCGAGCTGTTTTAAATAGCTGGAAACCTAGACGATTAACACTCATAGGAAAAATTGTTGTTCTTAGGAGTTTAGTTGCTTCACATGTACCCTATATATTAGCGCAACTGCAAACTGACGAATTCGAGAGATTTCTCAAATAGATAAATCAAATATTTTATGATTTTGTATGGAATAACAGAGGAGATAAGATTGAACGTAATGGTTTGATTAACAGTTATGATAAAGGGGGGCTCAAAATGATCGACATCTGTTCGTACAATAAATCCCTTAAATTAGCTTGGTAAAAAAAATCCTCTTTTTTTGGCATGATTTAATACTGTGGATGAAATAGAAAGCCATCATCCAAGATATTTACCAAAAGAGTAAGGTAAAGGTAAAGTCTGCTTACGAGACTAGAAGGCCCATCAGGCCGGCGCTTATCTCCGGTTTCTTAAGCATGAAGCGACTAGGAATATTTCTACTCCCCCCTGGATGGGATGCCAGTCCATCGCAGGGTTACCCCCAGCATTACGCCGGTACCCATTTATACACCTGGGTGGAGAGAGGCACCGTGGGAGTAAAGTGTCTTGCCCAAGAACACAGCACAATGTCCCCGGCCAGGCCCCGAACCCAGACCACTCGATCCGGAGTCGAGCGCACTAAATATCCAAGATATTTACCAAAAGAGTATGACTGTCTTATTAGGATTGAAACCAGAAAGCTCTTCACATCATAATGTTTTAATCAATTTTTGTTTCCTAATTGCCAAGCTCTTCATATGGTGCTGTAAAATGAGGGAAACCCCTTCAAACATTAACGGTGTTCTTCCCCTACTGTCTTCTCAATGTAAGATCGAATCGTACACTTACACCAAGGGGAATAAGAAATGGGATCCTTTGACAGAACTTTTAAAGTAAAGTAAGACAGAAATCTTAGTCTCGCAGTATCCCTTTTCCCCCCTTCACATTGAGCGACAATCAAACAAATAGACATATGTGCAAATAAATATACTTGTAACAGTTCTGCCTTACCGTAATATAAGATATCAATGCACTTTTCAGACATGTTGTATTTAGCTACCATATAGCTGTAATTTACTGTACTCTCTATTTCTGTTCACTAGTTTGTTTCTTTTTTTTTCCCTTTAAAATAATAATAATAATAATAATAATAATAGTAAACAACAAAACAAAACAAGACAAAGCAAAGACAAAAACCAAAAAAACAAAAAAGAAACCCAAAAAAGAATAAAAAGGCAATTTTTCGGATGAGAAGTGAGTGCGGGGGAGGGTCAAGCCTACAAAATAGCTGCATACTTGAATTAAGTTCCTGGAGGAGGAGGGTGGGTGCTTTAACTTAAGTAGGGGGGGGGGGGGGAGGTTTCACGGGCACCCCAGATATTTTTCCATCTTTAAGAGAAGGGTGTGTGCTTCAAAGGGAACCTCCACTCTTTTAACAAATGTTACCTAAAATGTTCCAATTGTACTTGTTAGAAGATCTGTTACAAAAAAAATGCATTACCTGGTGAAATATTTTTTTTATCGCCTTCCAAAGATCGGCCTCAACGCTTTCGGCTGCCGCCATCTTGAATTTCGCGCAATGCAAGGTGGGTACTGATGACGTTTCGTGGTTGCTTTGCTGTCCGGTTCGCGGGAACTTTGAGTCAAAATCTCTTTCGTTATAGCGGAAAGCAAGCGAAAACCAGAAAAGATAGTAGCATAAGTTTCCATGCTTTTCAGAAAGTTGATATACGTGCGTCGATTCAAGCTATCTGAAGGACAATTGTTCCAAAAAAATTCCACCCCAGTCGGCATAACAGGGCATCGATCACAAAGGCCGAAAGGCGATCGTGAATGCCTATATTTGTAAGCAAAGAATTGCTTTCTTCTTCTTCTTCTTCTTCTTCTTCTTCTTCTTCTTCTTCTTCTTCTTCTTCTTCTTCTTCTTCTTCTTCTTCTTCTTCTTCTTCTTCTTCGCCTTGATTTTCTCTTCTTTTGCTTGATGAGTATTCTGGTTCCAACTGATCGCCTGAAGGAAAAATCTGTATCTTCTCCATTAAACTGAATTTCGTCACCTAAACTATAACACAACATAAACAAGGCAAGGAGACTTGAGGCGAAGCAACCACGAAACGTCATCAGTACCCACCGGGAAGCGATGAGACCGATCTCTGGAAGACGATAACAAATTATTTCACCAGGTAATGCACTTTTATGTTACAGATCTTCTAATAAACATACATAGAACATTTTAGGGGACTTTTGTTAAAACATTGGAGGTTCCCTTTAACACAAGTGTCCTCGGCATGAAAAATAGCAAAAATCATCTTTCGTGGTTTCTTCTTAAATTGTTTTTTTTTTGGCATTTGGCTGACTTGGGGTGGCAGAAAATTACAAACTTTGGTCCTAAAACATGTAACATGGTGAAGTCAGGAATATTGAGTATAAAAATTACCAGAAGAAGAAGACCTAGTTTTATAGGATGAATCAAACTTGACTATTTAAATAATCTACAATTTTTTTGAGAGCAGATTTGTTAAAGATGTCATAAATTAAAGTGGACAAGTCTCAAAACAGAGCATATTTTTCGGTAAGATTTTAGAAGATATAAGTAGAGAAACAGCATTAGTTCTAGGCTTAGAAAGGGCCTAAAGCACAGAAAGCGTTTTTGAAGTAGTAACAGTTTATTCAAGTGTGATTGAGCAGCTAGACCCCGGGGATTGGGAATCAAACCATTTGCTAAATAAGGAAACAACAAGGGCTGACAAATACTGAGTAAAGTGTATAGTGCTTAAGTGGGCGTAATTTATGTACAATTTTTTGAATGTATGTACTGTATAAGTCATTATTTTATAATTATAATTTAAGGATTTGTATGTATATGTATGTATGTATGTAGGTATGAATTGTATGTAGGTATAATTGCGGATTATAATTGTAAAGTCTATTTATTGTAGGTAAATCGTTTGTATCTAAATGTAGCCCGTCACTGTACGTTGTGTTTTGAAAATTAATAAAGTGTATTTAAAAATATATATAAAAAAAAATAAAAACAAAAAACAAAAAAAAAGTGGGCGATTATTCCAACAATCTTACTAAGTTTAGAAGCAACATACCATGAAATTGGAAAAGCCCAAGCCAACAGATGGAGAATTCTCTCATCCAGTTTTATTCAACTGTTTGAGTTAACGCGAATTCTGATGTGTTAGCAGTTTGCCTTCCAACTATCACCGTTGCTTTTCCAGTTTTGTTCTTTCATGTTAACAACAATGTTTCGCAAAGCAATACGTGCTTTTCTCTTAATGATATGTTAATCCATTGCAAACTGCCAATGTAAGATTTTACTTTATCTTCAGCGATTGAATTTCATTAACTTAGCTTGGAAAAAAATTGTGATGATTGGCTGTTAGATGAAGTAAGACACGGCTGCAGTTGCGTCTTGTTGCTAAAACGTTCAAGACTGGTATCAGTTAAGAGCTAGAACGTAGAACCCTATAAAGGAACAATCCTCAACAGGGTAGTCGAAACCTAGCTAGTCCAGTTCTCGGGAGCACAAGACCGGCTTCTACACATATTGCTCTCTACCGCCTGTGTATCATACCTTATCCTTCGATGTAATGGGTTTACTTTTAAGCCTCAGCTGGGTACAAACCAAGTAGCAGCCGCTCGCAAAGTCAGCTGACCTCAGGACCCTTAGTTCCAGTGGGGATGGTCTACCAATAAGCGCATATCTTCGCAATTCACACCATCTGGTTCCACTAATACCGATTGTATCTCTCATTGCCTTAGCCGTGATGGCTCCTTTTGCTTTACAGTGGTCGCAGCTGCAAGCTTTCTACTAAATGTCAACCTATTTTATCTCACTCATGTAACGTAGGAAAAAAATAGAGTAAGCATATCCAAAAACAGTCCCCCAGTCTGCATGCTTTTCTTTGGATAAGAAAGAATAGTACATTTCATTCCTCTGCACCTGCGACATTAATGCTAAAAATTAGATTGCAGGTTTTTCTAGCTGCCCCAGGAGTTTGATCAAATGGGCTCTTGTTTGAGCTTTATTCAGAATAGCGTGTATTCTTTAATACAAACTATGCATTAATTATATTTCTATTATCAACTAGGTTACAAATTGAGATTGCGTGGTTTTTCAGTGTCTCATGCTGGCAGAGTGGAGATTCGAATACAAGGGGTTTGGGGATCAATTTCCTTGTACGATTTCTTCCCGTTTCACCGATTTGGCTCGTCTAAAACACTGTTGGTAATATGTAGGCAGCTTGGTTTTAACGACAGTATTCTTTGGACAGGATTGTCGGGTAATGGACTGGATATTATTCCTCAGTGGTTTTCTTCTGATGACATTCTTTGCTTGGGTAATGAAAGAAATGTAATGGATTGCGTTTTTTTTTCACAACCTCTACTTCGTCGTTACGACCGTTATCAAGATCTAGGTGTGGTGTGTAAGCCAAACGTTTCTCAAATAAAAGGTGAGTCATAAACTAGAGATAGCAAAGAGTCATTCAGTTAGTGCAAGCGAAACATTTGAAATGCAACACTTTTGTAAAGGTCTTTGACATTAATTTTGTTTTAATTTGTTTCCGTTCTTAAATGAATACTTTCCTTCTTCCAAGTGTGTCAATCATAGACATCACGTTTCTGCTGCCCTACCTGGCTACTTGTCGAGGTGATTTGGTTAAATATACAAAAAAGAAAATCAAAAGGTGTTAAGAAAAAAGTAACCTGGATGATTTTATGTCAGCATTATCAAGTGTTAAGAAATTAACATGAGAAGCAAGTACCTGTGTTTTTTCGAAATGCCTTAAAGTGACCCTAACCTCAAAATGTTTATTCCGTAAAAGTCGAATTTTAGCACCGAAAACATGTATTTCGCTTTGAGAGGCTTGTGATTCGTTTGTCCCATGGCCGAGGTGGTGAGAGCCATGGGTCTATTCCTGAGATTATGTCACAAGCTGTTTTGCATTCCAGTTTTTTTAAGTAATGTAAAGCAATAACGACGTCTCAGGATGAGCCTCATACCTCGCTCTCGCTAGGCCGCGGGTTATTCGACTTGGTTTGTGTGAAGTTTTACGGCGCAGTAAAATTGGAATCCTGAAGTGAAAACGGCAGAATCTTTCCACCATGGGTAAATATATCTATTTAAGCTAAAATATCTATATACTTATATACAGCTGATCTTATGATCATCGAGTACATCTGTCTTCAAATTGCACATGAAAAAATTGACGAGGGTTTCATTGGGTGATGAGAAAATTGACTCTATCCTCTTGCCTGAATGCATGATATGCCTTGAACAGCCAATCTCTTTGTTATGTGAGAAGTTGAAACTAAGACCTGGAAACCAGAAAAAATTATACATCAGGCAATGGGTAATTCCATCAGTGTTAAGGCAGCATGCCATCACTATGTCCGGTTTAGCTGATCTTTGGAATATAAGTGAAGCGACCTCAGAAGAGCTAAAGTTTAATTAGGCACATTACCCTTCTTCGTAGCCCAAAAAAGATAACCTTATTTGCCTTCCCCTCCTTTGAATGAAGTCGAAGGAACTTTTATGTCTATGGACTGTTACTTTGTTTGGCAAAATTAAGGCAGCTCTGAATTGGTTCCCAAGAATTGTTATAAACTTTGCTGATAGTTCTATCTCAAATTGCTAATTACTATTTTACAATAAAAAATGGGGGTCGCCAAGTTCATTTTTGAGATATAAACAAGTAAAAATGAAATATAGGTTGTTTTTGGAGAGCTTTCATGTTCCCGTGGTAATCTATTACGCCACAATAGTGAGACCATTTTGTTAACCAATAATTGGTGTTTCATATGGTACCATAACATTGCTGTTACGGGATACCGTATAGTAGCCCATCTAATAAGAAGGTCTCTAAAAGTGGTGAAACTGGTTACAGCCACCTTAAGTAGGTCCCTTGAGCCAACAGCGTATCACCTCCAAGGTGGATCGCAAATGGATTCACAGTCCAAGTTGAGGAGAAGTTTATGAAAGAGATTTAAGGGAAACCCAGCACTAGACAACCTCTGGAGAAATCGAAAAACTTGTTGGCTCAAGGGACCTACTTAGCTGACGATTTACATTAATTACCCCTGTCCGCCTGTGAATCACATGAAAATCGCATGTTGATCCAGCGTTATCACATAGAAAAACTGGCCCTTAGGGAGTACCACGGAAAATGCCACACATTAAGTGATTAATCAGCCATGTTGCCGGCATGGCTGTCCTGATAGTGTGGTGGTCATTACACCTGACTGGTGATCAGGGGGACGTGGGCTTAAATCCTGAAGTTATCCAGTGTTGTATTTTGCACTGGGACATTTAAAATAAAACATCTTAATTTAAACTTCCCTTGTTTCAGATGTCCCAGTGGACTCTTTGCGTTCCAATGTGACGCTTTTTGTTCCATGTGACAATCTCGTATCCAGAGTCGTCGGGCTTTTTGGCCAGCGGGTGAGCGCCCGGAGAGACTCTGGGATAATCGACTCCATTTTCCCAGAAAACGTGGGTCCCGATCTTATTACGTATGCTTGAGTTTAAAAGGAAACAGAAAAGAGAAAACCGTAAACAGTAGAAATGGCGGGTTGAAAGTGTTCGAGAAACAAGAATTTTAGCCTTACAGAAAAAAACTGGAGAAATGATCATTGACTTGCTGTAAGAGCAAGTGAAGATGAAACCTCTGACGCTTTCGATTAGTGTATTTTTAGAGTTTCAGCGTACATTCCATCGTTCAGGGCCCGGTTGTTCGAAAGCCGATTAACTTAATCCAGGATTAGCGTGAACTTTTGTTTCATGTTTTTAACTTTTTGGTGAAACTTTCTTTTGCTTATTTTTGTTTTTGAGTATTGACTTCTTCGAAAGTAAAGTTTTGCAAAATATCAGCGTTGAACAGCATTTAGGAGTAGAGAAATAAAGTCCTCGGTTAATTTTTAATCTGGGATTACCGTTAATCGGCTTTTGAACAACCGGGCCCAGAATGCCATCGTGCAAGCAACACGATCAACAAATTTTTTTGTCGAAACGACACAAATGTCCTCTTCTACTACAATTTGATGTTTCCATAATTCTGAATGACTTCGACAAGACCTTATTCCACGGATTTCTCCTCAAAGAGACTGATGTAATGTTTTTCCATGGTAATTTTGCAACAGCAACAGTAATCACCTTTTAGCAGTGTAGGAAAATTCCCGTGCGGTATAAGACATAATTCAAACCTCGTCGTTTTATTATTTTTGTAATTTATATATTTCTGAGGTAGAAAAAATCAAACAGCACTGAAACTAGTTTTAGATTTTGAATCTCCCTCCAAATTATGGGGCTTCCGAATTACTTACCCACTTCCTGTCGGACTGCCATTGTTAAGCAAGCGGCCAATCAAAGATATAGTTCAAGTCAATTATACCAGAGTCTCTCCGGGCGCTCATCCACTGGCCAAGAAGCCCAAGGACGCTGGGAACGAGATTGACCATGTCATCACTAAGAAGCAAAACGCCTATTGTTTTGGGGTAGAAAAAGATCGATGCGGTGAGAGGCTTTTGCGGTCGCTTTGTCCTACAGCAATCACCAACCGTGTTATCTGCTTCAATCGCTTGGTTTGACTGATAGCTTGAATGGCCTTTTTTTTAGATTTTCAAGTACGCTTTACAGGATCCAATCTTCCATTCGCCGGCACAATCGAGATGTCTTACTATGGCGTCTGGGGTGGCATATTTGGTTATGGTATGGACATTCGTGTAGGTCACGTGATATGCCACCAGCTGGGATATTCTAGGGCACAACACGTTTTTCAAAAAGCTGTCTTTGGTAAAGGGAAAGGCCCTTTACTGATGTCAAGAATGACCTGTAATGGAACGGAATCAGAGCTTTCGCAGTGCACATCTGAGACAATGGATACGCATTGGTATTACTACTATAGGAGAAATTATGCAGGTGCTGTTTTATGTGCCGACGCTAATGTTGGTATCTCTAAAGGTTGGTATTCAACAGATGTTGATGACGAGGGTAATGAATTTTGAATATCTGTTAGCAATATAACTAATTCCACCTTTTAATGCTCTTTCAATAAATTGATACATATCAATATCAGTCATTAGCTCTAATTTAATATCAGTAATTTTTAACATAGCATCCCAAGATAAACCTGGACTGCTAAAATAATGACAAGGATCTAATTTGTAATATTTTCAACAAGTTTTTCTAAAATTTTCAAAAACATCAGACAATAAAAGAATATCTGATTTAATACATAAGTCGTGATATTGACCAATATTTTTCAAATGAAAAGTATTCCATACATTTTGAGCATAATTGTATTAATCATCTGATTTATTTTCATCATTTAAAATGCTGCAAAATTCTTCTTTTGATGGTAATTGAGTTTTATTAAATTTATCAAAGCTTTCCATAAAATCATATGGGTATATACCTTTTTGTTTCATAAGTTGAAAAATTATTTTTGAATTCTTCTTTTGTGTATTTAAAAGCTTCATCAGGAAGATTATTAACTAGTTTATCAAGACTTGAACTCATAAATCGAAAGCTATCAATAAATGTTAAATGATTTCCAAGCATGAATGCCATATATTTTTCCATATTATTTGGTATTGCATTAATATTGATTTGACATTCTTCTCCTTTTTTTTGTTTTTGTAAGTGTGTTGTTTAGCTATTTCACAAATATTTTGCATTATGAATGAACTGTCATAACCACGTAAATTGTGAAATATAAGTGATATTTTATTTGTTAATTGAAAATTAAGATTACAAGATTGATGTGAACTACCTCTGAATTTTCCAGAGATCTCTTACCCGAATGTCGGCTTGTTAAAATTTTACTTCATCTTCTTTGTCACTTTC
Source organism: Montipora capitata (assembly GCA_949126865.1). NCBI lineage: Eukaryota > Metazoa > Cnidaria > Anthozoa > Scleractinia > Acroporidae > Montipora > Montipora capitata. The sequence continues at coordinate 28,342,658 of OX421445.1, forward strand.
AATAGCTTGTTAAATTTGTTTTTAATTATATTTTTACAATATTTAACTTCATCAAGCGTTTTTTCCATAAATTTGTAAGCAGCATTTTCACCTCTATAAATCTGAACTGGTTTAGTATATTTATCATCGTAAGAACATACGACCTTCTAACCATATGAACAGTCAGTATGCTTTTGATAAGCTTCAGTATAAAATTTATTATCATTTGGTTTACAACCTTGAACTTTTTCAGTCGAAGCTTCAAAATCGCAATATATAACGAATGGTACAGCTAATTGTTTATGAAAATACATAAATTTTATTCTTGAACCTTTATAAGGTATTTTAATAGATTGTTTACCATTAATTGAAACCATTAATTTTCTTTATGATTAGTTAAAATTTGTTCAGAGCTAAAGCATTGTAAACAAAACATACAAAAGTGCTTTCTTTCCTTGTGTTTTGTTTGATGAAACAAATTTATTAAAATCTTTCATTAATACATAATGTGATTTGGTTTCTTCAGTAATTAATGATAAATTCATACAAACATCATATTTTTCTTTTAAAATATATGATGAAAATGGTTTTTTACCTTCATAACCAAAAACATTGACTGAAATACTGTTTTGTTTTTCAATTTTATTGACTTGATTTAGTTTTACTGGAAAATTTATTTTATCACAATTTTATTTCGATACAAATTCTCGGTCATTTAATGTTATTCTATGCGAATTATTTTGTTGTGCATTCAAATGACGTATGTGACACCAAAGAAAGCATTTATCATCTTTATTTTGTAAACTAATCAATTTTTTTTTGGATTTTGTAATTCCTTAGGTAATTTAATATCTTGATATCAGCAGGCAAGTCAGAAATTTAAAGAAAACGACTAAACTTTTGAAATTACAAGACATGTTTGGACAGAAACTTCTGTCATCTTCAGTTGATAATGTACAAAGCGTTAAGTTGAATTTATAAGTTGGAAAAAGTGCTAATTATGCCAGTAACAACAGAATCACGTAAATTTAAAACTGTTCTTTTAATTCTCACATTGGCACGTTTTATGTACATTCCATTGTTACTGGCATAATTAGCACAACATTAAGGTAATGATTATCAACTGATTTTATTTGCCAAGCTGAACCTTCAGAAATCCATTGAGCTACTTTATTTAACATTTGTTGTTTTGATAATTTTAAAGCTAGTTCCATTTGAGTATTGTTTATTATTGTATGTGCAATACTGGTCAAATGAGCTGTTTTGATTGTTTTTTCTTCACGACCTGTTTGCTTTTCAAATGTTACCTTCAATGTTTCAACAAATTTTAGTCCTTTCATTTCATTTAAAATTTTATTAATATGTGTTTCAACATCCTTTCTTGTGTTTTTGTAGTTGAATCAAAGGATCTTTATTGTTTTTAACATTTATTTCATATGATTTTGTGTAGGCTTTTAAACCTTTGTTTGTTTCTTGAATTATAGTTCTTTGTGTTGGTATAGGATTAACAACATTTTTTTTAGTTCCTGGAGTAGGAATTGGTTTATAATCATCTCTAAATTTTAAAGGAAGTTCAATTATATTTTCTTCATAATTTTGAACCGAGACGAGGTGTAGGTATTAGTTTGTTTATAGTTTTTTTTTTTTTTTTTTTTTGTAAAATTAAATTTATTAGTTGTGATTTTGAAAGTTTTTCAAATTCTACTTTGTTCGTTTTCAAAAATTTTCCTTTTCGTCATTTTATAATAGTAGTAATTTATATATCTTTAAGCCAAGATAAATAATAAAAAATTCAAATAAATCGATTAAAATTTATTGCAATCTTTAATTCAACAAAAATATTATCCTCTATCTTTTTCATTATTTTTATGTGTTTTGCTTTGAAGATGTTTTGATTTACTTTTAAGCAAGTATGTTTTATTACAAATATCACAAGTAAATTTTATTTTAGATTCTTTTTTATAATCTTCATTAAAAAAACTTTTTAACTATATGTTTTTTAAATATAAATATTGTCTTTGTCTATGCCTGTTTCTAATGAAAGTAATTGAATTAATTTTTGATTCATTTCATTTTCAAGTTTTGTCATATATTATATGTACACATTATTCTATATCTCTTCCTTTATTTTTAGGAATTTTGGTTTGTAAATGACTCAATTTATTTTTAAGAAGAAAAGTTTTATTACATGTTAAACAAGCCCATGTCTTTGATTTCATATATCTATTTTTTTATTCTTTTATAGCTTTTTTTCCGATCTTCATCATTAAAATATTTTGTATTACCATGTATCTTTTTCTCTTTTCCATTTACATTTTCAAAAGCAGTTACATTTTTTATATCAGGATCATTTTCTAATCCAAAAGTTAATTCTTTTTCTAAATCTTCCATTTTATAATTTGTTATAATACTATATGTTTTAATGATAATTTATTTTTTCGGTTTTTCATCATATTTTACAATTGCAGCATGAGTCAAAAAAGTATCATAAATATATATTTCATTTGCATCATTGATTTCATTCTTTTGAATTAAACTAATATTAATATGCTTTTGATCCAAAAGAATGTTAGAATTTGATTGCTTATTTACAAACAATGACATTATAATTGTATCTAAAATTTGATTTAATGACTTATTATTATCAAGATAAAGAGATTTGTTTTCAAAGTTAAAATATGGTCCGTCATAAATATCAAATTTAATTCATTTTCTTTTTTAAATTCATCAAATTTCTTTTCTAAAATATAATTAAAAATAGGATTCAAAATAGGTAGAAGTTGAAAATCATCTTTAAAATTATCTTTAAATTTATCATTTGTACTTTTTTATTTTCATTTATATTATATACAACACCGGCTAAAAGCAAACTGGAACGCAAAATTACAAACTGGAATGTTTGATTCAGTTTAGTTTTAACCAATAGGAATCAAATATCAAGTGGTGGCTTATCAGTACTGAATCAGTCCACTGTTTCAAACTGTCTCCGCCAATCGTCATTCTTGTGATGACAAGTTGTCTGGATCAAATCAAACCACAACTGAAGCAGTTTCGCCCGAGCCAATGAAAAGCAACCAAGTTCGCGCCAATATTTTTCACATTATTTATTCTTTAATTTCTTTATGAACATAAAGCAATCTTTGACTCACCGTCAATATTGAAACTGTTCGTGACCCTCAAGCAGACAATTTTCATACGGACTTGTTCCTTATCAGCCAAAACGCAGTCAAGTCATTCTATTTTTTGAGAAATCCGCATTACTTCTTTCCTCGTACAAAACAAATTCAGCGTTTTTCATAATTTTTACAAACGCGCACGGATAATTAAAGGGAAAACATAGCAATTACATGTACTTACGTCGCCCGTTGTGGATGAATGTTGGCACTTGCGGGCAGATCTGGATTTGATCCCAATCAAACAAACACTTATTAAGCCCTTAATATGCGAGCTCTTGCGATGAATTGCACGCCCCTTAGAACCTTTGTAATGAGAAACATCAACTGCTTTTCTTGCCGTGTCTTAGCGCTCAAATAAATCTAATTAGAGATCACATATCGGAAATTTAATCCATAGCTGTTGACAAGTCGAAGTCGAATTTTTTTACATTCCGTAAATAATTATTTGCCTTGGAAGCCTTGCTTTAGCGGGGAACTAGAAAGGAAAAATAAAAGCACAAGGAGAAAAAAAGCTTCGAATCTTTCTCTGGTAAATTCAATTATTGCGATTGCGAATTGAATTACATTGTAGACACGTGCCCGTGACATTTGCGCTGGTGTTGCTGTCGTTTAAATTGGCGTGACGGATTGTTTTCCTTCGCTTATTCACTGATGTTGTCCGTCTTAGTTCCAAAAGCATATGAACAGTGATGCATATATATCTCTTTGCATATAGGTCCATATACCATAAAGTTGTATCACTGATAACTGCGTCAAGTCTCGTGGACTTATTCAGTTGACTGATTTCGCACGCGAAAAGCTTGATTGCCCAGAGCCTTCCAACTGATTCAGTCACACAACCAGACTTATTCAGTTGACCCGGAGAACAGCAAAAGTTACTGCGAGTGCGAGGAAATCGTAGGGATGGTCTTCCGTTATTATCCGGCGCTATTCATTTCAATAACTGATTCAGTTGTAAATTAATGGTAACCGGCTGATTCAGTTGGATCTTCTAACTCGAGAGCAGAGAAATGAAAAGGTGTCCATTGTCGGCTTGTCCGATTTGCTGAGAGCATTGTTCTATAAAACCTTATTAACAGACATTTCTCTTTCACCTTGTCGCTCTCGTTTCCTACTAGAGTGAATCAGTTGACTGACTTCGTACAGTTAGTTATGGTAACTTAGACGCTTCCGATTTATACCCAGAGAGCCTTCAACTGATTCAGTCACAAGGCCTGACTTATTCAGTTGAGAGCAGCGAAAGTTACTGTGAGGCAAGTCGTAGGGATTTTCCTCTGCTGTTATCCGTCACTGAGTGATCATGTCAATGACTGATCCAGTCGAAAATGGAAACTGATTCAGCTAGGTCTTCTAACTGAAACTCGAGCTCAGAAAAATTATAAAGATCTCCAGTTGTCGCTTCGCGGTCAGCTATGTTGCATTTAAGCGTTGTTGAATGAGACCTTGCCAACTGAGATTTTGCATTCTGCTATTCACTGAATTCGTACGTAGTCACTAATGTAACGTACGGATTCAGTAATAAACGTTACAAGTTGCAACAAAGGTGACGAACCTACAACTGGAGATCTCAGTTTAATTTCTCAGATCACAACGAGTAAACGTAAGAAACCCTGACTGAATCAGTTACCATTTGCGACTGATTCAGTCAGACATGACTACTTAGTGACGGACACTGAACAGCAGAATATAAACCATACGATTTGCCTCACAATAATTCTGCCGCTGATGAATAAGGCCGACCATCTGACTGAACCAGTTGGAGGGCTCTAAAGGATAATATACTTCTAGCTTATGTGAAATCATATATACCGGCGCATTGGTCAAGGTTACAGCCCACTAGAAAACTAATTATATCACAATGCATATGTATGGAGCTTTTGAACTGCGCAAGGAATTAATAATATTTAAGCGATATTAAACCATCGATAATTGAAGTTTGTTAAAGTTGTTTAAACTAGAGTGATAGACAAAACAAGAAAATCTCAGTTCGGACAAGGTCTCATCCAACAATGCTTGCAACATGCTTGCATTCGAATTGTCAACAGCTATGGATTAAATTTCGGATATATGATCTGTTATTAGATGTATTTGAGCGCTCAGCCACGGCAAGAAAAGCAGTCGATAATCGATGTTTCTCATTACAAAGGTTCTAAGGCAAATCGTAGGGATTACATTCTGCTATTCATTGAGTACTCACTGAATCAGTACGTAGTCACTACGTACGGATTCAATCATAAACGATACAAGTTGCAACAAAGGTGAGGAACCCACACTGAACTGGAGATCTCAGTTTAATTTCTCAGATCAGAACGAGTAGACTGAATCAGTTACCATTTGCGACTGATTCAGTCACTGACATGAATACTTAGTGACGGACACTGAACAGCAGAATTTTAACCCTACGATTTGCATCACAGTAATTCTGGCGCTGAATAAGTCCGACCATATGACTGAATCAGTTGGAGGGCTCTAAAGGATAATCTACTGAAGATAAATACTTGTAGCTCATGTTCGCAACAACCGTAGCTCATGTGAAATCATATAATACCGGCGCATTGGTTAAGGTTTCAAGGTTTCAGCCCACTAGAAAGCTAATTATATTACAATGCATGTGTGCGGAGCTTCTGAACTGCGTAGGGAATTAAGAATATTAAACCATCGATAATTGAAGTTTGTTAAAGTTGTTTAAACTAGAGCGATAGACAAAGCAAGAAAATCTCAGTTCGGACAAGGTCTCATCCAACCATGCTTGCAACATAGCTGACGATCGGACAACTGGAGATCTTTTTACTGATCAGAACGAGTTAAAACCCTGACTGAATCGGTTACCATTTGTGACTGAATCAGTCATTGACACGAATGCCGGACACTGAACAGCAGAATGTAATCCGTGCGATTTGCCTCACAGTGACTTTTGCTGTTTTCAACCGAGTAAGTCCGGCCATGTGACTGAATCAGTTGGAAGGCTCTCAAGGGCTAAACTGATAAAAGCTTATTATTTTGTTAAATCGTTTATACGCATTGGTAAAGATTTTAGCCACTTTACGTATGGAATATAACAAATTTTTGACTTTTCCTAACAGTCAGTATCAGTTAAAGTGTACGAGCTGCAGCAATAGGAAATAAATGACAATGCATATGTGTGAAGCTTCTGAACTGCGTACGGACGGATTCAATAATAATCGTGACAAGGTATTAATTAAAGAAAATCTCAGTTGGCAAGGTCTCATTCAACAATGCTTAAATGCAACATAGCTGACCGCGAAGCGACATCTGGAGATCTTTTTAATTTTTCTGAGCTCGAGTTTCAGTTTGAAGACCTAACTGAATCAGTTTCCATTTTCGACTGAATCAGTCATTGACATGATCACTCACTGAGGGATAACAGCAGAAGCAAATCCCTACGATTTGGCACTCACAGTAACTTTTGCTGCTCTCAACTGAATAAGTCAGGCCATGTGACTGAATCAGTTGGAAGGCTCTCTGGGTATAAATTGTAACTGTACGAAATCAGTCAACTGATTCACTTTAGGAAAGTGATTTTTTCACTTTTTTCACACTTTTTTTTTACACTTTAGGAAAGTTTTTTTCGACAGCGACAAGGTGAAAAAAGAAATTTCTGTTAATAAGGTTTTATAGAATAATGCTCTCAACACATCGGACAAGCCGACAATGGACACCTTTTCATTCCTCTGCTCTCGAGTTAGAAGATCCAACTGAATCAGCCGGTTACCATTAATTTACAACTGAATCAGTTATTGACATGAATAGCGCCGGATAATAACGGAAGACCATCCCTACGATTTTCCTCGCACTCGCACTAGTAAGTTTTGCTGTTCTCCGGGTCAACTGAATAAGTCTGGTTATCTGACTGAATCAGTTGGAAGGCTCTCTGGGCAATGAAGCTCAGTTTCGCGTACGAAATCATTCAACTGATTAATTTCAGGAGAGTTGACGCAGTTTTCAGTGAGACAACTTTATGGTATATGGACCTATATGCAAAGAGATATATATGCATCACTGTTCATATGCTTTTGGAACTAAAGCGGACAACATCAGTGAATAAGCGAAGGAAAACAATCCGTCACGCCAATTTAAACGACAGCAACACCAGCGCAAATGTCACAGGCACGTGTCTACAATGTAATTCAATTCGCAATCGCAATAATTGAATTTAATTCGAAGCTTTTTTTCTCCTTGTGCTTTTATTTTTCCTTTCTAGTTCCTCGCTAAAGCAAGGCTTCCAAGGCAAATAATTATTTACGGAATGTAAAGAATTCGACTTCGACTTGTCAAAAGCGAGGGATTAAATTTCCGATATGTGATCTCTAATTAGATTTATTTGAGCGCTAAGACACGGCAAGAAAAGCAGTTGATGTTTCTCATTACAAAGGTTCTAAGGGGCGTGCAATTCACCGCAAGAGCTCGTACATTATGGGCTTAATAAGTGTTTGTTTGATTGGGATCAAATCCAGATCTGCCCGCAAGTGCCAACATCCACAACGGGCGACGTAAATACATGTAATTGCTACGTTTGTCCTTTAATTATCCGTGCGCGTTCGTAAAAATTATGAAAAACGCTGAATTTGTTTTCTTCGAGGAAAGAAGTAATGCGGATTTCTCAAAAAATAGCATGCCTTGACTGCGTTTTGGCTGATAAGGAACAAGTCCGTATGAAAATTGTCTGCTTGAAGGTCACGAACAGTTTCGATATTAACGGTGAATCAGAGATTGCTTTATGTTCATAAAGAAATTAAAGAACAAATAACGTGTAAAAAAATTGGCGCGAACGTAGTTGCTTTTCATTGGCTCGGGCGAAACTGCTTCAGTTGTGGTTTGATTTGATCCAGACAACTTGTCATCACAAGAATTACGATTGGCGGAGACGGCATGAAACAGTCGACTGATTCAGGACTGATAAGCCACCACTTGATATTTGATTCCTATTGGTTAAAACTAAACTGAATCAAACATAATTTTGCGTTCCAGTTTGCTTTTAGCCGGTGTTATACTGAGAAAATATTTTTATAACTTTTTTTTGAATTTGGTATTATTTCAACTTTTTTTAAAAACTTAATTTTTTCTTTTTTTCTTTTTCTTTATCCTTTTTTAATTTCGTGTATTTTTCATTTATATAATTAAACTATATAAATATTTTTATATCATAATTTTCATAAATAAATCTTTGGAATAAAAACAAAATGAATTCTTTTTGCCTATTAATATAATCATTGTTTGATTCATTGTTAGATTTAGGCATTTTATTAACTAAAGACAAATTAAACACAAATTCATTATTAAATTTATTATTCATCATATATATTAATAAAAGAAAATATTTTTATATCTTATTCAGTTTCAGATTCATTATCAATATCAGATTCAGATTCTGTTTCTGTTTCTGTTTGATAAGTACAATTACTTTCATTTACATTGAATTCACAATCACTATCATCAATAAAATCATCTTCTAAATCGTATTTATCTAATTTTTCATCGGGTAAATAATCTTTCCAAAATTCAGTATTATATAAATCCATTTCCTATATTATATATACAGAAAGTAATTTTATATTTTTTTCATCCTTCTGTCAAATTCTTCAATGGAATCCTAGAATTAAAATCATCAGTATATCCTTCCCATTTTACCAAAGCTAGTTTCTTTTTAAAATCTCTTTTTATAACTTTATTAATTCTAAATACATTTTGTTTTGCTTTTAATAATTCAGGCTAATAAAAACTGCCTTGTATTTCTTCGTCATTAAGATCCTTTATTTTGTAAGTTATTGGATTAGTTTATTGGATTTTATCAACTGTGCATATCTCTTCAGTCCAATTTGGTGTATAACCTTTATCAAATGTTTTTCTTTTATATTTGCTGATTCTAACCTTATCACCTAGTTTGAGTTTGGGTTTGTATGATGATTGCTCCATATCACCATACAGATTAAAGTAAACAGCTCCTTGATTCTTTTATTAGATGCTTCTGTTGGTGTCATTTTTTTTAAACTGTGTTTCGTGTTATTATACATGTCCGCCGCCACCATGGCGTACGGACATGCTCTCGTCTGCTCCCGGCTTTTTGTCCTTTTTGTAATTTTAAGTCATGCTACAGATTTTTTTATCAATTCTACAAGCGATGTGGGGGCACAGACAAAGACTTGGCATAGTTTTTACCTAGGTCAGATGGTGATATGTGGTGGATACACGACTTTGCCGTGTTGTCCTTTCAGAAGTGACATCGTCATTGTGTCATTTAGACGACGCTTCTTTGGTCGAAGGCTACTTTACTCACCAAATGGAACTTCCAGCTTTAATCATTCAACTTTACAACTCATTCTTAGAGGCGATATTCATCCACATCCTGGTCCAGGTTCGCGAAAATATCAGAGTATTCAATTTAGTAGAGAGCGCAAGGAAAGCTAATTAAGCATGACGATTAACCAATATGCTAATCAATCGAACATCAAAATGGCTCATTTGAATATTCGATCCTTGAAATCCAGAGAGCATTTCATTCTATTACAGCACACTATTGAAGAACACAAGTTTGACATATTCACGTTATCAGAAACCTGGTTGGATTCCACAGTTGATAGTCGCATAATGCAAATACCTGGCTTTCAATTCCTTCGTCAGGATCGTGGTGATCACAAATCTGGTGGCGGCATGGCATTTTTATTAGAGACACTTTTGAAGTTAGCTGTTTTGAGGAACTGTCCACTGTTAGTAACGATAACTTCCAACAGCTTTGGATAAAAGTTCAGGTTCAAAAGTGTAAGTCACTTATTCTATGTGCTGTCTATCGACCACCAAATACTAGTATGACTTGCATTGAGGCGTTAACTTGCAATTTTGTTGAATTATTGCATCTAGGTTACGACATCATTATTCTCGGAGACCTAAACTGTGATCTCCTTAATGATACAACTCCATCACGAATCATATCAGATTTCTGCGATACTTTGAACCTGGTACAACTCGTTAACGAGCCTACAAGAATAACTGAATTTACTCAAACACTCATCGACCTTGTCATGACGACGAACACTAACCTTATAGATTCCTGTTCTGTCCTGACATCTTCAATAAGTGATCACAGCCTAATTGAGGTTGTCATGAAGCTTAGGAAGCCAAGAATCAAACCAACATACATAACGACCAGAAGTTATTCCAGTTATGATAAGAAAAGCTTTCTCCAAGATTTGGAATATGCCCCTTGGCATATGGTTAATTTTTTTTGACAACATTGATGACCAAGTGGGTGTCTTCAATTCGCTCTTCTTAGAAATCCTAAACGACCATGCTCCTGTGAAGAAGATAAAAATTAAGTCCAGGCCGAATCCATTTGTAACGCGAGAAATAAAACAGCTTATGAAGACTAGAGACCATTGGAGTAAAAAAGCAATAAGAACAAATGATAAACTCTGTTGGAATGGCTGCCGATTCTTTAGGCAAGAAGTTAAAAAAGAACTAAGACTCGCTGAGAAAATATATGTGAGTGAACAAATCCTTAACAACCAAGGAAACACTAATGCTATTTGGAAAGTTATAAATCGTTGCATGTCTCGAAATAACACTGCCAAGGCACTGAGCAATACAGAAGATCGCGTTGCTATTGCCAACAAATTCAATAGATATTTTACGTCTGTTGGAAGATTGACTACTCTCAAGGCCAACCATTTGATACTGGAGCAACAACTAGACGTTACAGAAGTAGGCACCCAACAAGAACTTACGACTTCATATGACTGTTCTGATTGCTTCAACGTTAAGTCTGTTACTGAAAGAGAAGTGAAATCTGTAATTATGAGCCTATCCTGCAATAAAGCACCTGGATATGATAAGATATCTGCAAGAATCTTAAAGGAGAGCCTACCAGCCACTTCCACCATAATTACCAGATTGATTAACAGTTCATTTGAGCTGTGTCTTCCCAAAAGCATGGAAAACTGCAGAAGTTATCCCGATTCCCAAACACAGAAATTCAGACGAGCCTTCTTCTGCAATCGACCAATTTCCTTGCCTCCTACTTTATCCAAGGTGTGTGAGAGACTTGCTCATAAACAGTTTGTTGAATTTTCTCTCCGTAAACAATAAACTCTCCACTCACCAAAATGGCAATAGGAAACTACATTCCACAGAGACTGCCCTTATCTACGTTACTGATGAACTTTTAAAAGCTATGGACGAGAAATCAATTTCTATACTGGTACTTTTAGACATGTCTAAAGCGTTCGATAGTTTAAATCACAATATTCTCCTAAGTAAGTTACGTAGATTAGGCCTTGCCTCACACTGTCTCTCGTGGTTTTCTAGTTATCTTTCTGATAGGACTCAAAGGGTGCGATATGGAGACGCCATTTCTCAAATGTTAACTTTAACACATGGCGTTCCTCAGGGTTCTATTCTAGGCCCTGTACTTTTCACTGCCTATATTGACGGGTTGATTAACTTAGTTACTCACAGTCAAGTCTCGTGTTATGTAGACGATAGCCAGTTGTTTTTAAAATTTCAAGTTTCGAATGTACACAATGCTATAGCTACAGTAAATGCTGACCTTCATGAAATTTGCAAATGGTGCGGGAGAAATTCATTGCTTTTAAATCCGGACAAAACCAAATTAAAGGTTGTTGGCCTACGGCAACTTACTAAGCAGTTACCACCAATATCTGTTTCTATTTTCGATAAAACTATATCACCGGTTCCCTTTGCTAGGGACCTTGGAGTATATTTAGATCAGCGTTTTTCATACGATACTCATATTACTAAAACAGTTTCTAGTTGCTTTAATCAGTTAGTACATATAAACAGAATTAAGCATGTTTTGGAAAGACCAACACTTTTATTACTCATTAAAAGTTTTGTGTTCACTAAGCTCTTTTATTGCTCGTCGGTGTGGGCAAACACTTCTAAGGCTAATATACATAAACTCCAACTGGTCCAAAACTTTGCTGCGAGAATTATTCTGGAACTTAAAAAATTCGATCATATTAGCGAAGGTCTTAAGTCGCTAGGAATTCTCAAGGTAAATGATAGACTAGATATCAATGATGCAGTGATGGTATTTAAATGCCTAAACAATCTCGCGCCCAAATATTTATGTGACCAACTACCAATGAGATCCTCTGTATGTACCAGGGTAACGCGATCTGCAAACAACCTAAATATTCCTCGTTGTCGCCTAGCAACTGGACAGCGTCGCTTTGCATATAGAGGTGTAAAAATCTGGAATGGATTAAGTAACGACTTGAGGAACTTAACTAGTTTGACTGCATTCAAAAGGAATTTAGTTAGACAATATTTAAATAAATTATGTTAATATACTTGTTCTTAATTACTATATTTATCTTATTTATACTCTTAGAGAATATCAAAGTTAGTATGTTCATATATTTGTTCTGAATTATTGTTCTTTTTGTAGTATTGTACTGAAAAGCCCTTTTAGGGAGTTGCAATAAAACGTATGTTTTAATAGTTTTGGCAAAAAGTCTAAATATTGCATGTATTACCTTGAACTGTAAACTGTTTCCACATTTTATTTTTAATTGTACGATTCCATCTTTCAACTACACTAGATTTTTCTTCATTTTCTGTTGAATAGAGTGTTATTTTATCCTTTTCTAATAGATGTTACAGATGTCACATGTTTGTTATAAAACTCACTTTCTTTATCAGTCCATAAATAGTCAGGCTCTCTACCTTCTTTAAAGATGCTTTGAAACGCTTCTTTAACGGTTTCTCCTTGTTTATTTTTCAATGGTACAATCCATCCATATTTACTGAAAACATCTATTACCATAAGAAGATATTTGTAGCCTTTATTCCATTTGCTAAATTGTTACATTTCAACTAAGTCTACAGCCCATATGTCATCTATACGATTAACAATAATTCTTCTAGTTTTGACTTTTATATTTATTGATTTGTGTAGTTCATTTGCTAATTGTTGAGCCCAATCATAATTACTCAACAGCGCTTTACGTTTTTTGATTTAACACCAAAACCAAGTCTCTTTTTAAGTCTCATAGTGTTATTTACAGCTCTTTCTGGCAATGATTGATTTGGAAATTGTTCTATTGCATCTATCATTTTTTGATCCGCTTTATGCTTGTCCGATAATGATTTTGCATTGCTGTAATGATCTAATCTGTTTATTCCCTCATCACCTCTTGCTAATCTCTCATCCAATCTGGTATTAGGACCGCAAAATTGATATTTTTTAAGACAAGGAAACATTCTTAAATGAAACTCTGGTAACCATTTTTGATTTAACATACTTTGTATATCAAGAGAACCACCATCGAGTTCTTTTCTGTTTGTTTTATATTTTTTATTTGGTCTGGTCTTTGTTGACAATTGATTCAAAGCTTGTGATCCAACATTTTGAATAGCTGGATTAAGCTTATCCAAAGCATAGTCAATAGCTTTTTTCTGCAATTTTGGGTCTCTCATAGCTTCTGATCCATAGTATCTTCCCATCTTCAACAGCATTTTTACCAAGATAAGGAATTCCTTTTGTTAAAAGCATTTCAGCTCCAACATTTCCTAAATCTGACATAATTCCTTTGCCTGCCATTTCTGACAGGCTGTTTAGTTTAAATTGTTTTTAATAAATCGGGTTTTAGTTTTTTGACAAATACTACATTTTGCTTTTAACATTGTTCTTTGAGGCTCGCATAATGAGGCTTGGACGCGTTTTCTTTATCTGCGCTATTCTACTGTTTTTTCTCCTTCCAAGATGTTTATTTCATCTACCATCTATTCTAGCAAGTTATTTGAGGTGATAAAACATCATCTCCCTGTAGTTCACGCATATGCTGACGATACACAGCTCTACTTGTCCTTCAATCCTAACACCTCATCAAGTCAATCTGAAGCAATTAAAGGGATGGAACTCTGCATAAAGGCAATCAGAGCATGGATGATTACTGACAAGTTAAAGTTAAACGACGACAAAACTGAATTCTTAATAATCGGTACACGACAACAGCTTAGCAAAGTTCATATCGAGAAGTTATCAGTCGGTGATGTCAGCGTTGCTTCTGCTACTGTTGCAAGAAATCTTGGAACTTGGTTTGATACCAACCTCAGCTTAGTGACGCACATTGCTAAGACATGCAAGGCTGCTTTTTATCATTTACATAATATAAGACGTATTAGGAAATTTCTTACGATGAAGTCCACCAAGGTACTAGTGCATGCTTTCATAATGGGACGCATTGATTATTGTAACAGTCTTCTTTATGGTTTACCGGTCACTCACATCAATAAGCTGCAACGAGTGCAAAATGCTGCTGCTAGGCTGATTTGTTCAATTCCACGCTTTAGCCACGTAACTCCCGTTTTATACTCTCTACATTGGTTACCAGTTCAATTCAGAATTGATTTTAATAACCTAGTATATATGTAATCTTATTCATATTAAGAATCCTTCCACTTATGGTCTCCGGTCTAATTCTGAGCTTTTGTTAGCACCTCCGTCCACGAAAACTAAGAAAACACTGGGTGACAGGGCTTTCACTGCTGCTGCGCCATCACTTTGGAACAAACTGCCGAGTGAAATACGGGAGGAGGAAAATTTTCAACTTTTTAAGTCTAAATTAAAGACATTTTTATTTACAGCAGCTTACACTATGAAAAGCTCGTGATATTAATAGGATATATATATATTTTAGTCTTTTTATTATATCCAGAATTGTAAATAACTATTTTTTAACTTTTTTTAACTTGTTTTTTAATCTTAGTTTTTACATTTTTTTTCCTTTGTAAGGCGCATTTGATCATATTCACATGTTAATTTGCGCCTAAGAAATATTAAATATTATTATTATTATTCTATTGTTTTTTGTTTTGACAATTTTTTCACTACCTGTAACATTAGGCGTGAAAAGTTTATCCTTTACACAATACATTTGATTTATCATATATATATATGTATATATATATATATATATATATATATATATATATATATATATCTAACTGGATTTGTCAAAAGGTGCCTGCCGACAACTGCCAATGACAACCCCACCCCACACTGTGGGTTCACTCTAATTGGTGATCAAAAGCAAACTATCATTCAGGCCTACACTAGTCCAGGAAAATTTGCCAAGGCATCCTATACTGTAAAGTCTCACTTAACAAGGCCACAAACTCTAACTGCAGTTAAAGTCTCAAAGCAGCAACCCCCCAGCTCTGTGCTTTTGACACACAACTCAGAGTTAGAACTGTCCCTGGGCTGTTTGGCAAAGCAGGCCTTGACGGCAAGCCCCCTCAGTTTTGAGCGGCCACACTAGCTTGAACACGGGCTACGCCCCTGCTTAAGCGAAAACTCCAGCGGCTTCCTTTTAGCGAATTCACTCAGATATTGGGGGTAGGCTTTCATATACCGGACTAAAATGGCAGAGGACAAAAGAATTATTGTTATTCCGATTAGGCCTTGCTAATTAGGTATTATTATGCTCGCGTTGTTCTTTTGTTTTGTGGACATCATTTCGGATTCGGTATGTGGAAGACCAGAACAAAGTGAATTGCGAAGACAATATTCCCAACAAACATTTATCCAATTATAAATTAGACACCTTTCAAAACTGAAAGATCAAGCCATAAGTAATGAAATATAGGAGGTTTTCAACCAACCTCTAGAGACACCAATAACAAAATAGGGAAAAGTACGACTTCTGGTGGACGAACAAAAGAAGCTGATGAGAGATCTTTTGTTTTCGTCCACCAACATGGCGGCGATGACGTCATGTGAAAATCTCCTACAACTTAACTTTCTCCAAAAGTAATAGACGTTCTACGTTTTGTTTTTTTGGCTTTTGAGTTGAGATATGTGTCAAAACTGCTCCGTTCTTCAAGGTAATTTGGAAAAAGAGCTCACTAGTAATCACCATCTTTATAACCCGAGCAGTTCTTTCAGTTAGGAAAAAATAACACTGAGTTTCCAAGGCACAGATCTTAAGACTACCTTTTTCACATACCTTATTCTTTTCAATTATTAAAAAAAAAAAAAACGAGAAGAAAAGGTATGGTGGATGCTAGAAAGAGGTAAACTGGTGAAATGCAAACAAAGCCTACAAAAGGGTTTGACAGCAGCTATTGTTCTTTCTGTCAACACCTTTCTGAAGAGAAAACAAAAGGCATATATATATATCATATATACTTTGAAATTGCAACGTTTTTGAAAACGGGTGTATTCGATATTTTTAAAATACTGTTCAATAACTTTCTGATTATCCATTGTATCGTGTATGTGAAATACTTTTAACAGATCATAATATGAATTCCCTTTATTCATTTCATTTAAAAAATACAAGCAAAGATAACCACAAGTTGTTGTCATACTATTTTGTATCTGATTGTTTTGATGTTTCTTTTCTTGCATGGTTTACAATTTCTTGAAAAGGTGGCATACCAAAACTATCAAAGTAATTTCTGATGCTGGTTCAAGATTGTATATAAATAATGTTTGTTTGTGATTATGTGGAACAGGTTCATTTCTCGACAAAACATCTTTTATTGGTATATTCAAATATTTACACCATTTTAACAGATCGTGATTGGTTAATGGAATATTTTTATGAAATTGTAGTTTATAGTATTGCTCCTAAAATTGGAATATTGTTGAAAGGGCTTTTTGGATCTAATAGCAAGCCTTTGCCTTTTTTTTTTAACCACTTGACCAATTTTTGGATAAGTATAAAACAGTGGTGGAGGTGTATATGTAGCCGGTAAAATCCGTTTTCAGGTTGAATTGGTGATCCTCATTTTATCTAGGTTAAATACGCACTCAGATGGATTGAAGAAACTTTTCTGGAGCCTAAATTAAGTCTAGAGAAAAATTAGGGTCTGGTTAGGATTAGTTTTGGTTATTATACCTATCATAGAAAAGTAAATAATTAAAAAAAACTGTGTTAGGTTGAGCATGTTTGTCGTTGTAGTGTAGTGGCGAAGACACACTAGTACAGATCTGGAGGGTGCGAGTTCGAGTACCGGTGAGTGCATAGTACAGTTCTTTGTTCGCTTACTAT
>OX421445.1:28364848-28407348 GCA_949126865.1 Montipora capitata
CATTCTAATTGATGTGATAGGGTGGTTCAGTCGGCTGAGCACCGGGCTGTCATGCGGGAGGTCGTGAGTTCAACTCCGGCCGGACCAACACTCAGGGTCTTTAAATAACTGAGGAGAAAGTGCTGCCTTTGTAATTACATCTGCAAATGGTTAGACTCTCTAGTCTTCTCGGATAAGGACGATAAGCCGGAGGTCCCGTCTCATAACCCTTCAATGTTCATAATCCTGTGGGACGTAAAAGAACCCACACACTTGTCGCAAAGAGTAGGGCATGTAGTTCCCGGTGTTGTGGTCTGTCCTCTGTGGTGTATCATGGTTGGGAGGGTAAATGCTCGGAGATATTAGCTACACCAAGCTACTCTAAAATCCGAGGGTAAAGAAAACTATATGATATATGATGAAGGATGAAATGTAATTCTTCGTTGTTCTAATGTAAACGAATAAGATGGTTGCAGTACTAAAACTGTAAATAATATCTGTATCTTGACCATCAACTAAACTATCATTAATAAGGTCACAATGAATATTAAGAACATCAGTATCCTGACTCAAATTTGGCACTCTAGTACCAATATGAGTTCCACTTGTTAATATCCTTTGGTCAAAACCAATAAGATCATTAAAATCTGATTTTGTTGAATCAAGTCTAATTCTAACTGGTAATTTTATTGTAACTCTAAAAGTGGTAGCATTTTAATGCTAAATGCTAAATGCTAAATGGTCTTTGACATTTAAAAATGTCAAAGATATGGTATCATTTCCAATTATTTGTTGGATATAGCTGTCAAAATCAGTATAATTCCAAACACCTGCTCCATTATCAACGCTATATGCTATAGTTTTATTTTTGTATGATTGATTGACATTAAACCAAGTAAAACTCGTGTTAATGATCCTATTTAAAACAAGGTGATATTCATTATTACTTGGTAAAATTATTGGTCTTGTGAATTTTGTAACGAAATTCGCAGGTTTCTTAAAAGGCATTTCTTTAACAGAATAGCTTGATAATACGATTTCTCAATCCATATATATACAATATCGTTACATTAAAGTTGAAATACTTTTTGTAGAGTTTGTTATGTTGTGATTTATTAATTGTTGACGTTTTTAGCAATGTGTCTAATATGGAAACACCCATATTATGCATATCAATGCTTGTATTACCAGCTAAAATTTCACCAACAATCAATTCCAATTTTTTGATAAGCTGATTTGGATTGCTAAAAAATACATTTCCACCTCTGCTTTTTCGAATTCCAGAAGGTAGCCTCGCAGCTCCTACAAGGTCTCACCTGATTGGAGTCCACCCTTGAGGTTTAACAAAAGAACAAATAACAGAAACAATGGACCCTAGAGGATAGAGTTGCAGCCCTTTTGTTTTAGGCCTAGGGTCCATTGTTTCTGTTATTTGTTGTTTTGTTAAACCTCAAGGGTGGTCTCCAATCAGGTGAGACCTTGTAAGAGCTGCGAGGTGACCCTGCCAGAACCTGTCATTGTTTTGACTTTATTTTCCTAATGTGCAATATATGCAATTCAATGTAACTCTTGCATTATCTATTCTTTTATTTTCCATTTGTCTTGCAGCTTCCGAAATGAAACCACTTTTAAATTGTTTTGTGATAGTGACTTATGCATCATTAATAATCTTATTAAGATATTTTGTTTTTGTTGTTGTGTCATTTCTTGTTGATTCAATATCTTGTCAACAGAATCATAATTTTGAATACCAAGATCATTCAATATCTCATTATCCATATCTTCATCGTCTAATACATAATCAACTTCATCTTCTTCTTCTTCATATTCAGGAGGAAGATCTTGTGTTTCAGGAAAATATTGAGGATCCACATAAATCTCTCTATTACCTGACAATATATCTTGTAATGATTTTTCATATGTTGGAGGTTTTGGTACAATTTGTTTTTCTTGCTGTGGTAAAACAGTTTCATGAAATAAATCATCAAGATTCATGTCTTGAACTTCATCCTCAATATCAATGCCATAATTAGGAACTTCACCTTTTTTCAATGGTCGTCTTTTTGTTGGAGGCATTTTTAAATTACTGGTGATAAAACCATCAAGTTTTGTTGTTATTGATTGAAACACCGTGGTAAAAGATGCTTGACTTGTTTTTTGACTAAGATCATTTCGTATGATTGCGTTTCGTACAGTATTAATTTTATCTCCTAATTCAGATTTACTTTTTGCAAGTTCTTTCCATTTAAGTAAACTCATTTGTTATATTATTTGGTTACATAAAAATAGAAAATCGTATATTAAAGATAGCGTTTTACACAGTGTTCAACAGAATGTTGAGCATGGTGTTGAACATCATTTTATGAAATAATATACCCATATAATATAAATGAGAACTATAAATTATGATAGTCATGATGATAAAGCTAAAAATTATAGGCAGTTATACCAAATTAATTATCTTTGACGACTATTGATTAAATACTGGTAGCCAAAATGATACAGAAATTCGTAACTATTTCTCAAATTCAAGAAACAAAAATTGTAGTTGTTTATATCTTAGTCAAATTTTTTATAATACGGATAAAACAATCATACTGAACAGCACCCATTATTGTATTTTTGACTTCTCTTCTAAAACTGAACAAAATGTGATTTGTAGAGAGCTTTGAATTAATAAAAATGATTATAAAAAAGCAACTGACGAGCCATACAGCTTTATTTAAATTGATAAACCCCGAAAATTAACGTTTAAAAACTCCAACGAAAAAATATAATCAGAGAACGTTTAGAAATACATTTGATAATAAAAATTAACGGTAAAAAACTACGACGAAGTCTCCATGACCTCATTATCAAGTAGAATCTTAAAACTGATGTAAAATTGTAGCTCAGAGATTATATACAAATAAATGTGATAAACTTCATTAGAATAATGAGCATTCATTGTTATTGGTGTTTAACGTGTCAGTTCGTGCAGTATATGTTTAAATAAATACTTTTGCACATATTGAGTCAGACTGCGTGTTTAGCTTTGGTTTTCGTTCGCGAATGAATAACATTTCGTGAATTAGGCAGTCCATTTTCCCGCAACATTTCTTGAGAACAGAAAACATTTCCTCTAGGCTATTGAACGCTACGCCGTGTGCTTCGTTCAGATGCTTGCCAATGACAGAGGCTTTATGTTCTTCTAAACACGCAGTCTGACTCAATACGTGCAAAAGTATTTATTTATTGCGAGGTTAATCAACAAGGAATTTGACGTTGACGAACACATTACAAACATCTCATCGTACCGACTGTCATTCTTTGAAAAGTTAGTTCTCTGCCGTGGTTTGAAATTCTCCATCGCTCAACGTGTGCCAGCTCGTGATGTGAAAGCCAGCTTTGAAAAAGCTTACTGGCAACTTGAACCCACATTACCGGAGGACAAAAAAGAATTAGCCGTCGCGACTCTTCGCTCGATTGCCCTGAATTATATTGAAAGGAGAGGCCCAAGACCACCCAAAGCACTGCAACAAGCCATAAATCAGCTTAGACGAAGGGAAGACATTGTCATTACAAAACCCGACAAAGGATCTGACGTAGTAGTAATGGACAAGACAGAGTACATCCGTCTACTAAATGATGCTTCCATCAAAGACACAACGAAGTTCACCCCTATCAACACAGAAAGACCGAAAACACGCGGCCGGCCTCCTAAACACTACCATCCCTTACTAAAAAAAGAAAAACAGCTCGAGTTCGTCGTCAGAAAAATCCTGCCAAAGCCGATTGCTGACACAGTTTCTCGTAAAGGTTCCCGTCTTGCTCACCTTTATGGTCTTCCAAAGATTCATAAACAGCAACTATCAATGCGACCGATACTATCATCGACTGGGACCTACAACTTCGCCCTGGCCAAGTGGCTTGAAGAGAAGCTTAAGCCCCTTTCATTAAATCAGCACACTATTTACAATATCTTCTCCTTCGCCCAAGAGATAAGCGAAACACCACTCAACCCGAGTTTTACGATCCAAAGCCGTCATAAAATTCCAACTGAAACTGACGCGGCTACACCAAAACCGGTCAGCATAACTTTGCCATTTAAAGACCAAAAATCGGTCGACACACTAAGACATCAGCTGAAAGATCTTGGCCGGAAAATCGGAACTGACCTACAACCAGTTTTCACGAGTCGTAAGATCGAGGAAAAGCTCAAGATACAAGAAGAGAAGCCCGCTTTAATTAACCACCAATGCGTTGTTTACATTTTCAAATGTGATTCATGCGATGCGGATTATATCGGTTATTCCACACGCCATCTTCACCAACGCATAGAAGAACATAAAGCCTCTGTCATTGGTAAGCATCTGAAAGAAGTCCACGGCGTAGCGTTCAATAGCCTAGAGGAAATGTTTTCTGTTCTCAAGAAATGTTGCGGGAAAATGGACTGCCTAATTCACGAAATGTTATTCATTCGCGAACGAAAACCAAAGCTAAACACGCAGTCTGACTCAATATGTGCAAAAGTATTTATTTAAACATATACTGCACGAACTGACACGTTAAACACCAATAACAATGAACGCTCATTATTGTAATGAAGTTTATCACATTTATTTGTATATAATCTCTGAGCTACAATTTTACATCAGTTTTAAGATTCTACTTGATAATGAGGTCATGGAGACTTCGAAACGTCGTAGTTTTTTACCGTTAATTTTTATTATCAAATGAAAAAATATAACCAATATATATAAATGAGTTATTCGAACGGTTTATTAGAAACACCAAGTACTGAAAGAATTGAAGGCATACTAGGAGTTGGTTTTAAACTAACTCCACATGGTAATCATGATATGAATAATAAAAAATAACTAATTTAAAACCAGGCACAAATGATAGTGATGCTTTAACCAAAAAGCAGATATAAGATCACGTTAAGGTGAATGGTGGTTCATCTAGCCAACCAGTTCATTTAACTGATTAACTGAAAAAAAGACGGATCAAATGGTGGCATGTAAGGACCTCTCAAGATGAATTTCAATCATATCGAGGATATAGCAAATCCACGAGATGGTAAATTTGATGATAATTTAAAAATCGATGTAAAAATTCGAATTTATATGGAAAATAAAATAAATAACTGGCTTAGCCGAGCCTCTTCATCATAAAGATGCTAGTACGAAATTTTACATTGATAATTCGATGGCTTTAAAAGCTGATAAAACAGAGCTGAATAATTATATTTTAAAAAGCGGCTTGACAAGTGGTCTTGATATGAAAACTATAACTTAATAATGTGAAAGAAGCAACATCAGGTCATAGAGCGATCAATTGCACTCATTTAAACAATGAGCTGAGCAAGTATTTACATGAAATAGGCGGTACAATGAAAGGAGATATTGCTCTAAACAGAAACAGTATCTATGGTATTCAAAATACAGTAAATAAAATGTCTGCTAGCTGTTAATCGTGAATATACAAACAATAAACTCAAGAAAAAATTGGATAAAAACAAAGACATTAATATGGGTGGAAATAAAATTATAAGTTATAAAAATCCAAATGATTTAAATGAACCTGTAAATAAATCATATGTCAATCAAAAAGTTTCACAGGCTTCTGGTAGTGTTGATTTGTCTGATTATTTCAAAAAAGACTCATCTGGAAATCTCAACATCAATAACCAGAAACAAACAATGTAAAAAAAGCGTCTCATAATTCTGATGGAGTCAATTTAGAACAATTAAACAATAGTGTTCCAGCTTTTTCACTTGAACTTGATCAAGTATATATTTTTAAAAAATGGTAGCACATCTTTAAGAGGAAATCTAAATCTTAATAATTCCAAAATCACTAATTTACAAAAAGGAACACAAGAGACTGATTCAATAAATTTAAAACAATTAAACGAAAGTCATATAACATCACATACAAATCGTGAAAATGTGTTTGAATATGTTATGAAATTGAGTAGCGAATTTACTGTTGATTTTGGCATTAACAGTGTTAATCTCGTAAATAATTTTGAAGACATGCCTCATTTAAAAAAGACAGCATTTGTTTTTTCATTACAAAAGTCAAATCAAAATTCTGAATATAAAGGAAAATTTGATGTCAAACTTTTTAAATTAATAAAAGACAATTTTTCTTCAGATTTTACTCTTGCTGTTGAATTTTACTTTCAAAAACAAAGTTTTCCAATATATTCTAATGACTTTATTTCAATGACACTTAAATTTGCATCTTTAAACATGATAATATTAAAACAATTATCAAAAATAGTGTCAAAGGAATATCATTATATTCGAACTATTCCACAAATGCAACCTAACAGTACTTCAAACAAAATTGAAAGAAGATTGTATGTAACTCTAACAGCTACATATGATAACAACAGTCCTAAAAGTCGTCCTTCATATTTCGCTTGCTATGGTATAAAAAATGCTCTTCAAAATAACGTAGATATTTCAATATACGATTTTGACAAGTCCTATGAAATAGTTAGTAAAACAATGAAAATGCAAATACCATTTGACATGAATGGCTTTGATATTTTAAAAACATCACATTATTTACCAATTTATCAGACAAAACTTTTGTCATTATGGAGGTAAAAGAGTTTTACTTCCTAGTGGCTCAATAATCAAACAAATTAACAAACAAATTATATATAATTCTTTCAAATCAAATTATGAAAAACTAAACTTTCAAATTTATTGTGGGTTTTGATTAGCATTAAACGATTTTTTTGTATCAGATCAAAATACATATATACAAACGTTTAATATAAATCTAACATTTTAAAATGGCCATTTTAAAGTCAAACTAGTTAACAACGATGTACCAAACGGAGAGCTCGACATATTGATTAAATAAATTCAGTAAAATAATATATACAATATTATAATGACAACTGATCAAAAAATATTTAATTTCAATCATATAAGCAAGAATCTATCAGATGAAGAAATTAAAGAAATAAAAGATTTGTATAAATATTATCACAAAAAATTTTGGTGTTACAAAAAATCATTTCAACATTACCAAAAAATGCATCTATCTACTAATCTTGGTTCAACTGGATTAGTAGCTATTGGTACAATTTCAGGAGCTATAACTCTTAATCCTATTATTTTAGGAGCTTTTTCAGGAGCCAGCCTTTTTATGCTACTGCAAAAAACTATGATCGTAAATTAGAAAATTGCAGATTTGCATATACTAGTTATTTTGATATATTATCAGAACTCAGAAATAGTTTAAGAAGCGGTGTGTTTAAGGAATCAATCTTTTTACACAAATGTTCTATCATAGATAATATTATAATCGAAAATTGTCCAACTATTTCAGAAAAAATAATGAAAAAATATGATACAAAATTCATAGTTCAAACAACAAACAAAGCTGATTGTAATATTTATCATAACCATGCAATTAATCATTTAGTAATTGGGACATCAAAATTAAAATTCCATTTTTCAAAAAGCTTGTGTATTACAAATTTGATTGATATTAGCCTTTTTCTATCTTTGTTAACTTGAGGTAAAACCATGTTTATTAGATCAAATGTCTTGCAAACACGGTTTATTATGGCTCTTGATATTGGTAATTTGTTTCTGAGTTCTATATCCGATAATACATTTTGAATATGATATTTTCTGATATAAACTGATTTTTTTCTTACTTTTAATACATATTTTCATAAAAATCTATGTAATTATTTTTATAAAATTCGTAATATATCTTACCACAAATAATACAAATCATTTGATAATCTATTTCAGATATTTCTTTTCCACAACAATGTGTTTTTTGATTATAGTTATTGTTTATTTCTTGTATTTTTAAACCACAAAAAGGACATATTACATATTCTTTTAAAAATAATTTTTTGTTATATAATTTTTTACAAATCATTATATAATATACACAGACAAACATTTTTTTTAATATTATGGTTTAAAGTTTACTTATAAAGTTTACTTATAAAGTTTACTCACAAAGTTAACTTACAAAGTTTACTCATAAAGTTTACTCACAAAGTTTGCTGACAAAGTTTACTTACAAAGTTTACTCATAAAGATTACTCACAAAGTTTACTTATAAAGTTTACTTATAAAGTTTACTTGTAAAGTTTACTTTAAAAGTTTACTCATAAAGTTTATAAAAACTAAAAAATGATTAATAAAAAATCAACACATCAGAACAAAATGTTAAACGAAAATCAATCTTTACAAATCAAAACACTTCTTTTAAAAACATTAAAACCAACATTAAAACCAACATTAGAACTAATTGCGAATATTTTTTTAAATTTTATGTTTAACCCCGTTGTTGAAAACATTGTGATTTAATTACTATGGATGCTATCTAAACAAGCCCAGCTTGTTTTGTTAGCACACATATTAATTAAAACACAATGTTTTTCAATTAATATGTTTGCTAAAGAAACAACCATAAGATCCATGACTAAAACATAGCAAAATTTATTAAAACAGTATTTTTATTAGAACAGAAGAAGGAAATTAAAACAAAATTGTTCTGGTACCCCCATCTACTATACTACTACCAATAAGAACACTCCGTCACCGGAGGGACCGTCACCGTCACCGTCACCGTCACCGGAGGGATATTGTTCCAAAATGCAATATATAAGTTCAACGTATGCGTTCGTTTCGACGATTCTAGAGCAAAAGAGAGACTGCTCGCAATCTAGTGTGTTTGCTGTCTTCATAAGGACCGTTTTAAGTGATTAAACGTTTTTTTCATGTGTTCTTCGCAATTTTTTACCAGTGAATCAACACGTTCAGAATGATATGATTTAATATATAATAACCCCCTTACGACTCTGGTTGGACGAGAGTGGAACAAGTTCATCCCAAATTGTACTCTCTAGGGTTGCAATTAAAGTTACTAAGGTAAAAAATTTCATGTTACAGAGAACAACAAAAACAACAAAAATCAAAACAAAAATGTCTAGACTGCAACCCGTCTCTTTTTTTTCCTAGCATGCAACGGGAATACAAGAATGCAGAAAGTGATGAAAGCTAGCAGTGTGTGGCAAAGCTAAGCCGCGGGCCTCGAGAAAGGCGGGCGCAAAAAATTGGACATTTTTCCTGTCTTGCCCCATTCCCTTCTCATTTCTTTCCTTAATTTGCATAAATTTAACTTTTTATGTCGCTCGAAGGAATAGACTATTCCTTACATGTACTAGTCTAAAAAGGGCCAACAGTAGTGTTGCAATGTTTGATACTTAAGACATGCAAAGTACAGTTACAAGAAGGCGTTTTAATGATGAAATTTATAAGGAAAAGTATAAAACTTAAACGTGTCAGACGTCGTTTTGACGCTACATCCTGTCATTTTAAAGTTAAACGTTAATGTGAAAATATCTGTAAAATAGGTAAAAATCTTAGTCGTATAAAATCCGATGGAAAATAGTACTTGTAAATCGGTGTATGCTATTTCTACGATTTGGTGATAATCGCATTCGCATTGCTGGAGCATCCTTGCGGTACATAATAGTTGCAGTTCCACTAGACCTTTTGCCCACGGGAAAGTGAGACTTTACCCATGGGAAGTCTGTGTTTTGTGTGTAACCTCTATTCTCACAGTAAAACTGCCCATGGGGAATCACTATGGATAAATCAAAAAGAATTGTGAGTTTGGGGATTCAAAGAATGAGCAAATACCGGATCAAATCATCGATAAATGCAAATCTACGGAGTTTCGGCGGAAACATATGTCAAAAGGCCAGGATTTAACTCTGGTGGAAACACAAAGTATTGCTCGATCCTTGGAACTTTCACGTGCAAGGAGTTTAAGGACTCTGCTGTGAAAGAGGATCAGAAGTGTTACCGATGCGGGCTCGGCGGCCATTTTGCACGTGACCAAAATTGTCCGGCAAGATCTGAGACCTTTGCGAAGTGTCATATGAAGGGACATTTTGCTTCAGTTTGCAAGATATCCAAGCGTAAAAATGAACAGAAAAGCATGAAAAAGGAAAAGAGCGAACGTGGTGGAGTTAACAGTCTAAAAAGCGGGGCGGAATTTAAGGAGGATGAGTATGCCTTTATAGTAGAATTCAAGAAACAGGCACAGAAAACGGTTCAGAGACTATCGATTTGCAAGTTGGTGGTGTGGTTATTAGAAGTGTACTCACTGACTCCGGATCTTCTTCTTGTAATATTGTGGATCAGAAGAGATGGGAACAGCTGGAGAGTAAAGATATAAAATGCAAGTCAGAAAAGTCAATAACAGAAACTGTACCCTTATAGATCGTTGGAGCCATTAGACACTCTGGGAAAATTTGAAGCAGTGGTGAGTGTAGCTGGAAAGGAAATTAATGCTGAATTTATTGTCATTTGCAATGAAGGCAGGCGAATACTGGGCAGAAAGACAGCAACAGAGTTGCAGGTACTCAGATTGGGACTACACGTCAATGCTGTAAGTACCCGAGACATTGTTGACCAATATCAAGCATGTTTTGAAAGGGTTGGCAAGTTGAATGATTATCAAGTTAAGATTCATGTGGACAGTTACATTAAGTCAGTATCACAGCATACTAGAAATTAAAGCGTCATTCAGTCTGAGAGAGAAAGTTGAAAAAAAATTACAAGAGCTACAGCAAATGGACATTATTGAGAAGGTGCAAGGTCCAACACCTTGAGTCAATCGATGTAGTCCCAAAACCATCTGGGGAGATTCGTTTGTGCGTAGATATGCGCAGAGCCAATAAGACGATCATTAGAGAAAGACACCCTATCCCAACGGTGCATGAGGTTCTTCAAGATATGACCCAAAGCAGCGTGTTTTCAACATTAGACCTTAAGTGGGGTTATCATCTCCTGGAACTGAGTGAAGAAGCTCAAGGGATAACAACCTTTACAACACACGCTGGTCTGTGCCCTTATAAGAGACTGATGTTTGGTATCACGTCTGCTCCTGAAAGAAACCAACATGCCATACAACAAGTTCTTCACGGATGTGAAGGTTACATGAAGTCCAAATGATACGCTCAAAGTAAACAACCTTTGGCTAAAAATCGAGGCTCAAACTTTTGCCAGTCAAGCGTTAAGCAGTCACACTTTAAAAATCTGAAGAAAAAAAGGCAGTGATCTTTTTTTTTTGTTAAAAGATTCAAGATAATTCATGGTTGACTCCCTGACACAACCATGGATTCACCTGCAAGATCACGGGCTACAGTATGTGGCTTACAATGCAACTATTAATAGCTATAAAGGTTGTCAGACACTCACTGAGCCAAGGAAATCCTAGGAATTCCAAGTTGTAATCAATGCTCACTTGGAATTCCTAAGTTATGCAACTTAGCTTTAAATTCCTAAGAATTTCTGGGGATTTCTTGTAATATCTTAGAATAAGGAGGAAAACTAGGAGTTTGAAATTTCGGACAAAAGCTGGAACTTTCTTGAAAGGGGCCTAGAAAAGTCAAGAGGAATAGCTTTGAATGACTGAGAAATTATTGCGATCTTTATTTTATTTTGCAGAATCTCACCTTTAAGTGCTAGGTGCCAAAGTGCATTTTAGCTTCCACGAATCAAATTTCATATCGAAAGTATGAGCCTAGTCCAGAAGCTAAAAGGTGACCAGAAAACATTTTCAGAAGAAGCAGATACTCTTCTTTGTATGGCACTTAGTTAATATTCTAAAATATAGAGTATAGATTTCAGTTTGTGTAAATTTGTTTTGGCGTTTTTTGAAATGTATGTATATTGTAAGTAGTGTATAGTTGTAAATCCATCATGTGTATACTCTTTACCGTTTTTTAAAGTGTGTACATTCCAACTACATTTCAAGTAATGTAAGATTGTAAAGTAATATTTATTGTAGGTAACGTAAGATTGTTCGTAGAGTAAAAAAAGTAATAAAGTAATAAAAAAATAAAAAATAAAACGTATAGCTTTCAATCAAGAACAATGACTGACAAAACAGAGCAACTGTAGCTGGGACAGAGTTTCACAATATTTCTCCAGGTCACAAGATCCAACAGTGGGAAAAATGCCTTGGAGAAGGAAGCAAGAAGACGGGCCTGACAATTTTCGTGTCGACTTAGTGGATGCAGGACAAGTGCAAAGACAAGCTCGGTGGCGAAGTCTTGCATGTAACATGTGGGGAGCACTGCCCCAAGACATGCAGAGCAAATACCATTTGTAGATGCTGAAATTATTACAAGGGGAAGAGCTTTGCAAAGTTTTGCAAAGCACTTCCAGGATTACAGGATTCCAGGGTGGCTTAGTGGTTATCTGTCGAGCCTACCACCACTGCTAGCCGGGGTTCAACTCTGGCCCCGGCTTGCATGTGGGCTGAGTTTCAGTCAATCTCAACCTGACTCCAGGTTTTTTCTCCGGGTACTCCGGTTTTCCTCCCTCATCAAAATCGACTCACAGCTAATTAGCATCTAGCTGTTGTGCTGTGCTCTGACATCAACATGGACTGTATAGCGGTCCGCCCTTCATAATTCAGTCTTCAATACTGCAAGTAAAGGGTGATTAGCACTGCCAATTATTACATACTTTTGTCGGCCGTAATGTAGTTGGCGCATTTCTTGGTCGTGGAAAAGTTAATCAATTGCAACAAGCAAAACGTGACAGGTCACTAGCTTAAAGAACCTTCCAAGAACCTGGAGAGGATGGAACATTTCTAATGATTTGTTCAAGAAGCTACATAAATTTACCAGCTATATGTACAGTTCCACTCCAGCTACAGAAGATGTGAATACAATGCGGATGTATGCTTTTCTGCGCTTCGAAAGGTAAAATAGAGTCAAATCAGCTGCCCCCATGTGTAGATAGTCTTAAAAAGGTTTGGAAACTGAGTCTGATTGGTTGCCCTAAAGTCCCGTCTCCTGACTGATTAGGCTGGTGCCTGGAAAGAGAAGATGGGTCAGAGCATCTTGCAACAGATTAGATGGAAGGAGACCCTACCCCTTTTCAAAGGCAGTATTACAACTCCTGTCTTGCAGATGTAACCGATCCTGTAAGCTGCCTGAATGTTCTTGTATGAAGAATGCTTTGAAACAAATGTTTTGAAATGCACTAATATGTCTCGACCGAAAGAGTGTCAGAATCGCCACGTCGAAGAAACTAACTCGCAGCAGTTCATTACAGGTAATAGGCTAGTTTTGATTTGTACAGTAACAAAAGATAAAAGTCCAGGTTCAGGGGAATAATTTGCATTCTCCTTTGTTTTGTATAATAAAATGCACATTACTTCTCTCAAGCTCGACTCTTTCTTTTGTTCTTTAAAACATTCGAAACTGGCCTATTGGCTGATTACTAAAGGTTTGTACCGCAAATGTTACAAATGTCCATAAACATTACAAAATAACAAGTAGTTATACTGATCTACTTACATTGGCTGAAGTTTCAATTTTCCTTGAAATACCTAGCTAGGTAATACTAAGTCGTGAATAATCAGGAGGCGGATCCCCGGCGAACTGCAACAGTTTTACTGTCCAGATACTTTCGCGAAAGGGATGGCCTTCCTATATAGCTCAACAAATGCCACGTGGGGTCTAGCTGTTTATGTTTTGTTCTGAATTTGATACAAAGAGATGTAGAAACAATTGTTTTACTCTAAAAAAGGGTATCTGAAACACCTACATCGCTGCAAATGATGCAAAATTTAAGATTACACTGCACAGAAATAGATTAGTTTCGCCAAATATCTGACATGCAATACTCCATAAAAATATGTCTTAACGTGTAACTTGACAATGTGTTGGTAGGAAAGTTATAATTAGGAATATATTTGAAACATTATGAAGTTTCTATAGACCGTGAATTTAATTGAAGAGGCATCTATTAAGGAAGCAATGCTTGGAGCGTTCACTTTTAGCTGTAGGTAATATAAAGTCATGCTTGCGCTCACGGAGCGCACGTCTCCTCTTTCGAGATAACAAATCATGAAGTATATGATTGATTACGTTGTTAAAGAGCTTAGAGTCCCTATATTTAATTAAGTCAATTATAGTTGTTTTCTTTGTGATGACGCCAAACCTGTAGGCTCTCTTGAGAAACCTGTCGATTCTGTCTAGATATTTTCGCTGGTAAGCTGCACCCCAAGCTTCATGCCCATACAAGAATACGGACGTGACGAGCAAGTTAAACAAAGTATTGAGTTGATCTTTAGGATATCCATAGGATTTGCATACCCTAAGAATGTGCCCATTCCACTGCTGGCTTTGGATAGCATATTGTCGATATGGATGTCTCAGTTCGTAGCATCTTCCTGAAATGTGACTCCTAATAGTTTTAACTTTGATTTCCTTTTATTCCTGGTAATTCTGGAGGGGAAAACTAAGTAGTTTTACCATGCATGCACATTTCCCATGTTTTGGTAAAATTGAGAGACATCTCGTTTATATACGCCCTGTTCTTCATGTACTCAACCTCGGCGGCAGTATCTGCGCTTTGCTTAACAGGAACACATATCGCAATGTCGTCAGCGTACCTCAATAGGAGATTGTTCATTGGCAAAAACAGCTGCAATATTATTCATCATAAGAGAAAATAGAATGGGTCCTAATACGGTGCCTTGAGGAACCCCCTATTAATGACAACGAACGCAGTGACCACATCGTCGACAATTACTCTTTCTTTTCGATTGTCCAAAAAGGTTGTGATCCAGTTGATGTTAGCAGACTTCAGCTTGTCACAGATAATCTTGTTGGATACCTGCTCGAAGGCCTTACTAAAGTCGAAGGACAACACGCGCACATAGTCAGAGTCACCATCTAGTGCAGACAACCACAAATATTGACATCTTTAGAGGGCTAGAGTAGTGTTGCACCCCTCCTTAAATCCATATTGGTCACTGTTAATGATCAACTTAAACTCTGTTGACATTTCTTGTTTGAATACCAGCCTTTCCAGAAGTTTCTATATGATGTTGGTTAGAGAAATTGGTCTGAGTTGTGTGAATGAAGTAATTTTCAGACTTCCAAAGTGTAGGAACAGACTCATGCATGATAGAGTAGTTAAAGATCTTAGGGATAATCGGTGCAAGCTGGTGAGCATAGTCTTTCCACAACCAATGGGGGAGTTGATCAGGGTCTGCAGCGCTTCGTTTCGGGTTAAGCAGGAACAATTTGACATCAAAATTAGGGATTCTAGTTCCAGTAGGTCTTTGAAATGGGATTAGTTTCTGGTTCGATGATGGATGAGATAATTTGGTTATTCCTTTTTCTGCCAGTTATCTTGTTGACTGTGTTCCAACAACCCTTGGTTCTATTTCTATGTTTAGCGGCTTCACTGTAGACTTCCCGAATTTGATTCTCTCTTATCAGATTGTTTTATTCTTTCCTGAAGCATGGTGTCTCCGAGGAACCCATATCTCTTTATGTTTTTATTCCTAAGTGGCGCAGATGTTTAATTAACGGCAACATAGAAGGAGGATCACGAGATATTTTCACTTTGATGAGCGGGAAACATTCGTAATACATCTGGCCCTAGTTGTGCAAACGATCGATAGCGCTATCCACCGGATAAACACTAGCAAAACCAATTGAATTATCCAGTGGATAGTGATTTATCCGGCGGATAGCGCTATCTATATAGAACAACTGGGGCTTGAGTTAGAGTGTCAGCGAGCTCGTTAACCATGTCATTTACGTCATTATCCGCTAGGATTTGTGACCAATCACACTCCGCAAGCGTGCAATCCATTTGTATTTTCCTGTTTTCCCTTGTATCTCTTGCATAGATTCCTTATAGGTTTGGCTTTGACTTGAGGAGTCACCAAGACGGCCTGGTGGTCACATCGAAGAAGACCTTAAATACTGTTGAAGCGGGCTTCCACT
Organism: Montipora capitata; assembly: GCA_949126865.1. Taxonomy (NCBI): domain Eukaryota; kingdom Metazoa; phylum Cnidaria; class Anthozoa; order Scleractinia; family Acroporidae; genus Montipora; species Montipora capitata. The sequence continues at coordinate 28,380,633 of OX421445.1, forward strand.
GATGCATCTCATTTGTAAGGATGACATCCAGCATTCTATCCTCTCTTGTTGGCTTTTTAACTATCCGTACTAGGTTATGTTGACTTAATAGATCTCGAATATTTAATTGATTAATATCACCAGCGTATGTTGGCGTCAGGCGTGGATAAAAGGATTTTCTCACAGCTGTCAGATTAGAATCTCATCATGGTACACTGGATCAGGTGGATGGTTAACTACTCCAACATGGAATTCAGCGTTTGTTGTTTTGATTAAGCACCAGAGACATTAAGGTCGTTGCTGTTGTTGATGTTGAAGTTGATAAGATGGATTTTCCAGTTGATTCAGCGTAGGATAGCAACTCCACCTCCCATTCGATCATCTTTACGGTCCTTTCTTACTATAACATATCCGTCAGGACATACTACGCTAGAAGAAACTTTCCTGTTCAGCCATGTCTCCGTGATGAGGCAAATGTCAATATTTTTGCTATGAAGGTCAGCATGTAAAGTAGGCGTAGCGTCGGTTTTAACAATCGATCGAGCATTGATTACCATAATTTTAGGTGTAGTTCACCAGGCTTTGAGCAGTTGATTGTAATCAAATTCCTATGAAGCGTATTCTCGATTCCTCTGGGAGATCTTGAAGTTCTTGAATTTGCATAATGGCGACAGTTCGATGCCAGGAAATCGATTTTCCTTGAAGAGTTTGTCAAGCGTTGTCGGACAGAATAACCAACCCTGTTGCCTCTTGTATTTTTTTAGTAAGCCCAGTTCTTTAATTCGATGAAATACTTGTGTTGGTAGGCAATTTCACATCAGGTTGTTACGGCATTGTCGGTCCAAGTTCAACAGCACTGCTTGAGAAAGCATGTTAGAACTTCACGCGAAGAAAAAGCTTAATACTAAGATAGAGACTCCAAAACTAGTTATGACCTAATGCTAAAGCTATTTGGAAATATATACAATAGATAAAAAGCGATTTAAAAGTTTATAAAATATAAACATTTAAAAATTACGAGGAGAACCCAACAAAAGCTGCCAACCTTGGCGGTTACACTTACACACATGCTCTTGATTCATTTCCCTTGCAACAAAACAGCACCAAACATGCACCCGAAGGCATTTTCTGAATTTAAATTGAGTACTTTATCGACAGGATGTTCTGTAAAAAGATGAAATCAATTCAATATACTCGACCGTCAGGCTGTCAACAAAAGGCTGAGAAAAAGGCTAAATCTGTCAAATTGCGAGGGCTATCACAATTTTCTATAAACTAGAGACATCGGAGAGTCTAAAATGGTACCAAAAGGCCATTTTTAGGGGTTGTCTCATGGACTATACCGATAATCGGTTAATAACCATAGATAGTTGTTTAAACCTGGGAAGGGATTTTTGTTTGTTTGTTGGAAACATTAGTGCTTGCTATAAATGAGTTTGAGGTCAAGCAAGGTTGGGGCCAAAAGCTTCCTTTTTTGTGTCAAAGTTGTGAAAGGTGCCGGGAAGCACCAGCTATGTGGCTGCAAATGAATAAATACAAAAAGTAAATACAAAATGTAAATACTGCTGTATACAAGCATGCAGAGCTGTAGTGCTATTGAGCATGATTATGAATTTAATAGGAAAACTAGTCGGTCGGCGTATTTTACTCTTTTCCTGTATTTTTTTACTCATTTCTGTTTTCAAAGACTTCAGTGTAAGACTGGCCGGATCACCAATCAGTAATGCTGGACGAGTGGAGGTATTCTACGCTGGAATCTGGGGCACAATTAATGGCTACGGTTGGAGTCTGAAAGATGCTCATGTTGTCTGCCGTCAGCTTGGATATCCGGGGGCAATTTCTTCCGGACAAAGTGACCAGTTTGGTTTCGGCAAATCCGCAGTTTGGTTTCAACACGTGAGATGTTTAGGAAATGAATCCAGTTTCCAGGAATGTCCAAAATCCGTCGCTGGTTATCTTGGAAACACTTATTTGGCAACAGCATTATGCAAATTACCATACCAGCAAGGTTAATTATTGTTGTTTATTTTCAGCCTTTTTTCTTCTCTCGTAGCAAGAAGTATTGTTTTTGTACCGTATCTAGACAAAAGGGACAACGAACTATCACAAAAGGCTATATCTACCAATGAATTAGCATCTATAGTTTGAGAATATTCAGCTTCAGTGCGTTGAATTTCGTTGAAGTCGATCCATGATCTTAGGAATACGTTATGCTTATACACAGGAGTCTTCATTTGCCATGCTAAACAATTTTAGAAAATCCTTTTTTTTTTTAAATTCGTATGTGCGGCTCTGCTTCTTTATACTTTGACCACAAAGTTAAGTCAGTTTTCGATGATGCCCGAAATCGGTCCCTGGGATTTAGAGGGAATCAATATGCAAGAACATTGTGTTTATTACTATACCATCCACTTTTTCGAAATGTGTTTGTGAATTTTCCCCTGGTAGATGATACACAATCTGAAGCAATTTAAAAATTACATTTCACACGCAATTTAAGAGACTACTCTAAACTGGTAAGTGACAAACGTTTTTTTTGACCAATCAGGTACCTCTCAAAATTGCTCTAACCTGAAGTGCACAAGCAATGGGAAATGCATTAACACTCCAGCTGGTGCTGTTTGCAACTGCACTGACGGTTTTTCAGGTCTCCAGTGCGAAATACGTGAGTTGAAAAACGCGATGTTCATTGCTGTGTAGAGGGACGTATCCTGCAGAAAATACATAAGGGAAGGCAGAAAGGGGAGGCCAAAGAAATCTCTCCCACCCCCCCCCCCCCCCCCACACCCCACTTTACCCAAAATGAACATTTGATCTGTTGAGATACTGCCTACACCATTCTCGGAATACAGTGATGTGGCCAAAATCTAAGGCTTGGGAAGACGACCTTTGAGAGTTACAGAAACCTCTAATAATATAGAACAAAAAGCCTCCCTGTGGCCTCCTTGGCCCATCCCTAAATCCTCCGCCGGTGTCTAGGAGAAAATGACATTAAGAGACGAGGAAAGACTACCTGGTTTAGATCTTGGGGCTATGTAAATTGCGTTTCCCGAACCGTTCATGCATGTAGGTATAAGGTAGGGTCGATCACAGCAAATTCAAAATGAAGTTTCCTTTAAATCTCCATGTCGGCATTTCCAGATGATTTCACGCCTACGGAGGGGCTGCCTTACAACTTTGGGAAATTCCCAAGAATTCCCTGCCAGTTCTCATTCTGCGTCTCTAGTTCTCTTATTTCCCTCGGTCGTGAATATCCAAGAGTTTAATTTAGGTCGAGACAAATGCCGGCTAGGTTAAATTAATTATTTTTCCCTGTGTGATGTCAGGAAAGGGAGCTGTCTCTATAGACGCACTCAAACCAGGAGAAATAACTCACAATGTCAAACTTCACATCCGTCTGGTTAATTATCTTTCTGAAAGAAAGGGAAGAGTGCAATGTGTAATTTTGGCACAGCATTACGGCATGACAATGCCAAAATAATGAGCAATTGCGGTATAACAAAAAGGTTTTCAATCAGATCCTTTAAATTCTTAATTCATGTACTCCCATTTCAGCGTCGTTTAATCCATGTCAATCTTCTTGTCAAAATGGTGGCCAGTGTTTCAGAAATGAATCTTCCTTCCTCTGTGCTTGCCCAAAAGGATTAACTGGAAAGCTCTGTGAAGAAAAAGTCATAAATGGTGAGGCTCTTTTAACTTTAACTTGTTTGTTTGATATCACGGCTTGATCAATCTTCCTGTATCATCAAAGATTGGCTCGGCTTTAGAGTACTCATCAGTTTAATCGCACGTTACTAATTACTGGATTGTGAAACTGACTTCGTTTATATTTACTTAATTTTACATGATCAATTTTGATCATTAACAAGAAATGTATATGATGACACTGACATGATCCAGTTCGCGCAAGAGTTTAGAATTGCTGACGGTGTTTTGGCATAATAAACCAACTTTAGAGTTTCGCTTAACTCGTAGAGTGGAAGCAAGAGAAATCTACTTGCGCGAAATATGGTATAGCGAGAGGTGGGTCTTCTTTCGGAAGGGAAATTCGAATCCGCTAACGTATAGTCAGTGTTGGCCACTTTTCAATCGGTAGCGAGGAGAAACGTGATTAATGTATCTGTCCTCTATGTTCGAAACGGGTTATGCAGTGTAACCCATTCCCGACAAAAAACAACCCGCACGCTATACGAATGGTACAAACAAGCTTTGGTAAGGTTTCGTAGTTTTCTATTGACATACTAACGAAAGGGCGCTGTGGCGGGTCACTATCAACAAAAACAACGAAAAGGGCTTGACTCTAAACAAAGCAATAGGAGTTGCTTCATTTCCTTATAGTATCCGGATTTTGAGAGCTGTGACACCGCTCCTTACGAACATTAACTGAACTCATAAAAGCACGAAACGACAACAAACAAATGTGATACGTGTTATCCCAAAGTTGAATGCCTTCAAAAGACGATTTGAAAATGGGTTGATAGATGGTATCAGATGATCAGCTTCTTTCAGTAAAGCTTTCCCTATAAGGCGGCCAATTGATTTTGTTTGATTTCTACTGGTTTTCAGTCGTTGATCCATGCCTGAGCCGCCCATGCACAAACAAGACTTCATGTTACCACAATGGAACTCATCACTTCTGTTTAACAATTAAAGACGGAAACCTCTCGGAAACTGGAGGTGAGATAGCTGTTATTATTTTTACAATTCTCGAATATGCCGCCCAACAAATAGCACACAAAAGTTTGTCTTGTGAATTGTCTATTAATGTTTCCATATGCTGGCGTCACAGTTATGACTTTTCCACTGGAGATGGTATGTAAAGAACGGAAATGACTATCGTGGCCTCCACATTCTTTCCAGCTCTATTTCCCGTCAAAACAGACCGACAAGGCCAGTCAATACACAAAAAATATTAGAAAAGGGCCCGGTAAGATCATGCTCAAGTACGACTGAGAGATTCGCTTTGACACATTGAGAAATTATTGCACCTTTTACAGCCTGTCCTTGAGTATGCTGCGCCTGTTTGGACACCTCTTCCCAATCATCCGTTAACGCTATTGGATATGTGCAAATAATAGCCTTGAGTACAATTCATTTTGCTTAAGTATGGGATGCCGCGCCTAAGAATGCTGACTTGGAGTCTCCAAAAAACGTTCAATTTGGTTTTTAATTTAACCAAAACCTGCGTAATGGATCGCTTAATTTTGGTCACAGACATAGCACGTTTAGATCATCCAGATGTTCCTTGAGATCTGGATAAGTTATATAAGAACATTCTTGGCCGTACAAAAAGGTTAATTAAGCAGGTTTGCAAAAGTTGATGTTCCCATTGAAGTCTTTATAGAATGTGACTCCTACATTTGTATGTGAACTATTGGTATATATAACAACTATTCACCTCAATGTCGGTGGCCAGTGGAGGGTATTTACCTCGCCGCGAATTGTTTTAGTATATACTAAAAGAATGAGATAATAAAGCGCGAAAAGATAATTTTAACTCAATTATTCCTTCAATATTTTCGGGCGCAAATCCCGCGCGAGTTGCTCGGAGGTGAGTAGCAAAGGATATTCGGAGTTTGAGTAGCCAATCAGAGCGCGACTTCAACGCTTTCCGTTATTTTAGTATTTACCGAATACTGGTCTGCATTGATGTTTGATGTGAACGCTGACATTTGCTGAAATTAACGTAGTTGCAACTAAGTTGCCTTAGCATTATTATTATTACTATTATCACCATCGTAATCAGTACGTATTATTAATGCATACGATTTGCTCTTGGGCAAAGACAGTGTTATAGTGATTTTGAACTCACGTTCCCTGGCGCTTTTTCTATTCTTGGTGTATGCATGCTTTTTGCTGGGCTCGTTAACGATAGTACTTTTCTCGGTGTTCTTAAAAACGTTTAGGTTTTTATGTACCTTAAAATATGCTGTGTCCTTTATAAGAACAAAAACTGAGCTATGTAAACTTCACTTTTACGGATACAGTAGACTAAACAAAAGTAACGTTTACTTTTCCCAGGAAACTCCATGCCTGTCAAGGGAAAGGCAGCCATCAATACTTACATTATCGCAATATCCGCATCGATTGTTGTGGTTCTTGTGGCTGTAGTTGTTTGCTTGGGCTTTAAAATCCGACGGCTAAACACGCAACTAACATCACGTCCTAGTACCACAACGAAGATCTACAACAATAACACGTTCCAGGCGGATCCAGTTAACGAGGTACCAGAAGGGTCGTCAACTAGCCTTACTCACAGGGACTTGGGTTTGGGCTACGCTAACAATGGCGCTGAAAATGACATTGAGTACGATAATGTTTTCAAGATGTCGTCTCGCCCTCTTCCAGCAATTCCTTCAGAGTCACAGAGAAGTGATCCATTGCCGAGGATTGGAAAAAGTCCTGTATATGACTGTTCAGAGGAACAAAAGTCTGAGTCAAGAGCAGCGCGTTATGCTGGCTTGCAAGGGAGAGGCATGAACAGTGCTGAAGTAACTGTGGCTGAGCCTGCATCTTATATGTCTCTCTCTTCAAGGAAGCCAGAACATCATGATGGCGTGTACTCTGGCCTTACCTATAATGGTGAAGTGGCTATTGCGCCAAAACAGAAAACAAAAAAAGGAAAGAATAATGGTCGCTTGTATGCTAACACATAAAAGTAATAACGCTGAATAATACAGCAAGTCAGGATTGGAAAAGGAATACTTTGTAGACAAGCGGGTCGATATGATATGATTTTCTCAGTGTTGCAGCCAAAGTTTTCCTTCGTCTATTGATCTTGGTTTTTTCTAGAGCATTATATATCTTGATTCCTTTATTAAGTCTTTTTTCACATTGCAACTATATCACTAAATGCTTTATCGGTGCTTTAACTGATTATTCTCAATAACTCAAGTCGCCTCAGCTGAGCTGAACTTCTGATGCCACAAAGTGCTCATACTATCATTAGTTATTTTTCTTACTTATTTTGACTTTGATTATGCAATGCTTGGCCTGGTTTCACCTCAATTCTCATAATTTTAGCCACTAGAACTACTGGAAAGAAGAACAGTTTTAGTCGATCGGTTTGCTACAGTGCGGAAGGTAATGTCTGCTGGATCGACACTCGGGATCTTGAGGCGAAAGAACTGCTTTCGTAATGGCATTAGTAAAACAAAATTAACTTTGGTCTTACGAAATACTCCTCGAAAACAGTGTTTCCTGTTCTCTTTTGATCAGGCTTGAAGCACTGTTCTCAAAGAGGACTTGCATGCTTATATATATTCACAGAGAAAATGCACCGTACAAATATTATCTCGTGACATACCATTATACAAAGGGCGCACATTTTGTTCGGTTTTATATTCAGTTAGAAATCGCTGATGATCTTTGCAATCTGATTGGCTCTCAGCAGTGGAATATATTCACAAATTGCACTATTTTTTGCTCAAAATCGAACCTTTTCCCCAGCCAATAAGGAAAGAACAATAGAACAAAACAGCTATAATCAGATTTCAAGGCTTATTTAAAGTAACCAATCAAATTGCAGGAAAACGAACGAGAAAAAGAAAGCCATTCTGAGAAGAATTTTGCAAGTTTTGTTCCCAAAAATTTGACAAAAAAATATGGAGAATTTAATTGTTTACCGTTTTGTGAATGGTGGCAATAAGCTCCTTCAGGCAGAAGACTCACATCTCGGGTAGTTTCCAACTCTCAGTGTCCATTTTGTGTCCGCAATTTTTTTTACCAGCATTTTGGATCAAAACATATAGGTACTGACTAAAGTCCTGTATTTGAGCGGTTTCAAATCGATGTTATCATTTCACGAATGCTTTCAGACCAAAGTGCACTCCACTCAGTTCAGTTACCATTATTAATCAGCACTACGTTTGTAAAGCCTTCTTTTGGTAAAGTGAAAAAGGAGGAACGATCGCAAAGTTAAGATTGACGTTTCCTTGTTCAACTTGTCTATTTTCGCTCTTTGGGTTGTTTGTTTGCTTTTTGTTTTGTTGTTGTTGTTTCTTACTTTTTAAATAAAAAAAAGGGTCCTTCTTTTTCCTTATTTTTCTAATTGTGATTAGCGGATCACTCGTCCATCCGAGTTAGTCAGAAAATCCTGATTTAGAAAAAAAAGTACATATTCATAGCAATAACTTCATTCACTTCATAGCTGAATCGTGGTACAGATGCGGACCAATTGAAGAAGAAGGTAGGAGAAGCTAGTAGCAAAAATTAGTAATGTAGCACTTGTAATTTTGAACAAAAATCATCCACATATAATCAATAAAGGTATTAATAAAAATAAAGTAAGCCTTGGCGGGTGTAGCCATTTCCGTTTTGCAAGAAGTTTCATCAGCCAGTGATACCACGGACTGCAACTAAGCTAACAGGGACCACTGTGGTATAAAACCATGTGACACCTGAAAGGGGAACTCCGGTGAAAGAATGAAGTTATTTACGATATTTGGCCTCTATCTCCAGTTGGAATTTCTAAAGACATTATTTGCCGATCTTGTCATACAAAAGAGACATATGACCTTAAAGATGACCAAAAATTCAAATAGACTTCCGCCATCTTGAAAATTGCCCGCTTGTTCAGAAATCGGTCAGCTTACCATCATATGACATAAAATCGTCCAATACGATATTTCCGCGCCCTCTAGTTGTGTACAGTATTTTTCGCCAATAAATACAGAAATTGATGTTTTTTTCTGTCGCGAAAAAAGTCGATATATGGGATGAATTACGATAACTTCGATGGCGAGCAAGCCTTGCAGAGATTTACAATCGAGCTGCACCCCTTTGATCCGCTTGCAAACTCGGATGATGCCAAGCTCCCGCAAGCGACTAAAATAATTAATTTAACCTAGCCGGCATTTGTCTCGACCTAAATTAAACTCTTGAATATTCACGACCGAGGGAAATTAAAGAACTAGGGACGTAAAATAAGACTTGGCAGGGAATTCTTAATTCATGTACTTCCATTTCAGCGTCGTTTAATCCATGCCAATCTTCTTGCCAGTGTTTCAGAAATGAATCTTCGTTCCTCTGTGCTTGCCCAAAAGGAATCAAAGGATTGACTGGAAAGCTCTGTGAAGAAAAAATCATGCGGCTCTTTTAACTTTAAATTTTTCTTTGATATCGGGGTATTCGTAAAAGGATGCTTTTTGGCCATTCTTAAACTTCAACACTATTTATTTCGAAAAGAAAAATATAAAGCGCAAATCGCAATTAAATACAGAATTTGAACGGGAATTTGCCGGAAGTTGATTACATTTGATATAATGATCTTTATCTTTATAATCTTTATTGACTCATTCTTAGCATTATTACAAGAAAATGCTAAATACAGTTGAACCTCCACTAACTCTCTTTTGTCTCGGTGAACGGACCATAATTCTTATTTTATTTTTTTCTCAGTGCGCGAGTGGGCGGAATGCAACAAATCCTGCAATCTGATTGGTCCCGGGAGCGGGTGGAATTTTCTCATCCGGCTCTCTCACGACGGGCGGAATCCTAGCCTTCGTTGCCTGAGCTTGTGTGATTACCTTAAATTTCCAGGTTTTTTGACACCGATTTCGTTTACATACAGACGTTATTTTTCATTAGACAAGAGGTTTGGAAATAAAATTCAAATAAGAATATTTCTCTTTGAAACGTTCAGTTTGTGAGGTGCGAGTAAACAATTAAAAAACCAATCTCCACAATACGAGCAGCATTTTGATTATTATCTGTATACCAGACAACATCCACAGGAAGGGAATCTGCGACCGACTGTAAAGATAAAGAAACAGCAAGCAGCTCGCGAAAAGTGGAACTCTAGGAACTGTCTAAATCAGGCCTGAACTGGAGGCATCGGAATAAACGATCTGGTGTACTAGAACGACGAACTCCATGTCTGCACTTAGGACTGCTCACAGCCGTGGAGAATACTCTCGTCATTATTGTGACAATGGCAATATTGCACAATTTCCCCCTTGTGCATAAAGAGAAGGATTTGGATGAAGATATCAAAGATAAAGGTGTTCCATTTGACATAATTGCTGCAGATGCAGGTGGGAATGCCAAATGCCGGCTGAGTACTTTTCCGCTTAAAACAATTGATTAATGAAAATTCCTTTAGGGTCCCTTCAGAGCGTAATACGAAACTAAGGATGCACAGTTACTACAGTTCCTTTAATTATAAATGTATTACTGTTATTAAGAATAGGCTGCAAAACTACAAGATAGTGAAAGAATTCTCTCCTTCAGTATCGTATTCAGGAGGAAAACTAATCCCCATGTTGTTGCAATCGTGAACCAGCTCCCATTTCTTCAATCTGAGGACTGCAGTTTTCATGTTGTGTTCTTTTCTTGCCATGGTCAAGAACCAGACTCTGGTCTTTTGCGTTTGCACCTGTCAATTTAATGGTAATTTGGTCTCAATTAGAGTGAATATTGTAATAAATTATAATGCAATAAACAAATGACAATTTGGGACTGGAAAATAACTTACTTCTGACTTTCCACCTCCATCGTGTCTTTGGATCCTATCTTTTTTTTCAACATCATCAAGTCCACTTGCCCCGCTTCACACGTGGCATGCTCTCCTCGTCTCTCTCGGTTTACGAAACACCTTCGCCACTATTGGAATCACCGATATTGGGCGGTAATTGTTAACATCGCCGCGGTCACCCTGTTTATAAAGAGGGGTAACCCTTGCATATTTCCAGTCATCTGGAAACGTCCCTTGGCTAATGGATTGATTGAAAATATCACATATCGACATACAAATAAGGTCAGCACATTCTCTGACAAACCTAGCAGATATTTTGTCAAGGCCCGTTGCCTTTGACTTGTCTAGTTTATTTAAAAGTGAAAATACTTTATTTGGATTGGTAGGTTGGAGCTTAAACCGTTTATCTGTAACGGTAAGATATCTTTGATAGCTACCATTATCACAATGTATCTCACTGGCAAGTTTTGGACCAATGTTAGCAAAGTGGTTATTGAATTCATTTGATAGCTCCAACGGATTAGTTATCGTAAATTCGTTCACTTTTAGTGACGCCACTGACGTTTTCCCAGATTTTCGAGAAGTTAGCTCGTTTATAGTCTGCCAGGTCTTTCGGGAGTCGCTGGTGTGCTTATTAAAACTATTTTGGTAATAAACTATATTTCTTTGTTTCTTAAATAATGCCCAATCGTTAGGATCATTTGTCTTGCTAGCTTTGATTTTTAATAAGTCTCTATTATGCATAAATTCTTTCAATTCAGAGGTAATCCACGGAGAACTCCGTGAACGAACGCGCATCGTTTTCAGTGGGGCATGTTTGTCACCGATAGAAATGTACTTTTCCATTGCTGCCACATCACGTTTGGGTTGGAAGACTCGTATACATTTATCCCAACATTGAGATAAAATATCATAACGAAAATTTTGGCGATCGAAATTTCGGAAATTTCTATATGTAATAGAATTATGTCCATTAGACATTCCGTTCAGGGCAAGTTTTCTATACACATACACCATGCTATGATCACTTATCCCGATATGACAAACTCCCGAACAAGCAATCTTATCCGAGCAGTTGGTATAAATTAAATCAATTAGGATTGATGAGGTGGGTGTTATCCTCATCGGTTCAGAGATGAGCTGCTCGAGTCCGCAGACATCAGCAATACTCCTTAATTTGGATGTGTCATTATCATATCGAGTAGTGATCATGTCACAGTTCATGTCTCCCAGTACAAAAAATTCTACATTATCACTATCCAATTTCCCAATTAAGGATTCAAATGGTGAAAAAATGCCAATGGGAGAGTCAGGTGGTCTGTACTACGTAACAATCACAAAGATTTTGAATTTGGCTTATGGATTTCCAAGCAAAGATTTTCTAATGCATCCATATGTAGGTCATTTTTGTCGAAAATGTGGATTTTCCGCAATTTTGCAGAGGGGAAGGAAGGGGAAATGTTTAAAAATGGCAGAGTTTTTAGGCAACTTCCAAAAGGCTAAAAAACCAGGAAATACAAGTTGCCTGATGCCTTTAAAATGTTACTTTTTTTGTTGCTTTATTATTATCTCCTGGTTCTTCGTGATCTGGTGGTTGTGGGTTAACTGGCAATGAGGTAAGGGATTGGTTTAGTTGCTTGTTAGTTACTAGGGTTTCGTTCTGGAAATTCATGCTTCTACTGAACTTGCTGCTAATGGCCTAAATTCTTGGCTAGGGGATTGAACTGAACAATCATTACCATGTAATTGTAATGAATTTCAGGCAACTATTTCTGATACCAGTAGCCCATGAGTAGGAGCCTCCATATGCAGTAGTAGATCCTTGAGTCAACCCTTGCGCGTATCTTTCTATTTTCAGCAGCAGACTCGCAAATACATAAATTTACTTCAATTTGCACCATTTACGTACATTGTTAATGCTATTTTCGTATACAAATTAAGACGAGACTTTTTTGAACATCGAGCAATAAAGCGCGGCAGCGGCCAAAAATCCCATAAGAGCTTGCGCGCATCTTACTTTCAGATCCTTGTACCGTCGGCCATATTGTGTCGTGGTGGAAGAGCACATAAAAGTTTTGTTGAGTGCAAGCGATTAACCAACCATTTTACACAGGTATTTAATTCAGTCACTTCGGAAAGATCTGTAAAGCTTTGAAAAACGTTTTAAAGCGGTGAATTCATTTGTTTAGTTTAACCTTCTTGCAAGGTTTAATATAACCTGTACGCAAATTGCTCGAAAAGATCTGTTTGCCGTAAGATTTCGAGTTCTCTGACTCTGCTCAGAGATCCAGTCTAGAATTAGTGTGTCAAGACTAGCTTTTGGACTATCTTGAGATTGTAAACCTACGATGAATTCTTATTATACTTCTATTAAAATAGCGTGAACAGTTCTTTTGTCATTGCCTTGTCTGTGATCGGTGATCTGATATTCGAGGTAGTCAAGTTGATGTGGAAGCAGGCTTCTGTCACTTGCGTTACGGTTCAGTGAGGTTTCTTACAGATCGTTATCGGACTGCTGTTGTCGTTACAGCTCGGTGTACTCTATCGCTAGACCTCGCAAAAGGTAATTTTGTCTTTTTTTTTTAAAGGTATTGAGTATTCGTGGGTAGGTTCCCTTTAGAGTTTATTTTCAGCTTATCTCCCGCACACTTCTTCGGTAAAAAGGTTCGTGAGACCCCCAGTGTTAAGTGTTTCCTTTTCAGTTCCCCCTTTAAAATTACACACATCAAGATTGTGTTCAGCTCAGCTTCAATTGTCAACTTTCAATTTCGATTGTTGAGTTGAATTTATCATAAAATTTGCCACAAATGTTTCACTTTCCAATTCTCCAGAGTTAATTCTAAAAAAGAAACTAGTCCCAGCTGAGCCTCAGAGATTGTAAACAATGTCTTCATGAGTACTTACTTGTAGTATATGTAAAAAACCTACAAGGAAGGAAGAATCTCGTCCCATAAATGACATTAAAGGGAAAGTGATGGGACGAACATGTCAAGCCTGTAGGAATACCACTATCCGCCTCTGATATTCAGCGTCCAAATGCACAACTCCCCTGTACAAGCTAAAACATTTAAAGTCACTACCAAAGTCAGTAGATGGTTTGTCCCCTGAAGCAAAGAAAACTTTTTTTGGAAAATAAGTTTGGCTGTGTGGCCTCATAAGCAGTTTAAGGTGCTGTGGTGCATGTTATGTAAGGTTGCACAGGCTGTCACCCAGTGTAAACAAAAGTGTTTCACAGCCCCCGTCCGCAAACAATTCTATTCAAAATCAAGTTGGTCGTCCCCCAGTGTCATATGAACTGGTGTCTAAGCGAACTCAGCGGAGGATTCGAAACAAACTTAAAAACTGCGCAAGGCAAAAAGTGGCTGAACTTAAAACAGAAGTTGAAAACATGGGTGCCTCAAATGAAGAGATCTGCCAGGAAATTTTTAAGGCCAATTCGATGGGATACAGTTAACATTCATATTTTCAAAAAAAAACTTTCCTTTTTTTAACTCACATAGTAAAATTCCACCATGCATATTCTACCTTATTAGTTGGTTTTTCAGTTTATTTGGATTGATAATGAAAAGATGAACACAATTCAAGGATCTCCCAAGCCCGAGAAACTGAAAACATGGCATACTGTCATGCTTGTATAACAGGGTAAAAGTTACTAACCCTACAAAATACAGTAAAAACCTACATATTATAAGAACCTAGAATTTTCGAGGTCAGGCTGAGCAGGTTCTAATATTTTAGGCTAATTTTTCATAATTCAGGCTGATTACATGTAGTTTCTTAATAGGTTCTTATTTCTCAGAGGAACAACATCTATATTTTATTTCATAAGATATTTAGACAGTATTGCACTGTAGCTTTATGGAAAACATATTTCTAGAGAAAATCCAATAAAATGCCAATCAAAGAAAACATATACACAATAACAGAAGTTTTCTCAAGGGTGATTTTTTTGTAAAAGAACCTCTTTTTCTTTGCCAGCCTGAAAAGGTTCTTATATTTTTGGGTAAAATGCCAAATTTCAGCCTGTACTAGGTTCTTATATGTGAGTTTGTACTGTATGCATTCTTCCCTAAAATAGAAAACTAATCCAGGCTATCAAGAGTACTTTTTTTGCATTTTAATAATCAGATCAGAGTCAGCAATTATTACTGACTAATTCAACGTCAGGACATTTTTCCTTTCCGCTTGATAATAAAAAAAAATAAGACCACAATATTTTTCATCTCTATCAGTACTTTCCACAAATACTGGCTTTAGCAACTTTTGGAAATATGATTGTTGATTCGCACCTACGTTCGAGGCACTATTTTATGGCAGGATCACGCCAAGACCCTGTAGATTTTTAGACTTTTATCCGTACTAGCTGCTCGATAAGTCGTTGAACTAGTCGACTGAAAGAAAAATATTACACAAGTAGATTAATGTTTTGGAATGCCGAAGATAGGCTAAAAAGGAATGGAACTGATTTCGTGAATATGTACTTACAATTTGCGTCTTCTAATCTACACGATCTTATGGTTTGATTTCTTCTGTTGACTGTCTTTAACGTTCTTAATCGGAGGTAAGTAAAAAAGCGATTTGCGCGTTTGCAGTACAGTGTCGATTTATATATTTCTGAATTTCTAATTAGTTGTCACCTTTCAACTCACGCAAACTTGCTGTGATAAATAAATTGCAAGAATAGTTGCATACATTAAACCAGTAAGCGAAATAACTTAACGCGCGAAGTGCGAATCAATTGTAAACATGCGAACCTCACCCTCTAGGAGGTGTTTCTTACTAGAAGCAAAAAGTAAAAGGAGCAAGCCATTGTCTTCACTTCTTTCAAATTCTATTCAGGAAAAAGTGAATGTTCCACATGCAAATGCTAACATCATGGAGGCTTAGCTCTCAGCTACTCCAGAGAGAAGCCTGGAAGTCGCAATCGGGTTGAACTGTTGAGCTGTGTGGCACAGCAATACACAAATAAGGAAATTAAGCGAATGTTCAGGTTTACTAACAGTCAAGGAGAAGAAGTATCATGCACAGACTACGAATTAACAAAAGCTGGACTTCATAGTAAGATGTATGGTCCAGGAGCAGCACTTCCGAAAATAAGACACCAATGTAGTCATAAACTTCCACCAGAAACCATTGCTTTTGTCTTGGAATTTATCCATCATCCAGACAGTGAAGAGTATTCATCTTATAAAAGTGCCCCCTGTGATGGAAAACAAAAATCATGGATAAGTGAATTATTAGGAGGAGGAAATCAACCTGTTTTGTGGTTCAATTAAGCAAAACAAGTCTGCCTTTTATGATAGATATACATTGTAAACAGGAATGTGAACAACTGGAGATTAGACGTATAAGCTTTAGTACATTTTTTAAGGGTTTATCTGCAGGAAATTTCAAAATAATGGCAGAGAAGGCAGGACTCTAACATTTGGACTGCGTAGATTATATGTGTATATTAATGTTTACATAAGCGGATAATTATATTTTTATTTTTATTTTTTTTATATGTATTAATTTTACTCGGAGACACTAGCTCTCTCGAGCTACTCAAAATCTGAGTTTAAATAAAGTTGTATGTTGTTTGTATGGACAGAACTTGGCGCAGAGTATTTCATCCTTGGTAGATGAGCTGCTAACTCGTTTAGGTGAAATGCTGAGGAGCCAACGTAAACCATGACTCCAGGATTAATGAGCAAAGCAAAGAAGTTGAAGGATAAACAAACAATGTTAACAAATAATATATGACTGTTTCCGGTACAAGAAAAGTCAGAACGAACATATTTTTGCTACAGTGGTACATGTTCCAACACCATCTAACAGGATATTTCAATAGCTTTGCTCTTTCTACACCCCAGCAGTCTAGCTTATGTTTTTTGGCATCACCTTCACTTTTTATCAATAAAGATTTGGTAATGCAAAGACAGGCAAAAATTAACGGTAAAAACCGACGTTTCGGTGTCTTCATGACGCCATTGTCAAGGAGAAATAAAAATTACAAAGTTTGCGTTTAAAAGTTTAAGATCAACAAGGGTGAAATCTTGGTTTCGTATGATGTCTCCTCGTTGTTCACAAACGTGCCTTTCGACGAAACAATAGAGATCCTGGTCAACAGAGCCTTTACGAACAATTGGTTCAATACAACGCACAATCTTGCCCTTACCAGAACGGATCTTGTCGATCTCCTAAGCGTAGCCACTATAAAGGCCAACTGTTTCAGTTTGACGGAGCTCTTTACGAACAGACAGATGGCGTTGCTATGGGGTCCCCTCTCGGGCCCTTATTAGCTAACGTCTTCATGTCATCCATCGAAGATACCCTCAAGCGGCAAGGAAAACTTCCATCCTTTTACCGTCGATATGTTGATGACACGCTCACTGTAATGTCTGATTTAGCAACAGCAACTACTTTCCTGCATACCCTCAACAGCGCCCACACTTCGGTCAAATTCACCATGGAGGTGGAAAATAATGGCAAGCTTCTTTTCCTTGGCACCGAATTACTCAACCATGCACCTCGGATTGAAAGCAAGGTTTATGTGAAACCCACAAACACGGGTCTACTATTACACTATCAAAGCCATGTAGACAATCGCTACAAACGGAGCTTACTGACAACCATGCTTGATCGCGCACACCGATTATCTTCCTCCTGGACCTTTTTCTCTGAAGAGTGCGATCGCCAAAAGAAAGTTTTCGCACACCTTAGATACCCGGAACGCTTGGTAAATTCCACCATTAACACCTTCTTACAATCTAGAATCGTTGAGAAGCAGCCCTCACAGACGCCCAAACAACCAAGAGCCATTGTTCGTGTGGTCATACCGTTTAAAGACCAGGAATCAGCAAATTATGTTAAGAAAGAGCTCAAGAATCTCAGCATAAAGGTGCAGACAACTGTCCAGCCAGTATTCGTTAGCCGCAAAATTGACCAAGATCTTAAAGTACGCGAAACTAAGCCACAGATCGTCAACCAACAACGCGTCGTTTATCGTTTTCAATGTGACCTGTGTGATGCGGGTCATGTGGGCTATACGCGTGGACACTTACACACACGTGTGGATGGACATAAATAAAAGGCATCTTCAGTATATAAACACTACCACGAACAGCACGGCGAAGTCCCAAAAGACCTACTGAGGCGATTTAGCATTCTGAAAAAGTGTAGAAATAAGTTCGATTGTTTGGTGAATGAAATGCTTTTCATCAGAGACCTAAAACCCACTCTGAACGTGCAAAGCGATTCAATTCGCGCAAAAGTATTTATATAATTAGCTTCAAACACTGTATGCTAATTTCACTGATGTTACACCACGCCGCAAACTTTGTAATTTTTATTTCTCCTTGACAATGGCGTCATGAAGACACCGAAACGTCGGTTTTTATCGTTAATTTTTGCCTGACCTTCACTTTTTTGAGCAATAAATAGTCTTGGAAATGATGTGAAATTTCCAAAAACAATGTACAAGGCAAAGAATGTTGTCCAAATATGAAAAGTACAACCCTCTGGCTGAAGAACGCTCGCACGTGAAGGAAGCTCGAATGCAAGTGGTTTCGAATGCCAATTATGTAAACAAATCGAGGTATTGTATTTTCAAACTAAAATTACGCAACTGGTTCAAAACAAAACCACATTTATTTAGGTAGCACTGAAAAGCTTGCACTTTAACGTTCAGTATTGTAGTGAAATATGTCTGGTACACTATACAATGAACTTACAACAAAGCGGATAAACAGTGCTGCCATAAAGAATTCGTTAACCAATTATCTCTGCCACAAAGGAATCGCAGGTGATTGGAAAAGTTCATGATTTCAAAAGCATTTTACTATGCAAAGTGAAAGCACCAGAGATGATGTTCAAAATAACAGTATGATCAGTAATCCAGTACTTACCCAATGGAAGCAGATCTCTGGCTGAAAGGGCGATGCTTAGGTTGAGAAATGCACTACCCTGCAAGTTTGAGGCGAGATCAGACAACCGGTTCAAATACATTTAAAGAAAATAATGATCAAATCAAGTGTAGAACATCTAGAAACTTTCAATTAAGACGTGCAATCCTTGGTACAACAAGATTTTTGCTGCGTAACCTGACAAGAAACAAGTAAATAATATGGGTTTCGCATAACGGTATATTTTATTTTCAATTCCCAAACGCATAAAAATTCGCGGCTGTATATGTCCCGCTTACACTGAAACAACTAACAAAATTACGGTTTCAACAGAACAGGTGAAGTCAAAACGTTTATTCTGAAGTGTTTGCAGTTCCATAAAGTTGACAAATAATCTCGTTTGAGCTTTATTTTCTCAAGGGAGAATTTCGCTCAATGAATGAGAGAACGCAAGTTCAGCTCGACCGGTTTACCACTCGACCATTACGCTAATTGTGTTTAGGCCTAATTAGGCCTAAGGTTAGCTTTTATGAATGTCTAGGATAGTTTTTACTCTCTGTATTGTACTGTGATTCCGAATTCCGGATTCCGGGTTTTAGGGTTGCCCACTGGAGACTCCATGGTGAGCAAGGGTGAAATGTGGGTATTTGACTCGAGCTGCATCACGCAGCCACAGAGTCAAATATCGACTGACAGCATAGCTCATAACTGCATCGCGCAGTCACATTGAGAGCATCATTGAACGATGCGGCCAACCAACCACCAAAGTGAGCGAATGTGAGAAAATACCCACGTTTCACCCTTGCTCACCATAGAGTCTCCAGTAGCTCAGTGGTTAGAGCATCCGTACTAGATCACGAAGGGTCGTGGGTTCGATTCCCATCTGGGGCTCGGGTTTTTTCCGAGTTCCCAGTGGGTTCAATTGTAACACCTTTCATTTAATATGTGTTAAAACATTTTCTCACATTCGCTTATTTTCGTATAATTCTAAAAATAGAAAGATATGCCCAAACGTTGACTCAAAAGGGCGTGTATGGGAGAGGCAAGCTCATACTCATGGGCTCCCTGCGGTACAGTATTTATCTCCTCAAGTGGTTGGTTCATTCGCATTGTCAGTGCCTATCTTTATCATAGCTTTAACCACTCACCTCTTTTCCAGACTTACGCAATTTAAATTCAAGTGAAGCTGACATTTAAAATTTCTAGTATCTCACATGATTGTTTCTCAATCAACGATATTTTGATCGCATATTTGTGCCATTGTTGATGCTCAGTTTATTTTATGATTAATGATATACATCAAAACGTTTTTGAATCAGCGTGTTGATTGGCTGAGGGCACGTCAATAAATCCCAAACAGAGAGCAGAAAGTGAAATTAGTGCAATAAAAGTGATTTTTTTTTGGCATGTATATCATTAATAGCATGATTTGTTTCGTAACGTGCAGTTTGAAAGAAATAAGCACCACGGGCTCGTGCAATTTTGTTCGTCTTTGGAGAAATTCACTCGTGCTCGTAATAGTGCGATTATCTATCCAAAAAAAATGAAAATTCAACTTCTTGTTAAAATTTTAAAAACCACAAAATCATCATATTGCATGTAGAAATACTCACCAGTTGATGATATTTTTCGACCTTTTGTTTGTGGCCCCTCACACCGTGAAAAAAACGAACACTCTGCTTCACAAGACTTACCACGTACCTTACGCTCTATGCAGTATTAGTCAATAGGCCACGTTCGATATATCAATATTCACACATGGCTACCAGGCTTTATGGTTAAATTTGAATATTGTTTTGTTTAGAAATCTCCCCTTGGACTTGTGAGACAAAGAAAACTGAGCCGTGAAATTAGACCATAAAGTCTCGTAACCATGCCTGGATATTGATATATCGAACTCTGCTTATTGCACCCAAATTGATTATTACTGTTAGTATAGACGGCAGCTCAGGTACTTTTAAATTATGAAAATTATGAGCTGAAGATGCCCTCATATTATGCTAATTAGGCAGTGGAATGAAACTGCATGAAAAAGACAACATTTCATTGTTACGTTACGTAACTTGCATTTCTTAAGATACATGTATTGGGCGTGACAAAAATCTTCGATGCCCCACAAGTAATTATCAATATGAGGAGAATAATTATTTTTTTACATGAACACCAATCTAACTAAAGCAATGGTAAAACAGGAACAATTTATAACAGGGCATAGTTTTTTCCTGGTGGTTTATCTCTTAATAACATGTTACGAAATGTAAAAAAAGAAAACTCTTATGCTGGTCGACAGTCATCTTTTCTGACAAACGGTTTTGAAAAGGCTACTCAGTTGAAAAGTGCCTTTCGGTGAAATGTTGTAGCATTTAAAAGTAGAATATACTGAAAGAAACAAGAATACTGAGAAAAAATAGTTATTTCAGTGCCGGTGGCTGGCCTGGGGTTTTTCTTTTACATTCAGAGATGATTTTCATTCGGATATGTCACAGATATCTTTATTTCCCGACACGTGTCTTGTTATGTTTGTGACCAGTTTACGTTTGGGATGAATGATTGTGTCTGACAAATTAATTTCTGAGCCAGGGAATATGATATCTTTGATCTTCAAAAGTAAATGCAAGCAGTGCTGTAAATGTTGGCAAATTACTCACCTTCAATCCCAACGCCGAAAAGCGCTTCGATGCTCCTTGTGAGTTTCTACCTCATGACTCTAGTTACCCAAAACACTTCGGTCATGGTGAACAATACCAATACCACTTGCCCGCCTAATTGAGAAATACCAATACCACCTTGAGCAAATCGAGATTGATTCCCCCAACAACATCTACAAATTTATAGGTTGTCTCTTTAAACCTCTTTTACCCTTTTGCTTCTAGGTTGGGTCCTCGGGTTTTGGCCTCTGGGTCAAGTCTTTTGTCTACCTGAACGATAGCCTACGTGTAGCCGCACCCTTCCCCCCAAAAGAAAAAACGAGAGGAGGGAACGTCTACAAACACAAATCGTGTTCCGTGACGTCACTCCTTTTGCAAGAAAATGTATGATGGTTTCTCATTGGTCACTTACCTTAGTCAATTCTTTCGAGAACACAGATTGGTGAAAATAGATTGTGCCGTTGACTCCACTCGCTTTTTCGCGCCATGATGATAACAGTGAGGAAGGAAATGATGCAAAAGGAACATGAATGGTTTGCTTATCTTGAGTTGGAGATGGGCTGTAACTAGCTAGCCTGGGGCTAGAAGTTCCCCGCCGCCCCTCCCCCCGTTTTTCTTTCTTCTTTCGTGTGGAGGGTACGGCTACACGTAGGCTTGTAGGCCAAGGAGGGAAGGGTTAAAATTAGATTTTTTTCTTTATGAGAAAGGATGTCCATGGCATTAACAACAAAGTAAAACAATGCAATGCAAAAGAAAGTAAGGACTACTCCCAAAAAAGGAACTTTAATTTTTAATTTGTGCACATGATCAATCGCCATGCGTCATCAATATTTGTTAAATTTACAACATCGTGACCATTTTTAACTGTCTAAATTCCCATGAGTATTTCCCAGAAACTAGTTTGCCAGAATTGAGAAATCTATTAATTGTTTTAATTAAAATTGAGATGGCAATTTAAAAACTTGAACTATCTTGAGTTTCCAAGGAAATGATTCCTTGGTTGTCGTGTGTTTGCCAGAGTTGTTCGAAAATATCCCTACTGTTTGTTTTGGTTTTGAAGTTTTCGGTTACTAGTCAAGCGTGACTGACTCCCGAATACGTTTGAATTTTTAACGCATGCTCAACACGAAATGTCGAGCCGGCTGGCAGTCTACTTTCCTCTTCCCGACTTATCTAGGAAGATCGAAAGAGACTCTGCTCGCAGAGTATAAATTGGGGACCTGTAACTTGAAATCAACAAATCATTTTGAAACAACATATACAATATTTGATATCTCAATACATGTGATTTTGACGCTGTGGGGGGATAAAGAAAAGTAAACGAAACAAACTAAATCAATTTCTTGAAGACTTCTGGTTTACTAGCATTTATTTTGCAAAAACAACATTGCGAGATGGTTTTGATAGTGAATCCTTATCAACGTTCAAATTCATGAACAAGTTATTTCAGCCATTTCTATATCTCTCCATCTGAGACAACCTATTTCCCTATGTTCAATAAACCGGCAACCAAGCACACCAACTGGTTTGATTTGTCTCCGACATCAGATTTCTATTCAAATAGCATCCTGTTGTATTTACTTGCTACTGTTTGCATGAAGGTAGCTTTAGCGTCCAGTAAGCCCTTCGTGGCCCGTTAAACAGAAAGTTCTTTCTCCACTTAATATTTTTCGAAATGTGACTTTTGCTGTTTATATGCAAACTTCAGTCAAGTTATTGCCTCACATCACATCAATTACATTTTGCAAAACTTACACAGTGCAAGACGTTGAAAAGAGCTGCCTTGAAAGTGCAGCCAGACAAAACAGCGGAAAATAACAGCATTATAATTGAGAATGATGGAGAACTGCTGCTGTGTGAACAAATAGATTGGTTTTTCGTCACTCCATCGCTGCCATGTCTGTGAAAGGAAACAAATGACTAGCTTCTTTTGTTTTTCCAAACGTGTCTTGGGCATCCCAGAAGGGCTATGAATACCAACTCTTAAAGTTCGTGTTTTAAGATTTATGGCTACCTTTGTTCACAGTCCAGTCCATGTCGATTCAATATCATCGTTAAATATTTGAATAATGAATGAACGAAATGTCAAGTCCTAGGAAAAGATGAAAATCACCACGTCTATCAGCGTTGTTTATGTTTTTGAGCATTAAAATATAACCCTATCAAAAGGGCCCAAAAACAAGAGCATTTACGATGATTTTTTTTTTTAATTCTTCTAATTATGAACTAATTCAACACAAGCCTTCCTCGATGACTGCTGTTAATAAACTATCGATGAAATCTAGGTCTAGCAAACCCTATCAAAATGCAAATAATGACAACTTTTTTATCTGCTAATATCAACTACCGCCGTTTCGCAACAACCATCACCACTAGTTTACTTTCTCTTTGCCATCAAAGATGAGGCGCGGCGGAGAGACTGAGTTGAAGTAGTTTCATTTTAAATTCAGGCGCGTAAATTTTTGTTTCGATCACTTTGACGCGTGTGTTTGTTTGAGATTTAAGCGTGGAACAGTATCACAACCAACCCTCTTCTCCTTTGCTACCCTCTCAGTAAGCTTTGTATTGACGGAACGAAAACTTCTTTCGCTCAATATTAGTATCCAATGGCTTTGGAAGATTTTTTGTGTGAGAAAAAAATGAAACAAGAGGATTTAATTTTAATTGATTTCGTGATTGCCACCGGCCCTATCTTTCGGTTTTTATTAATATTCTTTTTCCTCAAAGGCCTCAGGATGTGAACATAAATCATTATTTTGAAAATAAAATCATACACCACGCCAATTATAAAGATGGACGCGCGTGACTACCATTCTAAAAGTTCCTAAACTTTAACACCAATTACCTCAAAATTCAAACCTATTGTATCATAAAATTAAAAGTTTTCCCATTTTCACAAATTGCGCAACTGTCATTTGCAATTTCAATAGTGTATTCCCATTATCTGTTGAACATTGAAATTTTTATGGAGACAGTCGTGCATATAATTTACTGAGAGCAGATTTTTATATGACACATTGAATTTGAAGAGGAAGCGAAGGAAAAAAAGAAAAGAAAAATAATCCGCTGGATTTTGAGACTACATCATCAGTTACAAAGAGCTGAAAGAGGATTTGAATACTGTAAGTTGAACTATTTTTCATTGATATAGAGCTTAAATGTGACAAGGTTGTAGAAAAGTTTAATTTTCATCGCCAGATATATCAGTAGAAAGTATGGTTAAGCTATGATTATCAGACATTCTGTGTCAAGAGATAGATTTGTGTTAATAGGCGATCAGTCTAAAAAACGGTGGGTTGCCGCGTCCAGCGTCGTCTCTGCGCGAATTGTCAATACTGCGAATTTTCATGGCTGTTCTGGCTCGGTTGAACATGTTGCTATGGATTATCACTTCTTGATCCCAATGACTCGTTAAAGCTTCTGTTATTACAAATGATTCTCTTAAAAGACAAGATCACGCTGTCATTACAGATGATTCACTTAAAAGACAAGATCGTTGCTGTTTCTTTTCCGTGCGCTTCGGAAGAGCTCCGAATCTTTTAGGGTGTCTCTGTATCTTCCGCAAATAAAAGGCTTTTCAAGGGAGGAGTGTTTTTTTTTTGTCTACTGCTAAGCTAGTCTTAAAAATTTTAAGAATGGCTTAATTTCGAGTCCAAAACGTTTTAAGACTGTTGAAAGATCAAAACGCATGCTACGCTGTAAAGCGAAGCTGCATGATGCTACCTTCATATTGATCGCTGGCTTCATATTTGATCGCTACAAGGGACATGAGAAAGCGTTAATACAATGTTAACACAATATACATGTACATGAAAGTCATGTTTGAACAGCATAGTGCGTTTTAACTGCAGTTGTATAGAAGGTTGAAAAAAGACAAAAAAGAAAACAGGCTTGAACAGTTTCAGGCTGCCTTGCTGACTCAGTTTAAGTTGCCACCTTCGCTGCCGCTAAGATCTTTCGCTTGGAAAATTGTTAATAGCACATTCCTTGATGTTTCCTGAACCGCTTGGTAGGCATTAAGTCATAGCTCATATGTCTCGAAAGACAATATAGGCGCTAGGGGTGACCATTTACAATAACAATTTCACTAGAATAGACTTGACGACAGATCAAAACAGGTCAAACTCGGGCAGATGATAACAGTTTGAAATATCCGCGTAAATTTTCTAAATAGCTGGAAGCGAAAGACTTTGGAAAAAAAAAGGAAAGAAATCCAAGTTTGCTTACTGAATTTTACGACATACGCTTTCTTCGGGCTGATTTTTTTTTCTCTTTAAAACACACACTCTTGTACAGGCATGAACTAATTCTTTTACCGTACCTCGTACAGAGTAAATCTGAGTAAGCCTTGTCCATTTTGCCATCTATCGGAATGAATTAAAAGAAAGATTCTTGTTCAGTCCAGTTGAAATCCAAATCCTCTTTAAATGAAACGATAGGTTTATAAAATGGTGACACCAACATTATTGTCAAGGTAGCCAACTGAAACAGACCCAAGACTCCGCTTTCATGATTTTAATCAACCGTGCTATTTTAATCTCACTTTAGGAGGATTTCTTCAGAGAGAATTTCAAAATTTCCTTAAACATAACTTGTTTTTCATTAAAAATCAAGCTTTTATTTAGCAAATGCTTAATTAATAAAAGTTATGATCCATGGCTGGATAACGTGAGGACAGCGCAACCGCATTCACACGTCTTCGCCTTAAAATTGTTTAAACCGTAAATACAAAATCAATTAATTTCAAAGACAGAAAAAAGTAGATAAAATTTCTCAAAAATGGACACATTAACTTTGACTTAAAACCGTGCACCCCGGTTGTTGTCTTAATCAATAATTAGTGCTTCTGGTGACGTTGAAATTATAAATATTTAACGCCTTTCTTAGATCTCTTAGATTGCTTTTAGCACTAGATTCAAATAGCAATAGGTCGATAAGCAGGGACGATGGATAAGATATAATAAATTACCAACTGATTTCAATACAACGCGCAACTATAATGAAACAACGGGAATTCTTCATGTTTAGATTTGTATTCACAAGAATACATACGATTTATATTTTGAAAGATCGAGAAGTTCGTTTTTGAGAAAGCCATGGCAAAAACCAAACTATAACCGAAGGTAATTATAGCTTCAAAACTATTTTTGTAGGTAAAACACTAATACGCGCAAATATTTTTAAAGTACACTTAAACAAAGCGACGAGAGCAAAGATAAGACCACTTAGCCGACTAGAGCTCTCGGGGTATTACTAAGTTCTAAGCACTTGTCCTCAATCATGTTCCATTATACACTCAAGACTGGATTTCTTCCATTGGCAAAATCAATTCTTTTCATTCTTGCATGGTGTATAAATTTGCATTCTCGTGGTCTATTTTTCAAAATTCTCGGTAAACAACACTACTTTTATGAAGATTTTCTGGAACAAAGAGCGGAGTACAAAACTCTAGCACGCATTCGATCGAATCACTGCAGTTTTGTAGCTTTCCGATCAGTAGTACTGTGTACTGTACCCTGTTAAAACGTTTTTCCAGGTATCACCAAAATGCCCCATTCGTACAAAAGATGATATTCAAGACTTTAGAGTACTACTATGACCATACTTTTTCTTTGTATTTTAAAACTATGTTAACTGAACTCTAAGTGACCAAAGTTTTTAGCCTTCATTTAAAAAAGACACCTGTTTGTTTTGAGTGAAATTTTCCTAATTAATGGTCCACCATTACTAAC
>OX421445.1:28412348-28414848 GCA_949126865.1 Montipora capitata
GGCACCAAATAGAAACCTACCTCGCCTCTGGCTTTGCACCCAGTAGGATTGGCTGCCACATTATGTAAAACGAAAGTGCCATAAAATTTCCTATACGTATTTCAAGGAACATACATCAGAAGCACACCACCTTGAAGCGTGTAACTTGCAACTGTTTTCCTTGTAACACATCTGGGGATTTTAGGACACCAATTTTATGCCGAAATATGGAAAAATAAAATAGAATCGAAGCTGCACGCGCGGAAAAATGCGCAAGCTAAGTTACATCCAAATAACGAAATTTTTAAACTAAAAAAACCCACTTCATCTGAACTAGTGTCAAACGCTTCAAGATCATGAGCTTCTGCACACATGCAATATACATTTTTGGAAAGCCCTAAAGAAGCGGAAAATATAGATGCTAACAAGCAACCGTCTGAAATTTTATGACATTCAAGTACCCTAAATAGTACGTTATTCTTGGCGATGATTATGTCACAATTATTTTACCAGTGACTGAGCGTTATTATCTTTTAACGTATTTATGTAACGTACCTTATATTACAAATACACGTAACGTCGTCAAAGCCCACATTTTTGAAGAGAGAGAAAAACAAAAGATTTGTATAGGACAAGATTGAATTAGATAAGACTAGGTTTACACTACAGGAAATTGGTCCAGATTCGTGACGAATCCGGTACGTTTTAGTACTGGATTAGTTTTGCCGTTTACACACAAGGGGACGAATCCGAAATAAAAACTCCGCGGTTCAGTCATGTCTCCAGAGATTTTGAATCCGGAATTTAAAGTGGGAACTTTAAATCCGAAAACTTTTGAATCCGGAGAGTTTTGTCTTGTAAACGATTTTTTTCTCGAATCGTCTCTCGAATCCGGATATTTTTCCGCCTGCGATCTTTTCAGTTTGCGGTAAAACCAAAATGGAGGATCTAGTCCTAACATTGCTGGCAGTCTCTGGTTCCCTAATCTTGCTGCAGGTTCAGGCGATAAGTTTTATTATGTGTATCGCAATATTTCTTTTTTGGCGGCATTTTCACTTTGTCGAACGACGACACAACACAGAGCTTGGTAATCATTCCATCACGAATGTTACAGGAGTTGTCGTTGTGTGTAAACGGTCAAGAATCCGAATATCCTTTCAGTGTAAACGCCTATGAATCCGAATACTCTAAAATTGATGAATCCGGAAACATTTACGAATCCGGAAAAATCTCCTCTAGTGCGTAAACCTAGTCTTAGAATGTTGATCTATCACTTTGCGGCCTTGCCCCAGCACAGTCAAAAATGGATTTATCTTTAGATACATTTTGAAAAAACAAAGGGCCGCCAATTTTAACCAATCAGAAGAAGCACTGTCACGCGTGACTGCTTCAGCCATTTTTTTTTCAGGGACATGACAACTGGTTTTCGCGGGAACGGGTACTCTAAAAATAGACTCATTTGAGACTGTGCTGGGGAGCCCACCCATGCCATAACAACACTGTTATCTATTTCACTCTTGTATAGGATAAGAGTTCAATATTCCTGAGGGTTATCCGATTCATCCGAATAGAGTCGAATCTTCTGACCTTTAGACGACTCATCTTAGAGACCGTGGTTTTGCGAAAAAATACAGCAAGAAGGATAAGGGGATTGTAGGAAATATTTAGCAAATAAACCCCTTTGGGCGGCTCGTATTTCGGCTGATAATGTCCGCGACTGAGACTTGTCCGAAAAATGAATATTACCCCGAGAAGCGAAGCTTCAAGGGCACATATGAAATTCTGAGGACAATCTCTCAGGCAAGGACATTATCAGCGGACATACCAATAAGCCAGAACGGGGTTTATTTATTTTATAACCCTCCCATTAATTTTCATATCGTGTAAAAAAGACCGCTCTAAAAAGCCAGTGTTGATCTGATGGCGATGTACCCTGCGAGCAGTTGGTTTCTCCTACGCTTCCCGAAAGAGAAACCACTGCGAGCGACCGTTAGTTTCTTTGAGTGAGCTGCCGTCCAGCACCAAGGACGAATAAATTAAATTTGAACCGGTAAAACGAGTTAGTAAACTTGTTTTGGCGCTTGCGCGTGTTTTTAGCTACGTAACTGCTGCGTTTGGGCGAGCCTGCTGTGTAGTAATTTCCTGCGAAATAAGACGAAGTGATGTCAAATAAATCACGTGGGTTGTGACGTACTGCGCACATGCTCGATGGAAAATCAAACGGTTGCTCGCAGTGGTTTCTCTGTCGGGAGGCGTAATAGAAACCAACTGCTCGAAGGGTAATGGCGATGCTTCGTATTTTTTCGATACGCTATTCAAAATTTGACTAGAGAGAAAGCGTGTCGGTCTCAGGAAAAAAATCAAATCATGTCAATTGTCACTGCAAGTTTAAAACTTACTGAAGAAGAAATTTTAATCGTGAAAGACAGAATGTGCAAAGTCTGGATGACCGTGTTGAAATTTTCCCCTCCTTCGAACGTTCGGTTTATTTCATAGTTAGTAAACAGAGTATATTTAAATC
>OX421445.1:28429848-28437348 GCA_949126865.1 Montipora capitata
ATTCTCTGGGTATGGCCCGGTGGGGTTTGCCACAACATCATTATTCCAGACTAGAACCTGATGATGGTCTTTTAAGTAGCTTGTCGCAAAGTTGCCTGGGTTGGAGGAAGCCTTCCTGATTGAGCTTGTTTCTTTCGAAATACCCACCATCTCACTTCACTCACTGAGTTGGGTAGGTAGATCTGGCACACCAACTTCTCGACGAGAGCCATTGTGTCGTCAGTGGGAATCGTTGCTTTTTCCCCCAGCTGAGAATGACCATTGGTGATTTCATCGTCAGCTTCCATGAAAGCTTTCCAGCATGTTGTTTTCCCTTTTCCGGAAAAACGCTCTCTGGGCCTAAAGCTCGATAGATTGGATAAGGCTGGATTTCTTGATGGCTCCTCCCTGTACCTGTGATGAACAAGGCTAGGTGTCCCTGCATAGGCTTGAATAACGTCTGAGAGCCAGGACGAGGACATCCCTGTCGAGGGAATGTATCCGAAGATCAGTCGCACCTCGGGATGTGGCGTCAACAGCATGTAAAATAATCTTCGTGTCAGCCTCTTCATGGTTGCTTTGCAGGTATAAAAAATATTCTCTTGTCCCCTTGCTCTCTGACCTCCATGCTACAACTACTCGTCTTCCGTTGTGAACCCCAACTTCAATAGTCTTCTGTGCCAGATAGCCCGCCAGCTCCATCTTTGTCTTGGCATGTGAAAGAAGTGTTTTCATCGGAACCCGCGCTATGTGCGTTGATGGAGTAATGTGGTAATACTCAGTAATCTGTTCCCCCAGCCTTGTTGTTCGAGTGCCTTCTTTCAGAGAAAATGGGATGGCGTATCCATCAAAAACCAATCGGAGTTCTTCATTCTCACCAAACTTCTTGAAAATGCAATTAGTGAAGTGATCTGCCAAATGTGAACATTTTTTAATCCATTCAGGTTTGTCCAGGCATTGAACCTCCGCCATGGCATCTACACCTCTGTATGCTGACCATTCTGATTGACACCAGTGTCGTTGTCTTCATGTACATCTACAAGTAACTTCTCCAAAATATCCATAAAGGCACTTTTGCGGGAGCAGCGAAGCAGTGTTCCATGGCCTGCAAACAGTGGCCTTAGTACCATGAAAAACTCATAGGTACCCACAGCTTCTTTGATGTCAATGTTTGATCGACTTTTGTATACGACCATCATTCTCGCAAACAGATTCCTATCTTCGCTCAGCTGTACAGTTTTGTTGTCAACTCTTATTTGACTTTTTTTCCTGCAGTCTTCCAAGTGCAGAGCTTTTGCTTCTTCATGGAGTCCCAGAGGTTGACTTTTTGTCGTTTTATCCTCTCTTCCGTACAAATCTTTGGAATAGTCTTTCCCCGATAATACTTGCACGAGATCCTTCTTGACATTTCCTGCATGGTATCACGACTTTCGTTACCAGGTTGAATAATGCGTCGCTTTTCTGATCAAATTGATTGGTAAAACTTCCCATTGTGGTCAGTAGCTTCTCTCCACTCTTCTCTTCGCGGCTAAACACAGTGGTTGTAAGAGCATTATGATGAGATCTTTCCCAAGAAAAAGAAACCTGCCATGCTTTTGGCTTTCTTTTGGCTTGCGCTGATAACTGGGAAAATTCAGGAGCCATCAAAAAAAACTTTACTCGAGCGTTTGGGTTCAAGTGATCCCAACCAATCCACCTAGCACTTTTTCATCTTCCGCTTGAGATGCTCAAGAGCATTGGCAGTTCCAACTGCGCATGCAGAATGCGATTT
The DNA here is from genome assembly GCA_949126865.1 of Montipora capitata. NCBI lineage: Eukaryota > Metazoa > Cnidaria > Anthozoa > Scleractinia > Acroporidae > Montipora > Montipora capitata. Next base: position 28,431,599 of record OX421445.1, read on the forward strand.
AAGCACAGTTAGATGTAGAAGCTAGTCTCCTGTTCCAACTGCTGATATAAATAACATCATATCCATAACCATTGTCATGTACCAGCAAAACACTTGATTTTCTGGGATCTTGTCATGACTGTCATCAAATGTCATCATCCGGGTAATGCCATCTGAAGACTGGATGGTTTCAACCATTTCCGTATGCGCCTTCTGCACTTCACTCTTTTTTACACTTTTGACACAAGCCGCGGTGAGATCTTCTGCAACTTTCTAGAGACGCTCCAGAAATTCTGGCTCTTGATGGAAAAAAGCATTCTGGTACGTGACAAACAGAGCTTGAAGTGTAACCATGTGAGCTGCTTCACCTCTTTTGACATGATTACCATCGATTATTTGCTTCACAGTTGTAGGGCCATATAGGTCAGCCTTAATCCAGCAAAGATCAATGCCACTGTCGTCGATAAGGCCCCCAATTGTTCGGAGTTGCGCCATGACAATGTGCAGCTCACCAGGACATTGATTAGACAAGTCATTGAACGGGACGCGTGCCTTACTTTCCGTATTATTGTTGTAGGCTTGGCACTAATAGAAATAAAGCATTGAAAAAATTACACCCCAATGAATTTCATTATTTCCATCAGATGTGATTGGATCTACATATCAGGGCCTCAGTACATCCTTTTAAATCTTCCTTTGCAATCCACTGCCAAGTTCTATCCCAGTCAATCCCTTCCTTTTCTCTCACATACTGTCCATGCATTCTTTTCTGCTTCCATTCATTCTCCCTCTCCTTTACTTCATTCACTTTGTACTCCTTTGGGTCCACAGCCTCCGAGATGTTTACTACATTGCTATCTCCAACTTTCCTGAGTAATGCTTCTTCACTATTTTTCACATACCAACTCAAATTGTTCTCTTCTCTCCTCATGCACCTGATCAGGCCTCTTCCTCCCTTCTCTCTGGGTAAGTATATTTTAGCAACATCTCTTCTAAGGTGGAGCTCCTTATTCATTGTCATGATTTTTCTAGACTTCCTGTCTATTTCCTGAAGTTCCTCCTTATTCCATTTAATCGTTCCTGCTCCATACCACATGAGTGACACAGCCCAAGTGTTAGCTGCTTTGATCTTTTTCTTACCATTGAGCAGAGATTTCATGACAAGTTTGAACCGCCTTAACTACTCTGTTCGGAATATGCCTTTCATTTCCTTCTCCTTAAACTTGTCCAACTCTAGAATGCCCAGGTACTTATAACCTTCGTCATCAACTTCCTTTATAGTCAGTCCATTTATCAACTTAATACCCTCACTTTTACAAAACTTTCCCCGCTTTAGCACTGCAACACCACATTTCCTAATCCCAAATTCTATTCCTATGTCTTGGCTGATCAATTTTACTGTCGATATTATTATTATTATCAGTTATTATTATTATTATTATTATTATTATTATTATTATTATTATTATTATTATTATTATTATTATTATTATTATTATTATTATTATTATGTAGAATTGAGCACAGGGTTTTTCCTTGGGGAGAAATATCCAGTCAAGTCTCATCCCGAGACCTCAATTGCTACTTTGAGGATGGCGCAACAGTCTTGGAAGGCACTGACAACGTAACAATAGTGAACGAGAAAGGACCCAGGAAAATAAAACAGATCATCCATAAAGCAAGTATGAAGAAACGCAAAAATGAACTCATGAAACAGCCATGGATCGGAAAGTTTGTGACTCAACACTGGCAGGATCCAGAAGTATCAGCCCATTCATACGACATCTTTAGACAACGGAAAAACATCCCGGATATAGTCATGTCAGTAGATACAAGCATTAGACAGCAACTCCTTAACACAAAGATCTATAGATCACAAAAGTTACACGAACAAGTAGACGACTTGTCCTGCCGACTCTGTTTTAAAGATCAGGAGACAGTATCACACGTTTTGTGTGGGTGTTCTCACATAGCACAGTCACTGTATAAAGCACGACACGACATAATGCTACGCCCCGTTTATCATGCTTTACTGGAAAGATACAATTTGAAGAATCTCAGTATTCTAATCCGTGGTACAAGCAATCTTATCCGCAACCAAGCCAAGAGAATAACGAGGCAAAGATCTTGTGGGACATACCCTGGAAATTGGAAAAATGTCCAATGAATGGCGCAAATAGACCGGATATCAGTGCATTGGACAAAAAGAATAAAGAATGGATCATCATAGAAGGAACAATATGCAACCCAGGAAAATATCACCATGAGAACTAAACACAAGAAAGATAAATATGTAGATTTAAAACTAGGTATTAAGAACTTATACCCAGGTCATAAAGTAAGGCTCATTACAGTAGTCTTTGATTTTCTCGCAGTTTACTACAAGGATCTTGAAGAAAAACTTACCAGCATATTGGATAACAACTTAGCAAAGACAACTATTGAACGCTCGCAAAAGTGGATCATCTCCCAAAACTGTGAAATAGTAAAAAGGTTTCTCTCATAAAGTGATTTTGGTTAAAGCCGTTTATGGATGATAAAGATGTATATAGTATCTTATTTGCATTGTTTTTTAAATTTCTTTTTCTTTTTTATCGTTTATAAGGATCATTCTATGAATTTTGCTACTTTTATTTTTTAGTTTTACAATATTACACCGTAATTTGTTAGATTGACCATAGTGATAAGGTTTTATAGGGTAGTTACATGAGCACCATTGCCCAGGCCTACAGGCCCGCAAAGGTTGTAAAATCATTTGAGGATATTTCAATAAAGTCTCCAATAATAATAATAATAATAATAATAATAATAATAATAATAATAATAATAATAATAATAATAATAATAATAATAATAATAATAATAATAATGGCAATAGAGATTAAAAGGATCTGGAAATCAAGGACAAAAGTGGTGCCAGTGGTAGTAGGTGCATTGGGTTCAGTGTCAAAGAAGCTGGCAGGCCACTTGGAGCAACTAGGAATTAAGGACCGAACAAGAACGATGCAAAACTCGGCACTTCTCGGATCGGCACATATCCTCAGAAAAGTGCTGATTACACTTGATTACAATTGCTAGTTATTGTTTGCAAGGCTTGTTTGTTTACTGCTGTCAGCTTAGAGGTGTTTCATCTGTTTGATCACTGTAAAATGTACACACTAATGCCGATTAATTTTGTACTTTATGCAAAAGCATAATTATTTCCATAAACAATATATTGCTTTCTGGGGTTAAAAACGGGAGCGCCGATCTTAGCCTTGGCTAAATCTATATATTATAATGAACATGTAATCAGTATTAGGAATTAGGCCAAGGCTCCTTTCCATATTAAGGAAAACATAAATGGCCAACGGGCCAAAAATTTGGGTGGCACCGAGCAGAATTTGAGAAGAATTTAGGTGCCCGAGCAAAATAAGCGACTTTCTAGAGCACTACCGGCAGGCAGAATAACCCTTTCACCGCCATAAATGCCATTTACATTTATAGATTCTACTCTGTCTAATGCCAGACGATTTTATTCATCAATGGGAAGCCCTCGGCGGTGAAAGGGATACGCCATATTACGAGCAGAATTTATCCAACCCTAATTCCAGTCGAGTCGCATCGTCAACATTTACATACAACCTCTCTCGCTGTCTTGCTGTGTTTTTTTTGTAAGTGTTTCGCGAATCGACCGCTAGCAAGACGATTCGACTGAAAACGACACGATTCGAGTCGAATCGTCAAAATTTACTCTTTCACTGTCTTAATGTACTTTTTTCTAAGTGTATCGTGAATCGACTGACATCAAGACGAGTCGACTAAAAGCGATACGATTCGACTCAATTCGAGTTCGAGTCGAATCCGAGTCGAATCCGAGTCGAATCTTAAAGATGTTGTAAGCCTCTGCCGGTTCTCGTGAATCCACTTTCAACCGACTCTGAACCCCAGGGAAAATATAGAATGATCAAAGGCGCTTCACAATCCTAGAAAACTAATATTTACAATAGATAATTACAATAAAGATGCTATTTACAATAGATAATTACAATAAAGATGCTATTTACAATAGATAATTACAATAACAGTACTAAAATAAAATAATAATAATAATAATAATAATAATAATAATAATAATAAATAATGAATAAATGAATGAATGAATAAAAAGTACATAAATAAAATTTAAAATACCAATAAGATCGTAATGGAAATCTAAAACGCTAGCTTAAAAAGATAAGTCTTAAAGAGATTTCCTAAATAGCACTAGCGAATCAATCGTGCGGATGTGCGCAGGCAAGCTGTTCCACAGCGCAGGCGCAGAGGCATGAAACGAGCGGGCACCTAAAGTTGTGCGCATAACCCCTTTTGGGCGTTCTAAAAATATTGTACAAGTAAACCACCAACAATTATTATTAGTTTCACTCTGGCATTCGGAAAAGAAAGCGTCTACTTAATTCATTACGTCATTTAAAGCCTGGTTTCCATATGATCGTCCTGATCCCTGATCGCCCCAGTCGTTTCAAATAATGTTCAGAGGCGATAGGGACGATTATAAGGAAGTTCAGTTCTATCCAAGCGATCGAGGTCGTCTCAGTCGCCCGGGTCGTTAGCGATCGTCTGGGAAGTGTTTCTATATAATCGTCCCTATCGCCTCTGAACATTATTTGAAACGACTGAGGTGATCGGGACGATTCGGACGATCATATCGAAACCAGGCTTTGCCTGTAACAGATGTGGCACTGCACGCACGCACGTCTTTAACTGTATCATATTCTTGTTTCGATCATTATTCTGTGATGATTGCTAAGTAATTGTTTTCCTTTTGCAGTTCTAAGGTTTTGCAAAGTTTACCTCAGTCAGCTAAAAAAGACGTGCAATAGGTAATCGCAAGTTTCCTCTTATAATTAAGTTAAGGAGTATCACGTCGTATTTCGCGCAACGACGTGTGCTATTTCTGCAACTTCTGAAAATACAAGTGACATTGATCCTTAACCATACGAGGAAAATTGCGATTACTTGTTTATGACATAAAGGGCAAACTTGACTTTCTTTTATTAAGAAGGCCAAAAACGCACGCTGTTGCGCAATTTCGCGGTTAGCCATTCAGTGTGCAGTTAGCGTCAATAACTGTAAAACGAGTTTAAGAAGTACAAATTGTGAGTAAGAAATGTTTGTTTTGTGAGTAACGACGCGTTAAAAATATATTTTTGTTGCGTGGCAAAGCAAGGTGTGAAATTTAATTATCGTTTCTTTTAAGTTCATTGTGCGCAACGAATGGTGCTGCATAGCACAAAGGCCTGTTTCAAGCATATGTTTGCCATTTTTTATTCATTTTCAGTAGTCTGAAGTTATTCCTATATTTATTAGTGTGCAATTGATAATTTGGAAAGGACTTGATGACCTCAGTGTTGCCAGGCACAATGCACTTACTAGAAAAACACAACAAACTAATACAGTATTCATTGCTAAATCATAAAGGTGTTGCAACATCTCTCACGGAAGCTTCCATGAGTTTACTGACCTGGTTAGAAATTTAATTCTCAAACTTATTAATAATTCATAAGCCAAAAACAAAAAAAATCACCACCTTCAAGGAAGTTTGGATATGTGATTTTAATTAGCATAAAATTTCGCCAACTTTCATCCCAAATATCTCTTAAAATACTGATTCCTTTGAGAAGCAATATCAAACACTCGAAAGAGTGTTTCATCAGGTATCAAACCACCTCGAAATCGGTTAAGGTTACTTCCCACCTTCGCGGGTGCCCTTCGGCAAAAACATTGTACGC
>OX421445.1:28439848-28452348 GCA_949126865.1 Montipora capitata
CCTCTCTTCTAGTTGACGTTATTGCATTTTAAGCCTTTAGTCCTTTGACCAATCACGATGCGTTACCAGGACCAGGCGCGCCAATAAGGGCCGATTTCCCAACTCATTCTCGACAATGCTATTACGATAATCACATAGTATCAGCCGGCTTTGAATATACGATTATCATCATTTCATGACACTGACATTTGGATTCGGACTCAGGACTCGAACCTACGATTGTTAGCTTACCTGTCACCGCTCCTAACCATGAATCCACCGAGTCGCAGCTTGCTTCAAAACACAACTAAACGCTCTACGAGCGTAAACTGGGTTTCAAGTGGTACGTGTTACACAAAAATAGAAGACACTGAGTTGGGTGATGTTGAACTGCAGCGTTCAGTTAATTTTTTCAAGTGGGGGGTCATTTAGACCATTTGATGGGTCACCCACACGTCGTGCCAGCAGTGGCCCTTTGGCTTACATGTTCTCACGTTGATTATGTCCCAGGGGCGAATCCGGAAATTCCACAGAGGGGGCCAAAGAAATTGCGTCGAGGGCGTACCCCCCTCTCCCCCCCCCCCCTCACACGCCCTCTACCCGAAAAATTTACGTTGGTGATGTATATCCATCAAGGCAATATGTATTTGAAATAAGAAAAGCTCTGAAACTGAACTAACCATTATCTTAAGTAAAACCGCCTGATGCACAGGGAAAAGGGGAGGGATCCCCCCCCCCTCCCCTTCCTAAATCCGCGCCTGTTGTCCTGTCCCGTTTCCAGAGGACGTTTTCCTGCATGCCTCGCAGTTACACTAAGCACACGTTTATTCCACACACCATACCGTAAAAGCCGGGAGTTAACAGTAAAAGACAAGCTTAAAGATCCCGTGGGTTCCAGCGCAATTTTTTCAAGGCTGGAGAGAACGCTCCGGTTAACGGTCGACCGTTGATTTGGACTCGCGGAGCATTCTCTCCCACCTTGAAAAAAAATTTCTCTGGCACCCATGGTAGCCAAAAGACAGATTTAAAAAAATGACATAGTTTGTATATAAAACTCTGAATTCCCAATTCTCAGCGAAAGATTAATGGTAATAGATCTTAAAAGCACTAAAATTTCAGCAGTCTCCGACTTCTTAAATCAAGAGGAATTAAAGGTCAATGTCATGTAAAAGGTTGATCACGTGCTAGGCAACCACAAATGTGCACGTTATCACCTTTTGTCAACGTTCTTCTTTACATTGAATGAACTACAGGGAAGAATGTTAATCGTTCGTCGTTTTCAGAGTAAAACAACGTACTTTTTAGCCAAGAAACTTTCGTCTTTCGTTTTTTGATTTTGTTGTGATATTTGACTAAATAGTTACATTTCATATGTCGGATGAGGAAACCTTCTTTGTCTGTTTTTAATCAAAACAGGGTTTGTAATTGAAAATCTAAACATCTATGAGATGCAAAAACATACTTGGGAACACGGCAACCTCAATTATCGCAAATCACAATGCTGACAAACACAAAAGCGAAGGAAAAGGTTAATAAATATAAAGTTTTTTACAAGCTGAATGTTTTTGGGTTAGATTAAAGCGACATGATAGTATTGTTGAAAATTCTTCGTGTTAATGAGTAATGTAACAATCTTCGCACTAGTAAGTCGTAGCAATAAATTGGATTAACCAGGAACTTAAAGAAATATTTTTGGCTTCTTATAAAAAACTTCGTTTTACACCATAGTGACAAAACAGCTATAGCTACCTATTAATCATTTGCCAGAAAGAACACGACTTTCTGTCATCTTTATGAAAACTGCTCGCGGGGTGTCAATTTCAAACCACGTATGCAAATTTGTTAAGCTCGAATATTACACAACACGATGAATCAACTAGACCTTCTCCAGCGAGAGATTTTATTGAAACAAACAACATATTTTCTATTAGTGGCAAAAAACCCTTCCTATTTCATTGCGTGCGTGAAATCAAGAAACCCAATTCGTGTCAAATTAACTGTACGCAACAAAATAAATTCAGGATCAAACCCCTTTCTGAAGAATCTTTTCCTTAAATTATGAAGCAAAACATGTACTACAAGCTTTCTTTCACAACAACTAACGACTAACGAGAACAAGCTTTCATTGAAATAAGTCTTCACTGTCACAACTCCAATTATGTTTTACCTAAAGACTGTGCAGAGTTGAGTACAAAATAAATGTAAATAGCCAGACAACTGAGATGGGCCTTCAGTAAGCACGTACAGATGCATTCAAGGCGTTCGATTCCCTCAATGTTTGTTTAGCCCATACAGAATTTGCCACTTGGTTTCAGTGTTGCACATATTGCACACAACGGTTAGTAAAATATTAATTTAGAAACAAAGCTCACTCAGTTGATACGGAAATCAAATTTGTTGTCGAAGTCCATTACTCCTCGCTTTTAAGATTCCAGATATTTAGTTTTCACCGCCTGTCTTTATACAATTGACTTACCATTCTTGAGCTCCATAAGAGTATATTTTGTTTAAAGATCCACTAAAACGCCATTCGCGTTACAATGACTCTCGACGTCATTGCAGGTTGCGTGCACCGGATAAAATTAATGCATTTCTTCAACCCCCTGAAACCGACCAAAAATACGCGCAGATTACTCTACCCACAAAGACACTACTTAGCAGGGGAGTGTCAGGAAAGACCAATTGCGCAACTTTTTCATTTTCTTGAAACGGAAAATAAGCAAACGAATAAATGCCACCCATTTTCCGACTGGTTTGCCATACTGGCAACCCAGAATAATTTAATTTATTTGGCATAAGACTGGGCTGTAAACGTGCCCTAACACTCGTTACCAAATTATTTTAGACCACTAACGAGAAAAGTCAGGTCGCACTTAAAACAAAGCTAACAATTTTGAAATCAGTGCTTAGGCTTAGTCATTGAATTATAGTGATTCTATTCCAGATGCCAGGCAACAAATAACAAATATTAAAGAAACTTTGTAACTTGTTCATCGTGGTCTAGTGAATAGAAGCTATTCCTATATGCCAAAGCTACGTGTTCAAATCCTGTCAAGAGACTACTTTTACTTTTTTTCTTTTTGTCTGCTACCACAAATCCTGGGATTTAAACCAGTCTATTCGGCATGTAATTATGATTATCTACTTTCCACGCTGGGTGATATTATAAGATTATCAGAATTCCACTCTCGAGAACATATTGGATTTAAACGGTACGATATTTGGCGTATACGACAAGCTTAAGACAGGCCTACGACATGACTTACATTGCCACAGCGTTCAAAAACATGTTTTAAATTGCTACAACATTTTTTTCTGACGTACACGACAATGGTAAGTCGTGTCGTAGGCCTATCGTAAGCATTTCGCATTAGACAAAAATCGTACCGTGTAAATCGGCCCTAAGAACACACGCTTTCAATTTCAAGGCACTTTTTGAGGAACCACTCGCTAGAGTACAGAACACATTAGGTTGAAAGCTGTTGTAAGAAGAAAACGTATTAAAGCAAGTGAGAAAGTCCGATATTGTCTCTGAGTTCCTGCAATTAAGTGGAAGGTAGAAGGGAGGCCGAGCTAATCCCTGCCTTTGGCAAAAAAGCGTCTCTTCACAAACGCACGAATCAGCTGAATGAAATGTTATGATATTTGTACAATAACGGCAAAGCAATGAAACCATTTACAAAATGAAAATAAGTTTGCCCGGGGCAATTACAAAAATTAATAAAAAATGCCCTTTGTCTCAGCAAATCATCACTTAGTAGTTTTGCCCTCTGTTATAACTAGCATAACTTAAGCTATTTTAAACTTATGCTAATGAGAAAACTAATGTGAAGTACCTGCAAAAATTAAGGTAAATTTCATATTGACAATCTCCCCTGACTTTAATGAACTATCGTTGGTGTTCAGTGAAAAGCAATTCGACAAGTTTCAAGCCAGCTTGAAAGAAACTCCGATGGGAACACCATGGCCATACCATCGCGCTCTACCTCTGAACTATCAAGCCATTTAGGTGTTCATCGCGCATCTTCGTGTTATCTCCTGGTAGAAGTAGAGGTATGATATAGGCCATATAAAATACCTTGTCTTTCAACTTAAGTTTTAAACTGACTTTTTTTAACCTGCGGAATGAAGTAATGAACCAGTTCGGCGTTTCCCAAAGGCTTAGCGGGGGGCAGAATAAAAACAAGCATGTAATTTACGTCTTGTGTTGTTGCCATCCAATTTCCTGTATTTGCGATAATGGCTTATATGCATCTGTTTTTTGAAACGTTGGACTGGCTTGTTTTTAAGTTACAATGATGAAAATACGCATATATCCTAAATATGGCCGAGTGCCTGAATATTCATGCCGGTCAACTCCAAATAAATATTGAATTTTTTCCATCTTCCTTCTTCTCAACAGATTATCCTTCACTTACCAACAAAATAAATAAGACCGAACAGACATGATTGCCTTAGTTTACTTACTCTTCGCCGTCGTAACAGGTATCATTTGTATGGTTGGTGTGCTGTTGAACGGTCTCGTGTGTTTCGTGTTTTGCAAAAACAAAAAACTGCTGAACGCTCCAAATATTTTTATCGCTAGCGTGGCGCTAAGCGATTTACTCTACTGCATTTCATCTCTACCTCTTCTTGTCATTTCAAACGCACATGAAAAGTGGATTTATGGGGACATTGGTTGTAAAGCAACAGCGTTTATTGCTACTTGGAGCGGTTTGACTTCTCTGATGAACCTTTCAATTGCATCATATGAACGAAATTGCACATTGGCTTTCCTCTGCAAAAAGAATCAGACATTTACCAAAAGAAAAGCAACTTGTTACTCGGTGGCCATGTGGCTGTACGCCTTGTTCTGGAGTCTAATGCCATTATGTGGATGGTCGGGATTTGAGCTTGAGGGAATTGGCACAAGTTGTTCAGTTAGATGGAAGTCAAAAAATGAGCTGGACTTGTCTTACAACATCTGCTTGATAACAGCTTGCTATGTGCTGCCAGTTGGTGTCATCATTACTTCTTACTACAAATGTTGCCGCGAAATTACCAAAAGTACATGGAGGGCAAAGACAACATGGGGGAGACAGTCACCCTTTACGAAAAGAGCCTTCGAAATGGAGCGGAAAATGATGTCCTTATTTGCGTTAATGACAATGGCATTTCTTATTGCCTGGACACCTTACGCCGTAGTATCATTGATATCCATGATCGCCGCACAAGATGTGATCAATGATGACGTGGCATCGATCCCCGCATACTTTGCGAAATCGTCATGTTGTTACAATCCTATCATTTATGTCTTTTTATACAAAAAATTGCGGCGGCAAATGAAGCTTGCAGTGCGACGTGAAACGTGCACCAACAGCAGCTCCAGAAAAGGGACATCATGCGACTACACCATGACCTCTCATTCTGAAAAAAGACGACAACGTTTTACCCATGAAATAAATTCTTTCACGCGTTCTCGTCCTGAAACTGTGTGAAGGAAAACTAGGGAAGGACAACTAGGGAAAGAAGCGCTGTGTTGCTACGCTTCAAATGCACCTGTCACATCGTCCACTTGTGTTTCGATCTTTGCCTTTCCCAACGAGTCAGTTGTTGCATGGTAGCAAATCAATTTCAAGGGGTCATGCAAAAGTTACAATTGCCACAAACAACGCAAAAAAAAAAAAATTGAGCGATTTTTTTGCCGGGATTAACACTACAATGTACCCGAATTGCTGATTATTATCCCCTTGAAAACGATGTAAATGATAAAATGGATCGATTTTTGTTTTTTTATTCGAAAGCTAAAAAAAACACGTTCATAAACTCACACAATAAAATTAACTTTAATGAACTTAAATGTTACTACAAGAGAGTACGCTTAGACCCAATTTTAAGACCGCACATCCCATCCACGCATATACGCACCTTTGTAACACTGGTAGGTTAATTACTTAATTATTCCATGAGTGCGCGTTGGATATGAGATGGTAAATAGCCAACGAAGTGCGTAGCGCCGAGTTGGCTATAACCAGTCCCATATCCAACAAGCGCCAATGGAATAATTGTTTCATTAAATTCCGTAAAACAGCGAAAAACACGAGAAAATCCGAGCGGAATCGAAAAAACGTGATGAAGATGCGATGTTGTGTAATACCTTGTGGTCAAACAAACGCAGGCTCATCACAAAAACATCTTTTGCCTTTAGCGTACTTCTAAACGTCGGAATTGATCTTTTTAAGAGAGAAATTTCGCCTTCCGGCGAAAAAAATTTAGCTTAGCGACGCTTATAGCGCAATCAATTGCCATATAAGGTCAAAGTAAGGTATACGAGTTGTAACCGAGACTGAGTAAACCAATCAGAGCACGAGAAACGCATTAACCGAGGTTGAAAATGTAATAAAGTTGATTATCATAACTGAACGAAACATGCAAGAATGAATTATTCATTTTCACATTCTTTTGTATGCACACCGGCGTTATCCAATCGTAGACGCCAAAAAGAGGTACTTTCTGATTGGGCATAGAATTAAGTGAATTATTAAAAGTAATCACGTGCGAGTACCATGCAAGAATCGATTTTGGGTGGAATTATTAAATCGACTTTCCGAGTCACTGCAGAATACACTACAATTTTGAAGCTGCACCTCTGAGGAGCTGAATACGCGGATACGCAGTGGAAGATACTACCTATCCACTGGGGATGTAATGTTCCAAGTACATTCTGAAGTGGATACGCGGATACGCGGTGGAAAATGCCACCCATCCCCTAGTAATGTTCTAAGTATATTCAAGGTGGATACGCGGATACGCAGTGGAAAATGCCACCCATCCCCTAGTAATGTTCTAAGTATATTCTGAAGTGGACAGGCGGATACGCAGTGGAAAATACCATCCATCCCGTAGTGTAACGTTCTAAGTACATTCTCAAGTGGATACGCGGATATGCAAGTTCTTTATTCTTAATTCATTATTCATTAACGCGCTTTAAGATACATCATTGTTTTTCACTCGATCATTGCGCTTTAATTGATATACTACATTCTGTTTGGCTCGAGGTTTCGCTCGAGCATTGCTCTTTTTTACAATGAGAAATACATTATTCATTAAGCTCTTTCGCTCGATAATCGCCATTAAGATACATTCATTCTGTTTTCGCTCGAGCATCGTGCTTTAGGATCGAGAAATACATGGACATCATTCTCCTTCGCTCTTAAAAAATACATCCTTTTGTTAGACGCTTCAGAAAGAATAAATAAGTGAAACGACTGCGTCCCCACGTATCCACTTTCAATATGAGCTCTCTAATCTCGTTTCCAACCTTTTCAGGGGTACGGCTTCGATGTGGCTGGGTATTCTGCAGTAAAGCCCGATTTTCTGCAAGTCAGTAACTCGTGCAAGAAACAGAACAATATCAGAGAAGTCAGCGTTGTTCTTTACCTTGCTTATCCCTCCGCCTCAAGTCATTCAATTTTCGTTTGAGTTCTTGATGATAGAAACAGGGTGTTTCACACGATTTTAAAGTCGGAAGGAAATTTCTGCTGTTAAGATTTGATACACATACTACGCAGTGCACTTTGTCACCTTCTGCAGAGGTATTCGGCATCGTCGTCATAGAATTTTTGCGTTTAACATCCTTCAGCTCAAATGATTCAATCATCGAGTGACTACTATTCCGAGGTACTGTGAGAGGTTTCAGCACTTTAACTGATACGCACCGCTTCTTTTGTTGCATGATCATTTTCTGCGTCTGTTGTGACTCTTGCCTCCTCGGCATTTTGCTGATCTCAGGACACCCATTGCTTTGTTCCGCGCTGACCAACTCGGCCATTACGTGATCTGTCTGGGTTTCAGCATCTCGGAGAGGAGAAATGACCTACAAGAAGATGTAACCAACATTGTGGAAGGTTAGGGTTTCAGTTACAGACGAACGCCTCCTTTTTATATCTATTGTTTTACCTAATTTTAGCTATGCGCTTTCAGTCTATGGGGCATCGGAGTCCGATCTTACGGTTATACAAAATTTTTTAGACCGACGCCATAAACGCAGTTTCATTTCATTGCCAGTTTTTATCAAGGACCTTTTAAATAAACTAGACCGAAACATTTTAAAGTTATTCATATAAATGGATTGCCACCCACTGAAATATATCACTCCTGTCCAGAAGACTTACATAATCATACATAATCTTAGGAAAAAAGACTGCGCACGCCCGAACATTAGTGCAGAGCGTTTTATGAACAACTTAGTAAATAGGTTAATTTTTAAGCTCCATTTATTGTAATGACATACTTTTTTAATATTTATATAAATGTAGATACTTTTATCATAGTTTTTATCTTCCGTATTATTGTAACATAAGATATGTACTTTTATCTTTTGATGAAATAAAAACTCATTATTATGACAGTGAAAACGTATGGATGCCATATGGATCTCTATCCAGCCAGCCTGGGGCGTCGAACGTAACCCAGGCGGCCCTAAGGCTAACAACTCTATAGCTAGTAAAGTATATACATAACATCTAATTTACGATAAATAAACTAAAAATGTCTCAGTTCACTCTGTTCTATCCTGAAGACATCACTTTCAGTGTGCGGGCAATGTTTAGGGTGTGCGCGATGACGGCTCTCTGCATCCGGAGTAGAATCTCCCCTCCTCGAGCCCCAAACAGTTCCCTCATAGCCTCGTCTACCTCAGTGGACCACCCTCCTAAAACATCGATGATGATGTTATACTGCCGAATGTCATATCTTGGGAACTGCTGTTTGAGTTCCCAGCGGAGGGGGCCATACTTGATGGTCTTCTCTTCTTGCTTCTTTTCTCTGTTCTCCGTCCATTATTATTATTATTATTATTATTATTATTATTATTATTATTATTATTATTATTATTATTATTATTATTATTATTATTATTAGACGTTTCTCGGGGTTTCGCCTCTCCTATATAGCTACGCGTTTTCGGTCGCAGGTTACGTAAGGACTAGATAAGTGAATGGACTCAAAGGAAGCAGGAAGCAGGGAAGGCGCAGTGGTGAGAGCACTCGCCTCTCACCAATGTGACCCAGGCTGGATTTCCCAGCCTTGGAGTCACAAGTGGGTTGAGTTTGTTGGTTCTCTGCTCTGGGGCCCGTTTCTCAAAGTCCCGTAACTTTACGGGCCATTTTCGGGTGTCACAATTCTTACGAACGAAGAGGATTTAAGTCCTCAAATTTCATAGTCAGTTTGCTTTTTGTTAAAAGATGGGCTTTCCTCAACAAGCAGTTGACATGTTCATAAACAGCTTTTCGGGCCCGAAAAGCTTTCGGAACGTTCGATAAACGGGCCCCTACTCCCAGAGGTTTTCTCAGGGTGCTCCGGTTTTCCCCTCTCCTCAAAAACCAACCCATGATTTGATTTGATTTAATTACAGTTTCCCCTATTAGCGCCTTTAGCGCTAAATACAATTGACACTTAAATAAAGTTCATTTTATTTCGTCACCACTACCACAGGCCTCCATGAGATTGCATCACGCGTGCGCACGTCAGTGCTTATCGCTTCTCGCCGTCAGTTGGACGCAACAGAATTTCACTGAAGAAATTTGGAAAACTTTCTGTCTATTTTCAAAAAGACTGCTGTCAATTCGCCTGTCTGAAGGTCATGGACAAAGACAATCACGGGAAATCAGAAATGCACGACTGAAGAGATGAACAGCTCCACCGAAATAACGGGCATTCTCCGTAGCTTACAAAACTCTCTCAAGCTACTTATCACAGCTTCGAAAGCCCAAACCGCGAAGTTTTCAATAATCTGCGAGAAGACAGTCTTCTGCAACCTGACCGGTATGCAAAAATGATGAAGATGGTATTTCAGTTGGGACCCCCGACTCGCTGGACTTAACCGAGGCCAATCGCTTGCTCGACTCGAGCGGCGGTTAAAGTCCGAACCCTCACCGTCTGTCGCGGAAACGAACAGCACCCAGACCCAGGAGTTGTTGCCAAACAACAAAAAATCACCCAACATCGAAGGCAAAATTGCCGATTGGGTTGATTTGGTTCCATCAAAGAGAGAGGCGAGAAGTATCCGCCTCCAACAAATTGTAAATATCTCACCAAAACTTTGGTGAACGAAAAAATTTGAGATTTGTTGTCTCGAAAGAACATGTCAGTGGATTTGGCTTTCCAACGTATGCAGGAGCCATTAATTCATGGAATATCTTCACTTGATGACAAGTCCTATCTTCACTTGACGACAAGTCCTCACCCACTAAAAGGCACCGCTTCAAACAACTTCAAAGACAAACCAAAGCTACTCTCCACCGCATGCAAGACGAGTGGTGGGTGATGAAGGCTGCAGAAATCCAGCACTACTCGGACACTAGGAACAGCAAACAGTTCTTTGGCGCCATCAAGACAGTGTTTAAGCATAGGCAGCCCAAGCTCGCGTCACTACAGACAGCCATTGAGAATTTAAACGCGTTATAAGACTTTGTATGGGAAATAAAATACCGTCGATTATGAAGCCTAAAAAATGCTCAATTTAACGTTCATTCAATAAAATGAATAAAAATGACTCACCTCTGGTGTATTCTGGTGCCTTTTGAAGCTTATTTTACCGTTTCGGTAAGTCCGTGTTTTCAATGTTCTAACACGAATTCAAGGCTGCACACTAAGATTTCGACCGTTGTCAGCTCAGAGGCGGTTTGCGACTCGAAAATCCATCCCAGCCGTGATTTTTTCACGCAAAGCTAAAGCCACATCATTTGCGAACCTCCGTGAATGTTTCGTCGTCAAAAATCCCCACGCACTTGGCTGGAAATGAGCATTTTCTGCTTCGATTCCACAATAGCTGATGAATTTAACAGCTGCTGATAACCGGACAGGACACGGAGCGTGGGTCCGTGGTCAAATTAAGTCTTCCCGATGAGGTACAGTCATTTCATGTACAACACTTACCCCATCCCCACAGCGTCACTCGTAACCATGGAGCTGTTCGAGAAGCCGGTCACAGTGAGTCCGAAGGTACTGGATCAAATTCCCCAAAAACCCACTATAGACCTTCCTCCCACGCTGCAGGAGGTTAATGAGGCTATTAAACAGACCAGTGCTGGTAAAGCCCCCTGGGAAAGACAGCATCCCTGCTGAAATATTCAAAGTAATGGGACCGGGACCTCGAAAACTTCACACCCTCCTCAACAATATATGGGAAGAAGACATGACACAGGAATTTAGAGATGCTACAATTGTCCCCCTATTCAAAAACAAAGGCAACAAATCTGATAGTGGAAACTACAGAGGCATTTTCCTCTTTAGCTTGTCCATTGCTGGAAGACTGCTGGCACGTATCATACTCAATAGCTTCATTACCACCATCACAGAGGAAAACCTGCCAGAGGCACAGTGTGGCTTTCGACCAGGCCGAAGCACAGTAGATATGATATTCGCTGTCCACCAGGTACAAGAAAAATGCAAGGAGCAGAACCTTGACTTGAATGCCGTATTCATTGACCTAGATAAGGATTTCGATACGGTCAGTAGGGAGGCACTCTGGACAATAATCGAGGAGTTTGGCTGCCCTAAGAAGGTTGTGAAGCTGATCCGTTTATTTCACGACCAGATGACAGGCATGGTCCCTTCTGGAAGGGGGGGGGGGTGATGGCAACTATCCTAGAGGCCCTCTTCGCTGACGGCTGCGCCCTGATGGCTCACAAAGAGCCGGTTCTCCAGATGTTCGTCAACAAATTTGCAGAGGAAGCCAACCTCTTCGGTCTCACCGTCAGTCTTGACAAAACAGAAGTCTTGCTTCAGCCCACACCACTATCTGTAGTTCACTGCCCCTGTATCTCCATTGAGGGCACTGAACTGAAGACCGTGGAGGGATTCACGTACCTCGGCAGTGTTATCTCTAATGACGGTTCCCTCGACAAAGAGATCAACAGCAGAATCTGCAAAGCAAGCCAAGCACTTGGAAGACTGAAATCACGAGTGCTAAAACAGCACAATATTAAGGTATCAGCGAAGCTAAAAGTCTATCAAGCTGTTGTCATCACCAGCCTCCTGTACGGATTGGAGACTTGGACTTTGTATGGGGGAGACATCAAACAGCTAGAACGCTTCCATATGCACAGTCTACGCTCAATCCTTGGTGTCCGCTGGCAGGATAAAGTCACCAACCTTGAGGTCCTAGACAGAACAGAGACCACTAGTATAGAAGCTATGATATTGAAACCTCAACTTCGTTGGACAGGACATGTAATCCGTATGGATGACTCCAGAATCCCAAAATCCGGCGAGCTTTGCCATGGGAAAAGAAAGAGGCCTCAGAAACGCTGTAAACACAATCTTAAAGCGACATTAAGTATGCTGACATACCCCCAAAACAGCTTGAGAAACGAGCACAAGAACGTGGTTGCTGGCGCACACTAACAAAGCTAGCATGTGAGAGCTTTGAAAGAACACGCCGCAAGAACATTGCTGAGGGCAGAAGCAGACGGAAAGCAGCGGCAGCAGCAGTGTCAGTTCCAGTGTATGTGTCAGCATTGCGGACGACCCCGCAGATC
>OX421445.1:28462348-28464848 GCA_949126865.1 Montipora capitata
TGGCATAACTCCCACGAGTCTCCTGTTGCTCCGCAGCGGTAGAGCATCCGAACTTGAAATCGGAAGGTCGTAGGTTCGACTGCTGCAAAACAGCACTCGGATTTTTTCCGAGTATCCTCGAGTCACTATTTAGCCAAACGAGCCACCAGTTTAACAGATCCCAATATTTATATGACTCGTTCTTTCACCCACTGCCGAGCCAAACGAACCAGTAATTCCACAGGTCTCGAATGTGGCCCTATATTCTGTAGTTGCTCCAAAAATACATCTCTTCATCAGAAAACTCCTGGATGTAGCTACCGCATGTTAAAATCTCGCCTATTAATAGACCATATTCGTATTCTCGGTATTGGACTGGAACTAGCTTGCAATGGAAGCTAATACGGGGGAATATATTAGAAAGTATTTGCATTTGAAAAGATTCCCCGGCATTAGCCTCCATTGCAAGCTAGTTCCAGTCCAATACCTAGAATACGAATATGGTCTATTGCATCGTGTGATTTTACGGCTTATTCAAGAATTCGGAGGAAAAGAGACCTTGCACTAACAAATGATCTTTTACTGTCTCTCTATTGACGACTCACTGAATTGAACTGCTTACCGCAATGGTCAACACAGATGGAAAGGGTCAATACACATTTTGTTCGAAATTGCCGTGATGCCGCAGAACTCAGCCCTGGGCACGAACTCATGTCTAAACACTTCACGAGTAACGACACCAGCCCAAGGTCTGCTGTAGTCTCCTGGCACATTCCTTAAATTAAAGGGATAAAAAAATGTATGAAATGACAAACGAACGAACGAGTGAATGCACTAACCCTAACCCTAATACACACGGTACTGTCTGGGTACTTCGCAGGCTAAACTATCTCACCAGGAGAGATACAGAGATTACTTCACGATTGGTGAAGTATATTCCCACGTACGATTTTCATTCACGAGCTGTGAAGAATCGCAAACCAACTAGTGAGCGAAGCGAACGAGTGAGTTTGCGATTTTATACGAATATACATTCTTTCAATAACAATTTACCATAACAATGAAAGTTCGACACGATGTTTCCGCAGCTCTTCAGACATTATCAAGTTCAATGATGAGAATTAGAAGTAAACATAACATGGAGAGAAAAAGTAATAAAGTAAAATAATAGTTGACATGAATAAAAATGTAAAAATATAATATACGAGGTGTCCTCTGATATTTTTAAATCCGCAACTTTTTTTAAGCAGATTCAAAAATATTCCCATCCGCACGTAGCGTATTCAAATCGAATTTGCCCGTCCACACGTATCCAAAACGTATCCGGATTCACTCTAGTACTCAAGACTCCTAAGGAAACAAAGGTAACAGAGCATGCGCCATAGAGAAATAATATTGCCCTCCGCAGCCAACTTGAGCATTGATTTCACGGCAAGGAACTGGGTTCGATCTCGTTATGTCATTGGGATAAAATAAATTCCGGATTTGGCGTCCACACGGTTCCTGATTCATAGCGGATTCAAAAATGTCCACTCTGGAGAGCGTATTCAAAAGTTCCGGATTCGCCAGCGAATTCGCCGGATACGTTTGGACGGAAGGCGTATCCAGAAAGAAAAAGTTGCAGATTCAAAAATATCCGGATACATGCGGACGGGGCTTTATTCTCACCCATAATAACATACACATTGGAATTCAAAAAATACATATTCTATTACAATATTATCAAATAATGGAAACAATAATGTTATTATTCGATGAATAATGTCCATAATGTTCGCTTAGTAAAATATATTCTATATACAAGGCTAAAAGTTAAAAAATTAAATTATTCAAACCAAACGTTTTCGGCTGTTTGCCATCATCAGGGTTAAAATGGGTGACCACTCGCCCCAAGATGACAACATCATTCCGAATTTTCTCTTCGAAGAACGAAAGAAAGTTTTCATCAAGCTCCCTTTTTGCGGTAAAAACGAAAAACTCAGTAAGACGTTTATTGAAAAACTCAACAAGTTCACTAATTTCAATTTTATTTTTATAATCCTGTGGCAAACAAGGCAAATCAAAACCCTCTTTAACAACAAAGACAAAAACACTCACAGATCCAAAGCTGTCTACAAAGGTGATTGTTCTTGTGGCGTTGATTACATTGGCGAGACTGTACGAAACCTAGCAGTACGAATTGCGGAGCATTCAAATCCTGCTCACACTTCTGAACCTGCAAAACACCTGCGGGAAAACCCATCACATGCTTTCACTTGGCGTGTTCTCTCCTCGGCACAGACTTTTCACAAGCGTAGGATCGTCGAGGGGCTAATGATCCAACAATTCCGCCCCAGTTTGAACAAACAAGTCATTTCTTATGTCTCCAAACTTTTCCCTTTGGGAATTACATAAGATATAAATGTACGCGCGGACGGCCACCCATTTTAACCCTGATGATGGCAAACAGCCGAAAACGTTTGGTTTGAATAATTTAATTTTTTAACTTTTAGCCTTGTATATAGAATATATCGATGAATAA
>OX421445.1:28467348-28482348 GCA_949126865.1 Montipora capitata
CTCCAAGAAGTGCATTTGTTGGTATTATGATGTTCTGTTGTTTAGTTGCCAAATGAAGTAGATTCACTATTGATGGAAGGAGTCTGCAGCAAATGAGTTGATTTTCAGCTGCAAAAAGAATGGATGTGCCCTTAAGTACGTCTGACAGAAGAGCCACAAAATCTGCAAATGCATAGCTAAGTAAGGGTTAAACCTAAATATAAACCAAAGCTTAATTATGCTCTTTGTTATATACCGGTAGATAATGATGAAATACCAGGATTTTTCTTGTTCCTAAAACATAATATCTTCTTAGTGCAAAGTGAAGATACTCTTTTTTTATCATGGTTACAGACTTGTCGACAAATAATATTATGATGATCCTGTACATGTGTGGAGTACTGCAGCCGTTGGTGTACTTAATTAAACTGTCATATCTTTAAAAGATCAGAACTTCAAAATATGAAGATGGTGAAACTAAAAGAAACCTTTTTTCAGTCAAGTGTTTTCAAATGAATACAAAACTGAGATGACATTCAGATTTAGATTTTTGTTTTCTAGGTCACAAACAGCACTTCACATGACCGCATGGGGATACAAATTTTATCTATTTGTACTGATATGATATCCCTACTGCCATGGTTCGCTGTGCACAATCACTTGCGAGAGAATAGCATCACCATACAAAATTTTAAACCAAAATATAACATTGTACTGTAAGATAAACACTGAAAATGACAATGTTCAGTGTCTGATCTACTGGATTGTTTTTATTAACTTGCTTCTGAATAACCACATCTAAAGCCTGGTGCAATTTCAAAAAGGTATTCTACCTTTTTTAGCTTTTAGCTACCTTGGATGATGCAAAACAGGGTGATAGAATGAAAAATTTTATTACTACAAACCATTTTGTGGATTTTGAAGTAGGGACTGTAAAGCTACTACCACAGCTTTCCAAAGCTGAATGCAACTTTCCTCCACATTACTAAACCACTGTTCTGTATTTACTATAAATGGTGGATCTTTGTGAATTGGAAGACTGCTCCTGGTAACATAAAAAAGCCTTGATTGAAAATTAAGCAACAAAATTGGCCCCAAGCACGCAGTTGATAAAATGAAAAATACTTTAAATTTAGTACAAAAGCAATTTCATCTGTGTACAACAAAAACGCACAAAAAAGAGTCAAAATTCGGGCAAACTGGTACTCGCCAGAGATACAAAAATCTTACTTCTAGAAAGACTGATACCACCATTCTCGGAGTAAAAATTAGTTCTAAGGCATAATACTAAATTTGCAGAAATTAAATGACAGAGGTGATTGAGTTAAATATTAAAGTAAGTTTACGTCATTAAGCAATTTAGGAAAAGATAAGGTACTTACTTAAACAGGTCACACAAGCTCTGTAAACACTTTGTTTCTCTTGCAAGATTTTGTCCTTCAACTGACAATTGTAAAACATGCAAATCTCATGTTAATTGTTTAGGGGAATTTTCATTCCTTCTTTAGTAAGTCACTTGGGCCTAGTGACCCCAATTAGTGCTCCAGCGCTAGAATATTTGATAGTTACAAATACAGTTCCTTTCCTTTCTTTTTCGAATTGAATTTCATGTGCGGCATAAGAATTTCAATACTTTACCATTATCAGCACAAATTGTCAGAAGAAGGAAGGCTGATGATGCGGTAGTTATAGTACTCTTCTTCGCATTTAGATTGGATCGCAGCATGTGAAATACACTGGCCTTTGTCAGGGCTCTTTGAGAAATGTCTGGAAACAAAACCACAACACTTGAATATTGAATTTGCCATAAATATTGGAAGTGATTAGCACTACATTTTGAACTGGGCAAAGTATTAGCTTCAAGAAAGCTATAAATGTCCCTCTTCTTCACCTTCTTCCTCTTCTTCGTCTTGTTACCAGTTTTACATTATGTTCCACTAAAATCAAAAGTCAACTACATCTAGACAGTGGTCATCAACCGAGCCCAGACCACTAGCATACCAGTGAATGTTTGCCCAACTTTTAATGGATCCAGTGTGAGGTTGTTGCAATAGATTACTGGAGATTGCTATTATCTACCCCTTCCAACACATGCCAAAGTGATCCTACAGGTAATTGGCAGTGCCTTCAGTGAATCAATTAAGGTTTTTTTAACCAAGACCTCCTGACTTAAAAAAAAGCCTTCCTTATGAATGTTTTCTCCAGAGCAGTTGAAATAATAAATCAAATAAAAAACAGCTATAATGGAAACTTATATTTCTCCTTCCTGCATGGCTTTTTGAGACTTAATTTGAAGGTCTTTCTACATGACCGCATGATGTGCAGCTTACAATCATGCTGAAAAATAAATTATTCATAGATGTGATGAACTACCACACCCTTGATTGGACAAAGCAGTTGAACATTACATTAATTTTATAAGTGAACTATAAACCAAAATGCTGTATTAAATGCTTTTAAAATTGTTTACTTGAGGAGTTGAGTTATTTAACAAGAAGACACTTGAAGGGGTTTATCACCAGTGTTTCTAGATATAAGTGATGTTAAAGATAAGGAAGGGTTTTTTAGGACCCTTTGTCTGGTCAAGATTTACGTTCACATCAGGGCTACTTAATCTTGACTCCAGTGAATGGTTGCCACCTGGCTCACTTTCTTTGATTTCATGGTCACCTGGGACATAATTAAGTTTCCTTAATTAAATTTCCTTAAGTCAAGATTCTCTTTCCTAAGCTGAATGTCTCAAGGATTTTTAAAATGACAGCAAAGCACTTTGGGTGGGGCTGGAGATGCATGGAATATGGATTGTCTCAGAATTCTTAATGGTTAGTTCCCCTTTGAATTTTCCACTTAAAAAGAAATAAAAGTTTGCAGGATTCAGTGAAATTTAAGTTGGGTAAAAGAACTGAAAGGTAGCCAAATTAAACAACTTGTTATTTTACTTTTATTTCAACTTTGCACTTTGCAATACATTGGGCTGAATTCTTTGGCATCGTTGTCACATACATACATACATAAACTTTATTTTTCCTCAAATTTAAGAGTAGCTATTATAAAAGCTAATATTTCCGAGAAAACAATAACAAAAATAACAAAATATATACACCTTATTCAAAAATGGTCGCTATTTGAGTATTCTTTTGTTTCCTTGCAAAGTAGCCCTCATTGCCTCGTTCTTAAGCTTAAAATGCAAAGGAATATTTAACCTTGAAAGAGGCAACAAGGGCTAATTGGCAAGCAAACAAAAGATTTTTAAATGGTGGCCATTTTCGAGTAAGGCATATTGGGTGATTAAACCTCAATTCTTGGTTACCCTGTTATGTCTTAAAGTCGCCACAGGCAACCTTGGTGACTGCCAAGTTTTAGCCCTGACATATTATTACTTGCAACTTAGGGCGCTTTCCTTTTGTCAGAACTGGCCGGCCAGACCCGTCAGTTTGCAAAGAAAATGCAACAATTTGAAGGAACACTTGCATGATAATCCCCTGCATTCTTCCGGAGGATTGTAGTCATCATCCTCAAAGAGTGTTAATTTGAATGCGGTGTAAATTTAAGTTAGTCCTTCCAAATGCCTGGTTTGGCCGGTCAGTTCTGTCAAATGGAAAGCGCCCTGAGACACACTGATTTGATTACCATTCCCTTCGGTGGCCATAGCCAAAGTACGCAAAGCTGCCTGGGATAAGTCACTTTCCTTTACAGTTTTGGAAAGGCTGAATACATATTCCAGTCCATGTGTTGAACAAAAGTAGTCCTGTGCTCTTCCTAAATGAAATAAGAGGGAAAAATAATGAATAATTTTAGAAGAAGAGTTTAATTTTGTCTCATAACAAAAAAAAAACTGAATAAACATGACTCCTAAACATTTTAGGCTAAAAGGATAAAAGGCCAAAAAGCTAAATTCGATGATGTTTTTCTAAGAGACTACTGACATCTTGCATGGTTGAAATAATATTAACACCGGTTTAAACACTGATGTCAATAACCATTTTTCTTTCTCTATTTCCCATGTTTACAAAATAGGAGCTTAATATATTACCCTGGGTGCCCGAGGTGATTCCACTCGCAGCATAACTTTATTCTGAAAACTGAAAAGGAGGTCATGACTGTGCTACGAAGATAAGGGCATCTAGTGTAAGCTTAAATTTGCTATAAACTGAATTTACACAGCATAAAAGGGTTAGTGCGCGGCACAAAAAGGAAACAAACTTAAGCTTACATTCTCCCTAAGAATGGCATATTGAGAGCGACGTAATGTATCTTACGAAAGGAAACCCTTTCAAACCTTAAGAAATGGTTACTTTGTTCACTTGACCCTTTGCATAATAGAAAAGCCACTACAAATCAGCAGAGTTAATGCATCAAAAAAATGACCAAAAAAGCGAGGTGCATTTTTAGCGCAACAAACATCTCAACTTACTATTCTGCGAGAGTATTTCGCTCAGGGCTCGGAGGGCTTGTATTTGTTGCGAAAAATCTCCCTCTTGTAAACGAAGGGACTCCTGCAAGAGCTTCACGTCTTGTACTTCCTTCTCCAGTTCAGAGTACTTGCACGTCCCGGCGTTCATTGTCTTCAGACTGATTGTTATGAAATGACCTGAAATGCCAATGGTCGATTGCAAAGGAACGAAATGGGCTATAGCTTCCGAAAGATAAACTAAATAATTGACACCGATTAAAAGAAAAATTACCAGAAAAAATCAAAGGTACTGATCGACGCAAAGCCAATTTTACCCAGTATTGAAGCCACGAAATATAAAGAATCCTTAACGTCTATGAACGAGGTGACAAGTGCGGTGAAATGGCTTCCAACTTGTCCCCAGGCCTTCCCCCGCAGGATGCTTACAACTCTCTTTCCAGCCTTATGAGATGGTAATTGCGGGTAACCACGCATTTTTTCATGGATAAGTAATGAACAATATTTGTGAATAGCTTTAAATACAAAGCAATGTATGGGCAACCTTTTTTTTTTCCAAATTGAAGTTTAATTATCTCTGAAAAATGCTTGGCTACCCCCAATTTTCTTTTTGGATACCAAGGGCACTTGCTAAGTTCTGCTTTCTCCGCACAGTTTTAAACCGCGCAAAACTATCCCTGCATTAGTAAGCACTACCGATAGGAAACCCGAGTATCTAGAGATGCGCAGAACGTATGCGCAATAACAATAGCAGGCACCGTCCTTAACTGAGGTGGCTGAAACCAGTTTCACGACTTTCAAGAGACCTTATTAGAACGGTTATAACTACCAGACTGGGTCACGTAACAGCAATGTTATAGTATCATAACAAGCACCAATAGGCCTTTTGCAACAAACGATCACATGGTACAAAATCCGCCATGCTGGAGGGCAAGCACATTATTATTCCCCCACTGGGACATTAAAACAAAGAGACCTGAACCAGTCAAGCTTGACTTGCCTTTGTTTTAATGTCCCAGCGGGGGAATAATAATGAGCTTGCCCTCCAGCATGGCGGATTTTGTACCATGTGATCGTTTGTTGCAAAAGGCCTATTATAGCGATACTCACCGTTTCGTCACTTTTTGTCGTTAATGTGTCAACCAGAGATCTATTGGCTGTCGAAACAAAGGTTCTTTTGTTCTGTGGTTGGCAAAATTTGAATATCAAAAGAATTTCTTATAAGCAGCAGTGAATATCGCTGCGCCAACTATTGCGACGTCATAGGTTACCATGATAACATGAAAGCTCTCCAAAAACACCCTATGTTTCGTCTTTACTTGCTTATATCTCAAAACTGAACTCGGTGACCCCAGTTTTTACTGTCGAATAGTAATTTGCAATCCGAGATAAAGTTACCGGCAAAGTTTTAAAGGAGCCAATTCAGAGCTACCTGAAATTTGAAATGGCTCCCATGAACAGTTTAGGAAACAAAGACAGTAAGCTCAGGAATACTTCTCATTCAAAATTTTAGGATTTGGTTCCTATCAAATTTGTGCATGATTAATGCTTGTACAACTTGCAAAATACCACTCAAGTCTAATCTCCATATTAGACAGTCATTCCCCTGGTCCAAAACACGAAGTAGAGAACCGTAACTCTAGTCTGTTTCTTTCTTCTTCTTCTTCTTCTTCTTCTTCTCCTTTTTTATTTTTATTTTTATTTTTGCTATCGGTAATTAATATGTTTCGCTAAATTAAATGAGCCCCCTTCTCTATTTAGCCCCCTTAAACGTACTTGAAATAAACAAGCCCTCCGGAGGGGGAGGGGGGGTGGGCTTAGTAGAGGATTTCAATATTTAATAACTCTCAAATTTGTGCATAATTAATGCTTTAGGATAATTATATACCACATATATCATAACTCTTGGCGGTTTACTATTCTTTCTCTAGGGTGAGATCGGATGTCAGCTTGTAAGGGCGCCTCTACCAGCCGCTATCAGTCCATATTGGATCTTACCTAAACACCCAACCCACGCATGTGTATAAAAGGGGAACAGACCACAACACGGGGAGTCTAAATCCTACTCTTCAGAAACAGTGTGTGGGTGTGAGTTAATGTTATGGGAAAGTACTCTTGATCCCGCTGAGAGCAATAAAGGAGAACTTTGAAGGAAGATGAGAAGGAAATGATTGAAGTAATCCTCGTGACAAGTGCTCATTGTCGTTTGGTTTCAATTGCTTCCATACCGCAAATTAAGAAAGACTGATTCAAAGAGACCAATTTTGTTTTTAGTGTTTCCTTAATATTAACTGAAAACTAACCGCCTTGCAACTGAATTGGTACAGAGACTTGAATACTAGATTGCTGCTTAGCCTTAAAATGCAATTCCCCAATTGAATGGTAAGCCACCTTTACATTACTTGCATGCTTTCCAGATAACAATAATTGTGTCGTGGAAATAAAAGAATCGCCTTTCGCGTGGAACAAAAGTACTTTAGCACGAAACGAAATGTGCTGGGAAGATAGAAGAAATCAGAGAAGCGTAATTCCACCCTCTTAATTAGACAAATACTTGAAACGAGTCTGCTACGTTTGTCATCTGGGAGGATCGTGATAAAACGGCGAGAGAAGTAAAATTTGAAAGGGTAGAACGTGCCTCTCTCAATACAAAGCGTTGAAGAAGTTATGAGATGCAAACCAACAAGGCAACTTGTTTAATCACAACACGAATGTATTCTTAATTTCAGTTAACTAAAAATAATTGGTTACTTTACTAAAAATAATTAGTTACTTTACAAACAGGTACCAGAAAAAAAACAAAGGGAAACAAACCGGAACACCAATAACGTATTCCAGCTCTGCTTTGTAATTAGAAGAACCTTGCAGGCAACTTAAAAGGGAATAACTTGAAGTAGTTTTCTTTAAACTCTATGGCTTTTTGGGCTTCTTCCCCTTTGGAAACGAAAAAATGCTAGAAATTAAAAAATGCATAGTTTTTCTTGGCAAAACTCTTCTGACTACAATTAACAACGGTGTTCGAATTCCTTCGGAAGATTTAAAATGTACAACTCAGTGTTGTTTAGTAATACTTAGGTTTTTCAAAGGCTAGTCTCAAAATGCATCTCTGCCCAATGGTCCCAGTCAGCTCATTTGTCTTGAATTCTCCTTTTCTTAAAATTTCGATTCTTGGGCTTTATGCATGGTTTTTTTTGGCGGTGTAGTTTCTGATGGGCTGGTCCCCAGACATTGACCGACCATTTAGCGGGGTTGGCGTTGGGTATGCCATGTGGTTTAGATTCCCTCAATTCAGTTTGATCGTTTCATCTGAATAAGCGAGAAAACCGTTTTGAAGCTTTCCAAATAGCATCTTGGTTTGGCGATCTGAAAAGCAAAAAAAAAAGTTCGTCTGGAGTTAATCACACCCACTTTGTACCAGCTGGATATAAGAACCACAACAGTTCTTCTTCCCTGAGATCAGTTTTTAAACAAATACTTGACAGATCCACTGAATGGCTCTTAATGCAATGTTTCACATTCGAACGCGTCTTAGTGGAATCCACATCTAGCCAAAAAGGAGGGAAGCCAGAGCCTTTTTGTCTTCGGGAATAATGAACCTTCATAAGCTTCCTTTGGCAACCATACGTCAAAAACTGACTGTGTCACCGCATCTTTCAAAAATCTCAAATGATCAACCAAATCCACTTCTAAAGCAAGACCAAAGGCAGCGAGTGGCCGCCAGTTTTAACTTAAGCATCGCAAGCTTCGTCAGACCACAATCGCCACAAAAATATTCAATAATCCATTTGTGGCCATAGAAAATGACTCCCAAAAAATACTACAAACATAAGTCTTGATACGGTAGTTTAAAACGCCCTGCACGCATGAGCACGACAAAGGGGTGTGGCTCACTGCTCCATCCTAAAACCAAGTTGGAAGGGGCGGCACCTTCTACTCACCCAATAAGAGCTTGATGGAACTCTTGAATTTGCTGAGGGGTGGCTATAACGTTACCGGGAACAATCTGCGTTTGAATGGACCGAAGCGATACCTCTACCCATTTGGAAGTCTCCTGTAAGCAATTACAACGTGAAACAAGATGTTTGGTAAATTTCAAAGATATAACGGTTGAGCATTTAGTAGGAACCTCACGACTGAAGGGCAAATTCCCGAGCATGTCACCAGTTAAAACGGAAAATGCTTCGACAGAAAACTCGCATTGAATTTACGACCGACGATGAAAAACGTCCTTTTTTTAGTGAGAATGAGATCCTTAAAAGCAACTATTTAGGTCTCCGTGCATAGTCTACTTCTTCTATAAGACACCTGCTTTTTCAGACCAAATTATCTAGTACGATATCACAAGTCAGTTTCGTTCATGCATAAAACGGAAGGAATGGGAAATCAAGCAATAAATAGGGAAAGGAAAGAGAAAGAAAGCTTTAAATCCATGAAAGAACGAAGAACCAAAATAACAATGATCGTTTGAACATTACCTCCCTGCAGAACGCGATGAATTCCCACAACACTTCAGCTACATCAAGCACCATGTACGATGGAAGAGCTCCTGCGCATGCTTGGATAAGGCCTGGAAAAGAGAAAAAAAGGAACGTCACCAGAAGTTCTCAACCACAACAGAATTAAAACTGACAGAATAAAGACAAAACAAAACCATCTCACCATTAATAATATTTTGCCCATTGACTGCAAGCATATGCTGCACCAATAAAAGCCTCTCCTGTGTATCATCTCGAGACTAGAAAATCATGATGACTTTTAGAAAGCAATTCCACTTAAACTTGGCTATGGTGAAGAGGACAAAAGGAGACGGAAGAGGGGGATAGGGAGGGGAAGAGAAAGTATGCGATAAGAATGGAAGTAAGTAGCGGAGGACACGACCCCAGCTGCGCAGGTTACCTCAACTATCACGTAAATGCGAGGCTGAAAATGGACAGGCGCCTAGGCAGGTTACCCCGCCTCCACGTAAACAGGCCCTAAGTTTCGCAAAGCCATTTCAAGTTTTCGTTCCCAATGCCGCGCATATTGAAAACTTCATTTCGTCATCACAACTGGCCAATCAGGCGCCTCTCAAAAACTGTCATTGGAAGAAGCCCATGTATGGAGGATCCGTTCTCTTACAACGAAAACCACGGATCTATGGAATGAGCCTGAATTACTGAGTCAATGCCCCGCCCACTTTCGCTTGTAAATAGTTCAAATTCTTGAGAGGTGTTGTGTTCGACGCTACGTTTCAGGCCAGGGAACCTTTCTCGGACTCGAAGTATTAAACAACGAATCCATGGTTGCACTTGCAAAACGTATCTTTCCATTGCTGTGGTTGTTCCGATACACCTTAACGGCGAAAGCTGGCTACTGCTCACACCGTGGGAAAGGAATTTCATCAAAATGTTTAACTGAAGTGAGCGGGGCAGTCACTCAATAATTCTGGCCCATTCCACAAATCGGTGGTTTTCGTAGTACCTCATCCTATCTTGTGGCACGTCATTTGTCGTAAAAAAACAACCGCGAAGATCATTCTCGTGAATAAGAATGGAATAATTACGGAATAAACTACGGCTGCATTATATGATTATACGCTTTCAAATGAACGTGGTCTTCGTGTCTGACAATTTGGAGGCTTTGCAAGATGTCTATGATCTTGCAACTGAAAATCGTAATTTAAGTCCACGAATGAACACAACAGCCAGGAAACGCAGTAGCATTTAATGGAAAAATGATCCTCGTTTAAGTTTAAATTGCAAAGAAGCGTGGAAAACTACTAAAAAATGTGCTTGAAGTCTGACCCCATTTAAATCTTCAATTGCCACGATTCTTTGCACTAGGGTCTTTTTCTTGGGAAAGATGATCAATACAACAAGTGACACCTACTGTATCGCACTGTATTTGGGGAGCAGGGGTGGCGCAATGGCGAGAGCACTCGCCTCCCACCAATGTGGCTCGGGTTCAGATGTCATATGTGGATTGAGTTTATTGGTTCTCTTACTCTGCTCCGAGCGGTTTTTCTCCGGCTACTCCCGTTTTCCGCTCTCCACTCTCCAAAACCAATATTTGAATTGATCTGGGTTGAGTTAATTTCGGTAAAATCCCCAATTACTGCTCTTGTACTAAATCCATTGACACTTAAATAAAGCTATTATTATTCGATTCTCTCCAGTTGTCGGGTGTTCTACTGGGTAATGTTGATTGTGTCTCAGCAACTCCTCGTAGCTTAGACACTTTCTGCAACAGGTGAGCAGTTCCAAGAATGGCCGATAATTGTACATTTCCAAAGAAGTCACGTACATCTATTATTATTATTATTATTACTATTATTATTACTATCATCATCATCATGTGGGCTTTCCACATGGGATTCACAACCACAAGCATGTTGTGGCAACAACAACAACAAACAACAACGACAACAAATCAAACCTTTTCCGTGGCACAACTGACGAGGCATTTTAGAAACTTCATCACAGAAAGGTTGGCGTCTCTGTGTTCTAGTGTACTTGCCACGACAGCGCAGTGTATCGCAGCTGTGGCAACTTCGCACTTGAGAAAAGCCACAGGAAACTTCTGAAGACATCTGCACATGCAAAAAGAAAACGCTGACGGGGCCGCGGATAACGACGTGGGTTAACGAGAAGAGAGGAGAAGGATATTGTAAAAAAAAGGGGATTGATCATTGAATAATGCTACGTTGTTTTGTAGGTTGGACAGTGAATCAAACCCACCTGCTGCATAGTCTAAACAGATCATCTATTGTGTCTGGGTGTTCAATCATTCCTCTATCTTGACTTAACAGCTGAAATGCTGGTCCACAGAGGGCCTGAAACAAGAGACAAATGTTTCGATTGTGCTTGAGAAAATAATTGTGCGAGGATATTCTTCCAGACCTCGCATGAAAGGTCCACTGTGGAATTTTTGGTTAGCACGTGACGTCACAAGTAAACATTTTAACTATGCTTTACGTTAACACATTCTTTAAAACATAGCTACTTGAATGCTTTCAGTTTACTACCATGCTTGTTATGAAAACAGAGCAGACGTTCACTGTGCATGGCATACCGATAGCTGCATAGAAATATTCTAACTACATGAAAAAATCGATTTACCTTTAGGTGTGAATTGCCCGCGTGAAAAGAGAGAGGCAAAGGTGTCTTCATAGGATACTAAACTCTATATGGTATATTTTGCCCAATAACTCGATTATGGAATGGCGCACAACTCTGACACTTCGAAACTTAAGTCGCAAACATGATCTTAATTTCTTGGCCTCATTTCAGTATACAATGGTAGGTGATATGAAATCCAAGAAGTCAACGCGATCGATGCACCGGAAACTTTCAGAAGTAGGCTCTATCTTTAGGAAACCACACACAAAGTTCACTTAAGATTGCGGACAACTCTTTTAAATTGCTGATTTTAGGAAGAGTGTTGTTAAGAATAGCCACTTTCACTTCTTCTTGACCAAAGATTTGAAGCTAACTCCAGGGCGCAGTGTAGTACACCTCTAACTTAGGATTGTTGATTTTCTGAGTACAGCTTGCTAGTGCATCTGAAATAGTTGAACATACCATTGTCATGGTAACTAGCCCAGGTACGCACCCACTTTCGTCACCATACTCGTCTACTAATATACTTCCCAGGTAGAGAAAGCACGAGTGTGGATTGGTACCATAAACGTTCACCATCTGTGAAAATGAGAAAACACTGTATTAGCCTTTTATTTCAATCTGTGCTCCAATACTGACCTGTATGGGTATCACATAGTTTATTCAAAATTTCATTGTGGGTATCGCAGTCTAATACACCGCCAGTGTGGGTGGTTTCCACAATAGGAAATGTTCGATGAAACATTTGAAACCACCTATTATCAGACTTGGTTGACAGAGGCTGAATATTGAAAGCGAAAAAATGCAAAAGACGAGAGATTGGAAATCAAAAAAGCGTCAAGAGTTACTTCGTGATCGATGAGATGTGCGTCACCACGCTTGGCGCCACATTCTCAGGCAACCAGAGCCAATGAATAATGATTTGCTCGCACGTGTCATCCCCGGCTACAAGAAGTTGCGCTGCTTTGTGATTGGCTGGTCTGATTGTCTGTGGCTCTCGTGATTAATAGTAGCCATGTTTAGTATTATTAGCTGTTATATTATTATTTAGTAGGTAGCAGATTTGGTCTTCTGGCTCTCAATTGAAAACTCTCCAAACCCTACACAATCTCACCTGAGACACTAGTGGAGAAAGCAAGCTTATCGCTGCTTTACCGAGACACCGAATAGCGAATCTGATACACCTGGAGAAAAGGGAAAGTACATTCTCAGTTTACCAACTGGTTACTAATCAACTCCAGTCGAAAAAACTACTGTTTCATGGTTGCGATAAAACCTTCCTACCTGCAACACCTTTCAATAATTTTCAGTTCAGCACGGTATTTATCACATATCCTGGAGAGTAATGGCCAGACCTGAAACGCAAAGGTAACAACACTGCAGTACACTCACGATGAAAGATGCCGATAGCGTCACAGCAAGAATTCCAAAGACGTGACAACTTGATACGGTTAATCACATTCTTGCTTTCTTGCTGGAGCTACCTAAATTTTTCAGGTGTCTATAAGAGACGATTGCTTAAATTGTCCAGATAAGTGTAAGGATCACTTTTCTCTCTCTCAAACACGTTAATTTTACGGTAAAGAGGTGAATAACATCAATTAGTATAAATACACAGGTGATTATACAAAATCGCGCGCTCTCATTGGCTCGCCATCTCGGATTATCAGCCGATAATCACCACGACGGACAAAATGGCTGCCAGTAGTCGTTTTGCCACTGTAAGTGAGGATGATTTTTTGCGTTGAAATGTTTTTTTTTTCTCTTTTTTGAAATAATCTCCTGTGTTTTTATACTAAAACAATTATTCGCCTCAGGCTCAATGATTATCGGTGAATATTCACCTCGACTTCGTCTCGGTGAATATTCACCGATAATCACTTCGCCTTCGGCGAATAATTGTTAAAGAACAACAAAGTTCAGATTCGACTGTTGTCAGCGATAATGCCAACAATAACATTCCGTGTGAACGAACTACTTTATCAACTTTTGAAAACTAAAATCTTGGCCAGACCTCGTTGAAACGTCTTTCTAAAAATGAACAATGTTTACCCGCTATTTGCATTAAGTACATGATTTACGCCGCCTTAAGCACTAAAACCGCTCCCACAATAGCCCGCTCCCGCAAACTTGATGTTAACGCCATATGGCGCGCTTTTGCACCTCATTGTTAGGGAGGGGAGGGGGAAAATTTGGTTAATCAAAAGATGTGATGATTGGTTGGACCGGGAGAAATGTACAAGTGTCCTAACACCATTGACGAACATTGTAGGTTGGAATTGCGGCTTCGGCTAAATTTCGCCAAATCTCAGCGCCATTTATGCCATTGTAAACAAGAGTGACAAAAGGGATGTAGCATATCCTCTAATATGGGGATTTTTTCCGCTAACCGTTTCTCTCGTAAGCTAGTAGCTAAAGAGTAAGGCGATTTGTTTGAACACCGAAAATGAGCACCTGCTTTCTACTTGAAAGTACTCACCTCTTCTATAACAGTAAGGGCGGGGTGAACCTTCCCATTGTCTACTTGAGGGTTCAGATACCTGCAAAAGAGTGCAATACTGTTATTTTTTTACTATAATTCCCTAGTTACTATCGAAATAAAATTATCGGGCTTAGAAATCACCATTCCCTTCAAAATGATTGCAAGAATGTCATATTTCATCCTAGTCCTATAGACCTATGCGGGACATATGTCTGGTGACCAGTTCCCTTGATTCTCATGCAAATCATATCGTTCAATAGTTGAGCATCCAAGCTATTTGAAGGCATCTTTACGAGGTTTTTACGAGTACGCTCGAATAGCCATCGATCAATGCACGCAGTTCAAACATGCAAGTAATAGGAAGCGATTAAACGTTAATAATAATAAAAAAAGACAGATTGGACCGTCAAATTCCGTTTCTGTAGCGATTATGAATCTACCCTGGCTTACCTAAATGTTGCTGCCAGTCTGTCTAACCAGAGAGTGGGGTCTGGATAAGAGTTGGCGGGGGCCGAAAGAATCTGCAAAGATAGAGCAAAATGCCGTTAAGTGCATTGAATCAACTCGCATCAATGACCAACTCCCAGGTGGCTTGATAACTAGGTTGTAGGGTAGTATGCAATGCAATTGGACGGTCATGAATCCGACTTCCGTAACTGTGATTTCCATAATTCTGCGGAATCTCATCTTCAAGCGCCAACGGCCAAACTGCGCTTTGGCTTCTATCAATCAAACTTCCGAAGCCAAGCCGAGAGTTCACCCGAAACCACGGACACCGGAATCAATTGATTCGTGACATAACCTACCAAACAGTACATTCCAACTCGACGCCGATGGAAAGCGATGACATCTGCGCGAATCTCTTTACTTTTTACTGAAGAACCTCTAGAAAGATATCAAAATGGTATTCGAGCTGTGACCTAAACAAAAACTCCAATTCACTTTCCGACGGCGGAGTCGATCTTCCGGGCTATGTTCGGAAATTTGATTGATGGAAGCCAAAACGCAGTTTGGAGCTCAGCGCATGAAGG
>OX421445.1:28487348-28502348 GCA_949126865.1 Montipora capitata
TACACAATCCTTGATGAGATCCGCTACTCTGAGACGAAACTCCCCGAACTCGTCTGAGTCATCTGGGATACCTTGCTGTAGAGAATATAAATTTCCATAGTGAGTGAGAAGATTATTGATGGTTTGCATGTGACGTCATGGTGGTAATGTCGAATGACAAGAACAATAACCTGTCTCTCCGCTGGGAGAGACTTTATTAGTATCACCCAACTGGTAGACTAATGCAAATCCTGCATTTTAATTGGCTACGCTACTAGAGGACTATTAGTAATAGTCCTCGAGAAGCAAAAAGCGCGACGCTTTCTTTCGTTTTATTCCCAAATAAATATTTCTTCAACTTACACTTGCTAACTTTATTATTGCCTTTTCTGTCCGACTAGTTGGGTGATACTAAAACAATTAGAACCTTCGACCTCAAGGGCCACGGGTCGATAGCCCATGCTGATATTGACCCGTAGCCCTTGCGGGCTACGGGTCTAATTGTTAATTATTACGAAAATTATGCGAAAAGAAATCGTATTGTATCGCCATCCAGCATAGCTGCCTCGTCACGGGGGAAAAAAACCAAGAATACTGGAAATGACCATCAATGACTTTACTGTCCGTAAGTGTACAATGAAGACGGACCAACAGGAAGGGGTTCACTGGGTGCAGCGGAGTACCCAGGTATATGCTACTTCTTACACAAGCTGTTGGAGGAGTGGCGTCGTTGCCTGGGCTCTAAGTCGTTGAAACATCGGTGTGATATTTGCTAAGTGCCATGATTCAGTTTCTGGCCTACTGTCTTGTAAATGCGCATCGTCCGATCTTGTGCGTTGTTTTAACAAATTGAAAATTAAAATCTAAGCGATGTAGGGGATAGCAAGGCGAACAATAATTGGGACTGAAACAATCCTAGTATTTAGGCGTCACTTGAAACATCACGCTTTTCACAGCGAATTATTAAGAATTTAGTTGGTGGCGAGGTGACTCCCCGTGGTGGCGAGATAAATAGTCACCATTGTAACAACGTGAACAAATAAGATGTGTTTCACTTGGACTTGCACTTGTTTTTTTACTTCACTCAAATTTTCTCCCTATATGGCCTGTGTTTTTCTGCACTTGGGGAAAGGGAAGGTAAAGGACTGGTGATAAAGTCTTCAGGCAAAGTTCCCGCGTGCAAATCGATGCCAGAGTACTACTTTTGGAGGTGGTACCCACAACTGGGAACAGTGCCAGAGGTTTACTTGAGCACCGACGAGGTGTTAACAGTGCCATGTGATAAAGCAATAATTAGCCTTCAAACAGCCTGGGCCTCATACTACTGCCGTTTCGTTTGATGACATCCACATTTTTCAGAAGTAATCGCTAACATTTTGTAAATAATTATCACAACCAAAGAGAAAGGAAATCGCCTAACAAAGA
Organism: Montipora capitata; assembly: GCA_949126865.1. Classification (NCBI taxonomy): domain Eukaryota; kingdom Metazoa; phylum Cnidaria; class Anthozoa; order Scleractinia; family Acroporidae; genus Montipora; species Montipora capitata. Next base: position 28,488,753 of record OX421445.1, read on the forward strand.
AACGAAAAAGATGATGTAAAATTGTAATTTCACAACTACTTCAGTTAACTTACAGCATCACTTTCCAATCGACAATGAACACACAGTGCTTCAATAAGAGTTTCAAAATACGGTCTAAAAAGAGCTATTTTATCATCATCCTCGGTCTTGAACAGAGCTTCTGACAAACGATACCAAAAATTGAAGGTTACCTCCGCTACCTGAAAACACAAAAAATTAGAGTAATATACAGTGTACATAATCTAATTGTGTTAAGATCAGGAATTTAGAGGCCTAAATTAAAGAACACGAGGTACACCAGTATTAATTAAAAACAATGTATACTCGCTTTAACAGGTTGAACTTGCACAATCTAACAATGGTGCACTTTAATGTGAGCTTGAAGCTGGTGTATAAAGAGGACCTCATAGGCAGTGATGTTTTTGTTCTCCCTTTATCAACTGAACATCTTCATGTAACAAGTCAAAAACGAATGCGAGTGTTCGGACTTTAAAAATAGATAGTCATTTCCCATAATCCCTATAAAGCGCTAAGCGTCCTAAATTGACGATAACAGTCTATTTAGAGAAAATTAAGAATTGTCGATAATCGTCATTTCAGTGGTAGAGGATAGGTTGGCATAAGAGAAGGTCATACTCGTATTTATACGCACATGTCAACATACTCATATGCGTTTCACGTGCGTATGGCACTCGTATTCGAATTTCGCTGATCTTTGAGCTGCACGAATTCAGATAAGGTATCGCGAGGTCACAGATTCAAACCCCGTTGAAGCCCTGAATTTTTCTGGCTTCTCTACGCAATTGTGTCCATAACTGCGACGATCATAGCTTTACTTGATTTCATATCCGCAGTTCAGTACATGATTCATTTCATATATCATTTCGTTCACTTTAATTTAGCTTTAAGTTAATGTTTATCAGTAAAAACCACATCATTGGATACTGCAACTCTACAGTGCTCTACAATTACAAATATCAGAAGGCGTTTCAAATAAACCAAATTATTATTCCACTCGAGCTTGTTGGATATGAGATGATTACAGCCAACTCGGTGCTACGTGCCTCGTTGACTATCTACATGTATCATGCCATAGACCTCTTTCATTAATGGAAATCAAATGAAATATTCTTCTGTTTTATCGCTAAAAAGCCTTTCTAGCCTCGCTACGACGAGCAAATTTCAAAACAATTTTTGTTTCAAAGTGAGGGCAGTACATCCAATTAACAAAAGTACAAAAGAATGTAAATGTGGTCGCCATTTATGAAAGTGGTCTACTGATCCAACACACGCTCGTGGAATAATTGTTAATTATACACAGCATTTGAGCAGGCTTGCATTCACTGGGTTACCTCGTACTGATAGTGCTTCACACAGGTTAGGATAATAGTGAGTGTTCTTAAATCTCCAAGATCCTGCAGAATGAAGAAATACAAAAACATGAAATTCAATACAATAATTATTATCATGATAATGAAATTATGCGTACTCTTCCCACAGGGCATCTCAAAGAAATTTAATAATAATAATAAATAAATAATAATAATAATAATAATAATAATAATAATAATAATAATAATAGTAATAATAATAATAATAATAATAATAATAAGAGTAATAAATTATTACTTCTAGAGTGCTATTTACAAAAATAGATCAATAGCGCTTTACAACTCTTGATAAAATAAATACAGTATTACAATCTCCAATTCGAATGCACGCTGTAGTGTTAGATTACAAATCTAAATAGCGGAATGTACATGTATGTAAAACTCACGTATTTACCATAACTCACAAAATTGCCTAAAAAGAAATGTCATGATTGACGTCCTAAAAATATCAACAGATTCAATAGAGTACAGATGTAACGGGAGTCCGTTCCACAAATCCGGAGCTACCACCTGGAAGGAGCACCCACCCAGGGTTGCCAATATCTTACCCGTGGGTGGCTCTAAGATGAAGAATAATGACTCTGAATCTCTTGCTCGAGAAAAGCAGCCTTTAAAAAGGCAGAGAAAAATAAAGTTGACGGGAATGAGACTGCAAATAACCCGCACTTCAAACATTTCTTTCATTCATGAGAATCAGTCCTTTCACCTGCTCCCAACTGACTGGCTTCATAGCTCAGTTAGTAGAGCATGGCACCGGCACAGCAGAGGTCGTGGGTTCGAATCCTGTTGGAGCCACATGAATTTTTCTGGTGCCTGTAAGAGACAATTACTTAAATTGTCCAGTTAAGTGTGAGGAACACATTCACTTGTACCTTTCATGTATAACCCACACTTCATATACACATTTCTTTCACTGTAGATACAGTTATTAGGAAAAAAAAAAACAATTTTACTCACTTTTCCAGGTGAGTTAACAATAACATGTAAATATGATTCTCCCAACTCAGTAAAAATTCTGCACAAGTTAAGGGCCCTGTTGATATAAAACAATAATGATGTTAAGTTGTATGCGTATGCCACAATGTATTAATTTTATACACAGCATTGCTGGCTGCCATGGAAGAATTACTGTGCACAGTTGACCTTAATGAATGAACAGAATGATTACGTACATAATAATAACAATGAAATAAATATACATGTACAGTATGTATTTGAAGTGCCGGCTATAGACAAAAGAGTGAAGTGACCCTTGCATTTATCTGGACAATTTGAACAATTGTCTCTTATAGACAACTGAAATATTAACTAAAGGCAGTTTCAACGGGATTGGAACCCATGATCTCTGCGATGTATGATGCAATACGCCTTTTTCCAAAATGACCACCATTTAGAGATTCTTTTGTTTTCATTCAAATTAGACCTTGATGCTTTGTTCAAGGCAAAATATTCTTTCGAATTTTAATTAAGCTTAAGAACGAGGCATTGAGGGCTAATTTGAATAAAAATAAAAGAGTATTTGAATGGCGGCAATTTTGGAAAAAGGTGTATGCTCTATCAACTGAGCTTTGAAGCCACTCTGTTGTGAGCAGGTCAATTTGTTAGGGGTCATGTGTTCCCGTGAAAGGACTCGATAAATGAAATAAATGTATTTGAGACAATTGCTCAAATTGTCCACTAGATATTAAAGTGCAAAGATCACTTCACTCTTTCATCTCTAACCTGCACTTTAATGGTAAAAAATCAATTGGACTTCTTGAAACTAAAAAAGAATTGAATATTTCCTTCCAATAATCACTTTCATAACATTGAAGTTACATTAGGGAAAGCAAAATTGCAGTTAATGTACTGGAGGAAAGATAAAATTTATTTAGTTTGAGTTTCAGTTACCATAAGGTTCAGGCTGTTGGGAATAGACTTTATGAAAGAAATAAAAAATGGGCTGAGTGCATTGTTGACTAATAAAAGCATGTACTATGCTTTATTACATTACATAAAGAACACCAGAGAAGTGCCCAGAGAGCTTCTTGCACTTCTTGAGTGTTCTTAAAAAAGCCCCAAGTGCTTTATGAGTCAACAATGCGCAAGGAGCAATTTTTTTTCATCTCTTTTATAAAATACACGTAGTGACGAAGAAATTCAGGTGTAAACAAATTTAATCAATGACACTCATTTACTCCTTACATGTAAATCAACAAGCCTTCTTATCCATTGGCTTAAAGCGTGAATGAAAATTAATATGCTACTAAATTCACTTTCATTGCTTTAATGGACTGTTTATGTGAAAAGGTTTTCAACTAAGAAAGATCAAAATGTTTGAGAAAGTTGAAGCATAATTTTATCATTCTTTTGTAATTGGAGGCAACTGATTATTCCAGCTGCTGAACATGCCATGGAGCATGAAAAGTTTTCATTCAGCTGCTGCTGATTCATAATAATTATTATTATCTTGAGTTCCACTTCAGCTACATGTAAGGGTGGAAACCTTTCACTCTTTTCTATCCTTTGAGAATTCTCATTGCTAAGCTATACATCAGTGATCATGGCTTTCATTTTTACGAGAATTTAGTCTACCTTGAAACTAAACTGGGGAAATGGTCTGCCATAATGTATGTCATAATAATAATTATTTCTTGTGGCATACATGTAGCTTGCATGTATGAGTATCTGTATAATGCACCCATGTGACAGTGCTTTGAGGTGAAATTAATAATATTAATAATGAATTTGCTTGGACCAACCAGAATAAGTTTTTAATGCTGGCTGTTTTATAATGTGTGTGTACTTTACCTGTCAAAGTCCTCACTGTTCACAGCTTTCTCATAAGCTGGTGGTAACATCATAACATACTTGAACAGACCTTCAGCCAGCAACTGTTGCTTGTCAAGATTCTACACCATAAAACCAACAAGACGGCAATATTATACTGTCAAGTACTGCACTTCATCAAAGCAGGTTGAAACAGAGGGACAGCCGATTAAATGCCATGTACAAATGTAGTTAGGGCATTGGATTTGCGCACAGTTTCACTGGGTTCAATCATTATTTTGTCTTAGCAACCTCTACATCCCCTTTAACTCATTGACTCCAAGGTGTGAGACTTAATATACAGGGCCCGGTTGTTCAAAAGCCGATTAACTTAATCCAGGATTTGCGCAAACTTTTGTTTCCTGTTTTCAACTTTTTTGGTAAAAGTTTCTTTTGCTTATTTCTGTTTTTCAAGATTGACTTCTTCTAATGTAAAGTTTTCCTGAATATCAGCGCTAAACAGCATTTGGGAGTAGAGAAATAAACTCTGTGGTAAATTTTTAATCCGGGATTAGCGTTAATCAGCTTTTGAACAACCAGGCCCAGTTGTACTCTATCACCCAACAATTATTTTTACTCATTTCTTTCACATTGTAACCATACACTGTACATGTACTTGTACAATCCACACACACCAATATTAATAGTCTCTCTCTCTCTTTCTGTATTTATTCTCCAGGAAATAATCCCAGTCTCACCCTCTTGTTAACAAGGTACATGTACATGTATTTCAAATAATAAACATAGCAAATGCAAGAAAAAACCCTTAGGCTAGCACTGCAGTTCTGAAATCAAAGCTCTTCATGGTTGATGGCCATATGCAAGTCCATGATAATTAAATTGAGAAATGCAATCACATGTATCCAACCAAACACAATGTACAATCATGCATAAAGTATAAGTACAGTACCAAGCAAAAGTAAGTTCAATTGACAGTCTCGACACGATCCTCGCAAGAGTCGAGGATCAGGACTTGATTTACTCAAAATCAAACTCGATCCTCAACACTTGATTCTCGTAAAATCACCAAAAAACTTTGTCAATTATTCATACTCGATTCAATTTTCGCGAAAGCGTTACTCCTCGATTAATAACAACAGGAACTGTAGTTTAAGAAAACGACATAGCAGCTATCATTCCTGTGAGTCATCAATTCAAAAACTGCAATCTTACAGTATATCGTGGATTAAAATACGTATAAAGGCAAAACAGTGAGCATGGTACGTGCTGTACCTCTGAAATAGCTTGACAGCTACTGTAAATGCACTTTCACTTAAAAAAAGCCGTCACAGTTTTTCACATTTAACCTGCTGTAGAGAATTACCCTCTAACAATCTAAAATTAACGTACATGTACATGTAAGCACCCAGCTAGTACCAAATGCTACACACAAACCTCGGATGTGTACAGAGCATTACAAACAAAGTCTGCAGCTACTTCATGCATCATGTCACTGCAGTCTGCCTGGTGCTGAATAAGGAAACACCTTTTAGTTATGCAAGTCTGGAACAGCCTCTAAAATCAGCATTACTTATTGACATATTTTTCACACAATCAGAAGAACAAAGATCTTCAGGAACAATTTACAAATGTACCATTCTTAAGAAATGCCGTGGGAAATTTGAATGCTTAGTTTACGAAATGCTTTTTATCCAAGAAAAGAAACCTCAGCTGAACACTCAATCTGACTCAATCAAAGCGAAACTATTTGGTACCTAATTGTTGCCCTCTACGTTCCACATTGCAGTGTTTTTAATTACATGCAACGAGATTTTCACACACATTCTTAGTATTTAAAGAATTCACAAGAATCTGACTTTTAGTTTTTAGTTTTTACGAATTTGAAAATGATGAACAAATCATCGAAACATCATTCAAAATTATTATCACTAATTTTTATTCTCAATTGCCTTGAATATCTTCTGAATTTACTGAGCACATCTAATTTTTGACACCTAAATTGCCTACAAAAAAGTCAAAATTCCAACTTTCCTAAATTGGGAAAGCAATTACAGTACCTTGATCATGACCAACTTGGCCAAGAGGTTCCTTTCCCTTTTTTTTTTTCATTTCTAATTTTAAAAAATACAGAAAATAGTGCAATTTTTTTTTTGTCAAGAGACAAATTATTCCAATATCTACCCAAGGCAAGAATTGGCATTCAAAAATTATTAACAATGTCCCAAGGGATATGCAAAAATTACTTCAACAGGGTGAAAAGAATCCAAAATCAACTCTTGTCAGTAACAACATGTCTTGTCATTATGACAAGACATGTTGTTACTGACAAGAGTTGATTGTGGATTCTTTTCACCCTGTTGTAGTAATTTTAGCATATCCCCTTGGGACATTGTTATTTTGAATGCCAATTCTTGCCAGATAAAAGAACCACATGCCAAAATTTGGCACTTCTTTGTACAATTGTTATGGGCAAAACTCTCACTCCCAAGCTCTTGATTTATAGCATTACTGTACAGTACAATGAAAAAACTAATAATTAATCATAGGAAGAAGATGATCCTGAAATGTAACACTACTTACTAAAGTATTGAATGTGGCTTGGAGCAGCTCACTATGAACAAATTCAGAAGGTGGAAAAGCACCAAGAGTCACCCAACTGCCAGCACAGCGGAACACCTACCGAAAAAAAATATATACTATAATTGTACCTCAAGTTGTCCACAGACTAATTTCAAAATTAATAAGTGTGAAAATTTTATCTTGGATTAAAGTGGAAAAGCCAAGATTACACAATGAAGGTTTTTCTTACATGTAGTTTTAGATGCACATGTTAACAGTGATCAAGTTTACTCTCCACTCTACATGATTGTACATCCATAATGGGTTAGATCAATAAATAGTGCATAATTACATAATTTTTTGTATAGTTACATACTCACCTTAACTTTAACATTTGCATCATTTGGAAATTTGCTCACACATGCAGTCTATACAAAATAAAACAAACTTAATGACTGATTAAGTAACATGCATGGACATACTGGGGTAATAATTCAGTTTTACAGCATTTAAATTTAAGACTTGATCTGTATCACTGCAAATAAATTGTCTTCATTATAAAAATTAATACAACCTAATTGACAAAATTTCATTTTGACCAATAACATACACTTTTTATAATATAAAATTCATTAATAATTGATGATAAAAAAACAAACAAAATGTTTATCAATCAATAATCTGTACACTGTACATCTGAGAAAGATTTGTCTTCATTTAATACATATACAAAATATGTTTCTTTCAGTCTTCCCGGTTAAAATGTCTTGAATCACCAAAAAAATTTATACAGTCATGTACCTAGTGTTGATGTGCACTAGTGTACATCAACACTTAAATGCTGGCATTTAATGAGTCATTAATTATACCATATTTGCGTCAGATCTGTATCACAGATCTGCCGCTCATTTTTTTTTTATATACTTGTACATTGTAGATACTGACATCAAACACTGGCTAATTAAAAACCCAGCAAGGTCAAAAAGAGAATGATTGCTTCTAAAAATGATCATGACAGTAACTTCAGCAACAGAAGCCAGTCACATCATTATAGACTAGTGTACAGTACAACTGTAACTCACAGCAAAGAATACAGGTACAAGGAAAAGAAAATTTTGAGACTAACAATAATTTATTATTAAATACTGGGTCTTCGACATAGATCTGTTCAGTGTAATAACAATAATAATAATAATAATAATAATAATAATAATAATAATAATAATAATAAGAAGAAGAAGAAGAAGAAGAAGAAGAATCATCATCATCATCATCATCATCATCATGTGAAATTGCATCCTTAAAGTTGACACTAAACTTTGAATTAAGCTTCATGACCTTTTAACCATTCTAAACAAAACCTTCCAAAATTAATGTCAGAAAGGAATTCTTATCTCTGTAGTCATTTGATGTCCTGGTTTGAAAAGTTGTTTTAAAAGTGCAGACAGGAGTTTGGCAGGGGCCTTTACAATATTACTAGTATAGAAATGTTTTTCAAGCTGCAACACTTGAATCCTTAAACAAGAGCAGCACCTACAAGTAGATTGAGAACTACGCCAGCTGATGCACGTAATTCAGTCACGACCTCTTCTCTCCTGTTGGCACCAACTCTAAGATGATGGCTTCCAACCTACAGAGAAACCACAACACAACAGCAATGTGTACAGTCATAAGCAATGGCAACTGCAGGAAAAACTTCAATTCAAACTAACACTGTGCTGCCCCAAATTTTTCAAAATTCTTCCAACATGATCCTGGGAGTAACTGCTGAATACCCAGTCACCTTTGTTAGCATTCGGCAGTGTTCTTTTTTAAAGGAAAGAGTTAGAATTGTAAGCAAAATGCTTCACTCTACATTGTATCAGCAGATTGGCAAGTTGATACTTAAGTATTTTCTTGATACACACTCATATTTCCTACCAGCAAATCAAATGCACATCTGACAACACATAACCAATCAGAATTTTTTTTACATACATGTACTCTTGTCTAAACACAGCTATTGACCAATGAGAGTGCGCATACTATCCTTACTATTATTTTTATAAATATCAATGGAAAGATTTAAATGAATGATTCACTATTGTTTTATAGTCGCATCGTTGTCAAAACCTTTAATAATTTGACCTTGTTCTTTTGCAGAGTACGGCATGTTGCATGTGCAACACAATAATTTTTGGTCATAATAAACCAACAATACTTGTATTATTGCCACAGCCACAGCAGCCATCATTGCTTCCTGTCTGCATTATTACTAGCTAATTCATAATAGTTGCTGTAGGGTTTGTTATGAACCATAAAACATGTACAACTTGTGTATTAGCACATGTATCTTTATTATTATCTTGCACAGTCAGCAAACAAGTACCTCCTCAGGAAGAACAGTCAGAATCTCTAAGAAAATGGGTATTCTTTCCACTGCCGTGCCAAGTCTAATAATAAATAAAATAATAAATCAATCAATAAATTAATTAATTAATTAATACAGATACAGCATGTGTAAGTACAGTACACGTACATGACTAACACTGCGGTCTTGGGTATGTGTGTGTAATTGTGGTGGTTATTCTTAATGTATTGAAACTGTAAGTAAGAAAATTTGTTAGTAACTGTTGAATGTTAATTAATAAAAAGATTAATTAAATTAAAAATAAAAATAAAAATTGGGAATTCAAAGTAAAAGAACAAAGGGAGGAAGGAAGGACTTAACCAACTGACCCCTGGGAGTGAGAGTTAACAGATTCCACTCTGTATAAAGCCACACAATTTTACTCATCAACTCATCAAGTGGGGGTGGGGTCCTAGGGACTTCAAGGAGTCAATGGGTTAATCAATAACTATTTACTATAATATCTATTGCTTTTTAAATGTACTGTAATGTACACTACCCTCCACAACACAGGAATAATCCAGTTACACCTCACCCTCAAGAAGAAAATTGATGATACAATGCACCAAAAATTTATGGTGAGTCTCTAATAAAGGAAACTTCTTTAAACCCTTCTATAAAAGCATTTCAGTTGAGCTATATGTATTTGTGGGTAAAATCCTCAACATCAACCCTGTAACGCTCCACTACTCCTTTCACTATTGAAAACGAGAGGTGAGGCATACTGTATATACAGTACCACTCAAAGGTAAGTTGACAGTCACTCGCAAGTCGCGAAACTCGACTCGAGACTCGATTCTCGATCCTCGAAAATTTCGAGAATCGAGTCTCGAGTTGAGTTTCGCAACTCACGAGTTGAGTCTTTCGAGTTTCGAGTCGAGAAAAATAATGAGCTTAATGCTTGAATGATCTCTCGAGAAATCAATTAGACAAGTAAAGCACAAGTGCTCGCGTGTGTTGTACAATTGAGTCGAAAAAACGAGTCGGATATGAAGTGCTAGTACATGACGAAATATGCACATCAACTTCTGAGTGCCCTTGCTTTCCTCGAAATTGAGGCTGATTTGAACATTCGTTGTTGTTTTGGAAGTTGTCTTGTGTTCCAACTTAACGTTGACATATGCAAATTTCACTTGCACCAGAAGTTACCGTCAAGCGGATGTCACGCAATGTTTTGACTTTCGTTGATTTCAATTATTTTCATTATTTACGAAATCATTTGAGAATATTTCAAAAGTAAGAAGAGTAGCTTCTTGTGTGTAGGAACGAACAGATACTGCAGGAATATTTTCAAAATGTAATTGCCAGCCAGTCATAATCAGGGTGGCAAATGCTTTTTAAGCCTGGGTATGTCCTTGTTGGCCTGCAAAAAGGAATGCTTAACAGAAGACAGTTGTCATTATTTTTGTCTGTGTGTATTGATAATGATAATAATTACTGTCTAATGAGTTTTCGATAGCTGATTAAAAGTACTTGTACACCGTACCTTGTTTAAGGCATTTGTGCTTAAAGTACATGAAATGTATGTACAGTATGGTACATTTGTATAGTTTACATAGTATGATAAGTTTACTCTACCACTTCCAAGAACATTTACCTCTGAGATAAGTCACTAACTACATCCTTCCATTGCGGCATTTGAACAGCAAGATCAGCAAGGGCGAGGCACAACTGTTGAACAATAATTATTATTATTAAATTCTCAACCTCGGATAATGTATTTCGCGTGCTCTGATTGGTTCACTCAATCTCGGTTATCAGCTCATATACCTTGGTTTGACCTTATATGGTAAATGATTGCGTTAAGCGTTGCTTAACTAAAAATGTTTTCGCCAGAAAGCGAAATTTCTCTTTGAATAAAGCCAAAAAGGAAAAAAAAACCTTTTTTGTGGAAAGTTTGGATCAATTCCGACGTTTAGAAGTACGCGAAAAGGCAAGAAATGTTTTTGTGATGAGCCTGCGTCTGTCTGACAACAAGGTATTACACAACATCGCATCAGTTCTCATCAAGTTTTTTTAGATTTCGCTCGGATTTGCTCGCTTTTTCCGCTTGTATTTCGTACTTCCAAATTTTTGGAGTTGAAGGAATTTAATAAAACAATTATTCCATTCGCGTTTGTTGGATATGAGACTGGTTATAGCCAACTCGGCGCTACGCGCCTCGTTGGCTATTTACCATCTCATATCCAACGCGCGCTTATGGAATAATTGTTAATTATTCAAAAGTTAGCCCCAGAACAACTCTCTGTCCACATAACTTTTACCTAACCCTAACCCCAAATGCCAATATCGTGAAACATGGTTAAAAAGGGTAACTCCAAGTGACTTTTGCGCTCATGAAAAAATGGAATTAAAAATAGAACATGTGCTGTCTTAGACATTAAGGCAAATGGGAGAAAATGGGAGGTTAACTTGTAAAAAAAGGGTTCATGAAAAGCAGGTAGCGAAGGAATTGAAAACTCCTTAACGAAGGAAACTTTCAAGTTGATTGGATATGAAATACATACATGTACTAAAAAGAAAAAAAAATGCTACATGAAATAGAAAACGGAATGCAAACTAGAAATGATAATGTACATGAACATCATGATTGCCACAAAGCACAAAGTGTATTTATAATAATTAATCGTACAGAACTATTTCAATGTTCATAAATGTAAGTACGGGTTTGCATACCTGTGTGACTATTGCATGGGAGGCACCATGAAGGGCAGAAAGATGATTCAGCAGGGAGTCTTTCAGTGACTGCCAAAGAATTGTAATAAAAGTACAGGTAAATGTGATACCAGCGCACGAAAACTACATGTTGTAGTGTACTTCTAAAGTACACTACAACAATTAAAAATAATATGTACGAAATCCACTCAATCAATAAATGAGTTATCAACTACACGTACTTGAACTTAGAGTTCAATTAGATATCACATGTACAAGTTCGCATCTCCCAATTATTTTCTTTATTTTGTTCTTTGATCTCTAGCACTTGGCAATCACTTTAAAACATGTTAATTTCAGAGACTACATAAACACATTGCCCTACCTGGTATTGGGATTGTTGAAGTTCATGGAAGTAATATTGAACCTGCAGTGTACATTCATGTACAAGACCAGAATGCAACTGTTAATTTTTACCATGTTGTCGAAAAACAACAAATTTATATCAAAAGTAAGATGATTATTGCAAACATAAATATTTGAATTGAATCAAATATAAATTAAATATTTCTCTAGCCACTTCTACATAATTTGCATTCTACAATGTAATTTCACAGGAATGATTAATTTTGTGCAGTTTGAGAACACTTAGTCTAGTGTCATCAATGCTTGACCAATAATTTCAGCAGGCTTGGAGTGCGAAATTAAGTCAGCCAAAATCTTACAGTGTATGTAGCCCAGTCAAAAATGGTTTTGAGTAGTAGGCAAGATGGCTTGAGTAGTAAGCATTTGGCCCTTGCCCAGTAGAGGAGTCCGGGGCATGCTCCCCAAAAATATTTTGAAAGCTTGGCTTCAAATGCTGTATCTGGCACAGGAGGTAAACTCAGTCCCTCTTTTTAGGTTCCAGATAGCACTACTCAAGAGCTTTTCCCCTTAAATGCCAGTTTTTTCCACTAGTACCTTTATTGAGAAAGTCCTTATGGAATCAACAGTTTTAATCAAACTCTTCAAGTCCTTAGAAATACATTGAATAGGTTTCCAAGTCAACATAACAGAGAAGCAGTCGAATCATCTCCACGAACTTGTTTAATCAAACGCCATCTTGTTTGAAACTGCAAGAGCTGTGACTGCTGTCCGTTCACATGCTCATGTAATGTTGAAGGCTTTCCTAGGCCCCAATAACCCTGCTGGTCACTTTCTTTGTGTCAATATTTTTCGTGAATTTTCGGTTCGATTCACCAGATCTCACATTACAGTAATTTGTTATCAATGAACTTTTGCAGGCAGCAGATATTTCGTTGTTAGCAGCAAAATCGCCGCCTGCCAGCACATTTTGACTAGGCTGTGTATGTCAGGTTTTCTTACTTCTAAACACTCCAGTAAAACAGTCCAAGACCTGCAATCCCTAATATTTATTCCTTGGGCAAGGCTGTGCTCTAAGGAAAATTTCGGGGAGCCCTTTGGGCTCCCAAGCATTTCAGCTGGGGTGCCCAGCCCTCCAAGTTGGTCACCCGAATTAATTAATTATTCATTTAATTAACTATCTGAGATCAGCAACGCAACAAAATCTTCATCCATCTCTCTCTCAACAAAACATTGCTGCTACTGCTCTGGTGATCGTCAAACTCACTAGTGCAAGAAAAACCCGCAACTCGTCAAATTTTTCACGCCATACTTGAGAAAGACGAGAAACGTGGCAATGCCACCAATGTTTTCAGGTTTAAAAGTCAAAAAGTAAAGATTGTGGCAGGTTTATGTAAAAACGTTTGGGTCTAATACAGGTAAGCGTTTTTACTGGTTAGTTGGGTTGAAAATGAATTTTCAAAACGTGAA
>OX421445.1:28514848-28544848 GCA_949126865.1 Montipora capitata
TGTATTAATAAGAACCAATTTACAATTCAGCCTTTATATGTTTCACAGCTATTTTACAGAAAAAAAGCAATTCGAATCATGACTTTTTCTTCATTTGATGAACATTCAACTTCACTGTTTAGAGCACCTCAAGCAACCCCAATCACCTCAAGCAACCCAAGCACCTCAAGCAATCTAAGCACCTCAAGCAACCCAAGCACCTCAAGCAACATAAGCACCTCAAGTAACCCTAGCACCTCAAGCAAACCAAACAACCCAAGCACCTCAAGAGACTCAAGTAACCTAAGTAACCTAAGCACCTCAAGCATCTGGAGCAACCCAAGCAATTCAAGCACCTCAAGTAACCCAAGCACCTCAAGCAACCCAAGCACCTCAAGCGATCCAAGCACCTCAAGCACCCCAAGCATCTCAAGCAACCCAAGCACCTCAAGCAACCCAAGCACCTCAAGCGATCCAAGCACCTCAAGCACTTCAATCACCTCAAGTAACCTAAGGACCTCAAGCACCTCAAGCGATCCAAGCACCTCAAGCAACTCAAGCACCTCAAGTAACCCAAGCACCTCAAGCACCTCAAGCAACCCAAGCACCTCAAGCGATCCAAGCACCTCAAGCACCCCAAGCACCTTAAGCAACCCAAGCACCTCAAGCAACCCAAGCACCTCAAGCACCTCAAGTAACCTAAGCACCTCAAACACCTCAAGTAACCTAAGCACCTCAAGCACCTCAAGCACCTCAAGCGATCTAAGCACCTCAAGCAACTCAAGCACCTCAAGTAACCCAAGCACCTCAAGCAACCCAAGCACCTCAAGCGATCCAAGCACCTCAAGCACCCCAAGCACCTCAAGCAACCCAAGCACCTCAAGCAACCCAAGCACCTCAAGCACCTCAAGCAACCCAAGCACCTCAAGCACTTCAAGTAACCTAAGCACCTCAAGCACCTCAAGCAACCCAAGCACCTCAAGCACCTCAAGTAACCTAAGCACCTCAAGCACCTCAAGCAACCCAAGCACCTCAAGCACCTCAAGTAACCAAAGCACTTCAAGCACCTCAAGCAACCCAAGCACCTCAAGCACCTCAAGTAACCTAAGCACCTCAAGTAACCTAAGCATCTCAAGCAACCCAAGCACCTCAAGCACCTCAAGCGATCCAAGCACCTCGAGCACCCCAAGCATCTCAAGCAACCCAAGCATCTCAAGTAACCTAAGCACTTCAAGTAACCCAAGGACCTCAAGCCTCTCAAGCAACCCAAGCACCTCAAGCAACCCAAGCATCTCAAGTAACCTAAGCACTTCAAGTAACCCAAGGACCTCAAGCCTCTCAAGCAATCCAAGCACTTCAAGCGACCTAAGCATCTGAAGCAATTTAAGTTCTTCAAGCAAACCAAGGAATCCAAGCGTTTCAAGCTGTCCAAGCGTCTAAGTAAGCTAAGTAAGGTAAGTAAGGTACGTCTTATGTGCACGGTACAATATATGTCCCCATACATAACGTACCTACCGTCCCCATACATAACGTACCTACCGTCACGGTGAGAAAAAACCACAGGTTCCCCAAGTTCAGTGTGAGGGAATACAAGGCCAACCTCGTTCCCAGTGTCTCTCATCTTAACGCCTGGGGCGAGCTACGAGGTTGATACAAGGCATCCGTGGAACTCGCGCTGGCAGTGTGTGCGCATGCGGCTGTCAAAAGTGTGCTATCGTGTCAATCCTTTTCCCTTTCACCGGAAACGGCGCATTTTTGTGAAAAAACGACGTTGTTGTCGATCTACCCTGTCGAAAGGACGCCATAAAAGTCTTTTTTTCGCGAAGTCACATGTAACACAAATAAATACATTATCATTCCATTTTTGACATCTTCTTACACTTGATTCGAAAATACTAGACTAAATTCGAATAAAAGCTAAAGCCCAACAGCTGACGTTCGAATCGCCTCTCGCTGACAACACAGTTTTGGCATCAAAGTTTGTTGACAAAAACGTTGCCACAAAATCTTTTAAATGGTTTTCTGGCCCTGGCCTGATAGCACAGTTTTTCCCGCTCGCTGAATCTTGATTGGTCAATTTAAGTTTCAGTAGCTCTCGCTATATGCACGGATTTGTATGGGAAGACAAGAACTGAGACCTGAAGAAGATAATTAATTTTACGAAAAAAAAATTTATTAAAAGGCCTGACCTTATTTCCACTGTGGGTCGCTTCCTTCCTTCCTTCCTTCCGAACTTTGAAGACGACACGGCGACCGTTGAGTTTTGTTTAGTAACGTCGACAGGGAAGGGTTAGGGAGGAGACGGCTGAAATTTCAGACTACAAACAAGACAAACAAAGACTCTTTACCAAGCCACAAACAAAGACTCGTTACCAATCAGAACTCAACGGTCGCCGTGTCGTCTTCAAAGTTCGTGAGGTTTTTTTTATCGTTTTATCGTTTCGTCTGGTGCACTAACAGCCGACTTATGTCACTGGTAGGGCTTCGATTGCGCGGCTAGAGGATTGAAATGAAAGAAAAACCTCTGCCCTTGAATTCTACAGTGGATTTGTGGCCGTGGAAACATTTTAACCAGGAATATTTGACTCCAGTTGGCGGGCTCGAGGGAATTCAGTGTTCAGCCTTGGTATTTTATTATGACCGTTGACAACCGAGGAACTGATGATGGCTCAATTCGCTTCGAATCTGGAAAAAAAAAAAACTTCACAGGAAGGAAGCGACCCACAATGGCAGTAAGGTCAGGCTTTTTAATAGAGAATGTTTTCGTAAAATTATCCTCTCAGGTCTCAGTTCTTGTCTTCCCATTCAAATCCTTATATTCCCTCACTCTGAGCTTGCATGGGTGCCTGTCATGATACAACCAGGAAGATTGAGATAAAAGAATAAGATATATACATTTTCCCCATGATAAAGAAATGATTATTTTTATTGTTCCTTGTCATGAATAAATTTGTTTCCTTTTTTTCCGTCCATGCATCCATTTTTCATAAACATCATTTTCCCTTATAGCCCAGTCTGCAGAGTATTTGGGGAAAAAAGAAGTATGAAAAAAAATTCGTGCCTCCGTAGGCCTAGTTTATACGTCGCGCTATCGTCGAATTTAATTCCAAATCCTACTTTAAAATAAATTCGACGATAAAGCGACGTCTAAAACGAGTTAAATTCGTCTGTTAAATTAAATTCGTCCTAGACGCTTTATCCGTCTGAAGAGGAGGGATAAAATATCTTTAAAGCGTCATCAGTTTATCCGTCGCACCAGCGTCGCGTCGAACGAAATACATACATTATTTTCGTACATTATTAATTATACCTCTGACCAGGTATATTGCATTCCGGCTGAGAAATAAATTCGACCATAATTCGACCCATTAATTTCGACACGTAAAACCACGCTACTATTAATGTCGAAGGAAGGACGAATTTTGGAATTAAATTCGTCTGAATTAAATTCGACCATAGCGCGACGTATAAACTAGGCCTTAGTCTTACAGCTACCGCGTTACCGCGTGCAATGCAGTAATTATTCTGGCGTGCAAAATGAACGTTTAAAGAAGTACTCGTGCGTGCACCTGCCGTGTACCTGCTATACATCTTTTTTTTTTTTCAAAATGGCCGCCATTTAAATATTCTTTTGTTTTTATTCAAATTAACCAACTGATGCCTAAAATTCAAAAGAATAGGCACAATTTTTTTTAATACTTGTTTTTCCCCAAAATTGCAACAACAGGCGATCGGTCCCTTCTAACAATGTTACTCAATGGTGCATGTACTGATTCGTTAACAATTCAAGAGAACTTGGTACCTACACAGTAATATATTATTATACATTGGAGTCACCAGCTCGATTTTGATTGGCTATAAGCACGCAGCTAATTCTTGCTTGCTCTGTTTCTCTTACGTCATACCTACAAACAATAGATTTTATATATGTAGAATTGACGTCATACCTACAGACAATAGTTTTATGCATGCAGAAGTGATGTCACCTAACACACTAACCAGCAGTTTGATCAGTTTTGTCATGGCGGAGCTCAGCTCAGGAATATGCATAATAAAACAATTATTGAATTCGGTTTTCGCATGTTAGCAATAATTATCAAGGCCTCAGTTTGTGTTATCCGCCTCAGCCTTCGGCTTCGGCAGATAACACAAACTTTGGCCTTGATAATTATCGCTAACATGCTCAACCTCATCCAATAATTGTTAATAAACCGTTTTTTACAGCCAGATAAAAGGGAGCTACCCCATGGTGGGGTGTACGGATGGCGCAGTGGTGAAAGCATTCGCCTCCCACCAATGTGGCCCAGGTTCGATTTCCAGACTCGGTGTCATATGTGGGTTGAGTTTGTTGGTTCTTTACTCTGCACCGGGAGGTTTCCTCAAGGTGCTCCGGTTTCCCATCTCCTCAAAAACTAATATTTGACTTGATTTGCGGTAATTTTTATTTCAGTTTACAGTGTCCCCAATTACAGGGCTCGAAATTTAACTCTTTTGCTCAGGGGTCAGCTGGCGACTAATGTGAATTTTAATCTCCAGATCATAAATTTTGGTCGCCAACTTATTTTGACCCTTTCACCGCAGGGGGCTTCCCCATTGTAAAATTGTCTGGAGTTAGACAGAGTAAAATCTATGAGTATCAATGGCATTTATGGCGGTGAAAGGGCTAATTAATATATGACTTACGTAAGAACAGGATTTTAATTTTGCTTTGCATGCAAGGAAAAAAGCAGCACGAGAAAGACTTCCAAAGCCACTGTTGTTTTTGGCCTTTGTCTTTAGTTTGGTGATGGTGTTATTTACGGTTATTTGAAATGGAGCAAAGCACAGAACGTTTTAAGCCCGTATTTTCCATAGCAAGCCAAGCCTTTATCCTTGCTTTTCACCTCTTCAAAACGTAGTTCTTTATTCTCCTACAGCCTGCTTACCTTTATCGCGAGTAAAGGCAATACTACAATTCTTCGTTCTAGGCCCCCACACAACCCCAATGCCAATAATTCAGTGCTATCAGAGGTTGCACCATCTACGATAACATGTTGCGAACGATTCGACAGATTGACTTAAACCACATTAGCGCAGAATCTGTAATTCCAAATGATGTTTCAAGTTTCTGTTGTAAGATCTTGTGGTGTACTGTATCGAATCCTGCGCTTAATTAAGTCAAGCAGGACTAATAATGTAACATGTCTACGATTCTGAGAAGCGGCCTATCGAGAACGGCCTTCCACGCTTCAGGGAAAACACCCTGTGATAGTGAACAATTAACAATGGTAGTAATAATACGTAGCAATTGGTCAAGACAGTTGGTCAACAACCAGTTGGGTTGGCATTGGTTCTAAATTGCATGATTTTTTGGCGGATTTCTTTATGATTGCACTCATATCACCTTCAGATAACAGCTTAAATGATCGTAAAACTTTTCGGACATTCCACTTTAGGGTCTGGCTGTACTTCGTCCAAATCTGATGAAGGTACAGTGTACAGGTTGCTTTTTGAAGGTTCCATACAAATTTCAAACTCATTATGCGATGTCCAGGTTCATTATCAATATCAGGCTAGTTCCGAGGAGGTCCTTCGGTAATTTGGCTAAAGCTACGTTTACAGCATTCACAACTGACCATGGCTTTAAATTTTCAATTAACCTTCTGGCTGAATCTTCGTCTTCCGGCCTCAAAATCTCACGTAACCGGCAGGAAGCACATGGTGTGTAAGTACGCCCAAGATCTCATAAAGGTCGGTACACACGAGGGAGCTTGCTCCCGCAGCACGCTCCTGCAACACGCTCCCGGAGCAAAGTTCCCTCGTCTGCACCAACGATTTCTAGCGAAAAAATATCTTGCGCAACAAAACTTTTGCTCCCGAGTTTTGGTCCCTCATATCAAACTGGTTTGATATGAGGGAGCAAGCTCCAGGGGCAAATCTGTTGCACGAGTCTGTTTCAGGAGCAAGCTCCCTCGTGTGTACTGAAATTTGCTTGCCGTGACATGACGTGTCTCCAGTTGGCCTATGAAATTGGCTTTTTTTTTTCATCCACAACAGTTCCCATGCCCCAATCGGGTTGTTTCATCATTCAGCTCCCTCGTCGTGTCCTTCGTGTGTACTGGTTGGGGTACTTACCCGGGAGCGTGTGTCGGGAGCGCGTGTTTCAGGAGCAAGCTCCCTCGTGTGTACCAGCCTTAAAGCCACTGAAACAATATGGCGCGAAGTATCGAAGTGCATTTTGTGCTATTAATCAATCCTGGACTAAGGCGATTCCTCAGTATTGCACCGCGCATCCTCTACTGCATGCGCATCCGGTGTGTCAATATTTACAAATTGGTCAAATTTGTAACATTTTAAACATGGCGTAAGTCGATCATACACGCTGAAACAGTTTTCAAAACACGTGAGAGAAGTTGTGAATGACCATAGTTCTTTGCGAATAAGCGAACGTATTCTGACAACATGGCCAATTTTGTTGTTTTGAACTACGATAATCGAGATAGACAGGTACGATGGTGGTTTACTCTTAAACGAGCACGGTGACCTATATTTTTTATTTCATAATTTTGGTGTACAAATTATCCCCTAAAAACAAAAAATGTATAAAAAAATTTATCGGAAGGAAAAAAAGATACAGCTAAAAACATACACAAAGCCCCTTACCCAGGGATGTAAATTATGATCTTGAAAACAACGACTCGAGAAACATTTTGAGTCGACGTCGTTTTGAGTTAAGTGATTTTTCCATAAACTATATAAAACAGTCACGTTCCATATGCTATAGACTTTCTACCTACCATTAAAAACCCTCTCGTTTAATTTAGCTACCGCAAAATGTACCCTGAGCTGATGAAATAACGCGCGTGATTAGTATCAGTACAAGCATTAATTGGGTAAGATTGGCTCTTAAGGAAGCACGGTGACATATCGTTTTTATTGTACTTCTCAAAACAGGGATTAGTAGGGAATATTCAGGGAAAAAAGTTTCAAGAAAATCGTTCGACAATTTTCTTTTTCTGAGGAGTCACCGGCCTTAATGTCCTTTCATATCTTCTTCATGCATTGAGAGCAAAAAAGTTTGTTCTGGCAACCAATCGGTCAAGTACTTTGCTTCCGAAGGCATATTTGTACAAAGCACGACATTTTTCATCGAGGAATTCGACTACGTGGAAATCCAGCATCTTGTTATCTCCATCTGGATAAAGGATAGCTACATCCTTAATAATTTATTATTATTTTCTCACACTGCATTGGCCGCAAAACACCAGTCAACATTCGTTCGTTCCACAAGCTTGTCACTATTTATTGTCCTCCCTCCATTTTTCGTGTTTTCATCATGACTCAGCAAAATGCTTTGGAGCCACTCATAGCCAACGCGACATCGAGCGGAATGCAAAACTCCAAACCACTCATGCTGTATATGCGGTCATCATGTGACCGTGTGAGGTTGAAAAAAGAAGGGGTTTGGTCAAGTTCCAGCAATACAATTGCTCTCATCTTTTGTAAACAAGAATTTTTCCTTTATCTCAAAATTTCAGCGTTAACCTTGAATTCTTTCAGTAATCCTTGGCCATACGCTCCTTCTACTGCGAGAAATCAAATCTTTCTGCAATGCACCATGATTTTTCCAAACAACTTGGACAAAAACAACCTTAAAATTTATCAAACAACTGGTGTACACGATGTGATAATGGTGGCAATAAACTCAACTCTGGTCAATCATCTGCTAGTTGAATGACGTGGGGCACTAAAAACATCATAATGACATAATTGGAGAAGAAGTGATAGTCTTCCTTTCCATAGGCATCAAGGGCGGCTTGTTGGGGTGCTGTGAATCCATTAACAGCCACTCCGTGCACCAGACTGAGATAAGATGTTGGGTATATGGAAACAACTTCCAAGGATACGTGCTGCTTTACCAACGTTCTTGGTGTACCAAATTGTACCTTTTCACCTGTTGTCTCACTGACATCGGGGTGCCACCTCCTCCAAGCAATCTGCTGGTGTTCTGGCGACCCATTCAATCACTTTCAACTTCTCTTTGGTGACATCGTTAATCTCTTCTGTCTCTTTGACGACCATCCAGCCCGGCAACAACTTAGTCCACATTCTTGAACAAACACTCGTTGGCATGCTCTTTGCTTAAATCGTGTCTCAGTTTTGAAAAGAGCACCTTTTGCAAGGAGACTTCATTGTTGATAAGGTGCTTCTCAACATCTTCTTTCATAGTGTGGAGAAGAATCTTTACTCTTGGCCACCATTTCGTTACAAACCAAAGGTACCGGCCGAGTAATTGAGAATTAGTCATCTTGAAACTGGCTGGAAGCTGTTTGTGGTTTTGTACATTCATTTTTGTGTCATTCCGTGCAATCAAACTGTACATTTAATGATTGAAAGACTAATATTACACCTCGACGGACAAAATGGCTGCCAGTAGTCGTTTTGTCACTGTAAGTGAAGATGATTTCGCGTTGAAATGTTTTTTTTTTCTCTTTTTTGAAATAATCACCTGTGTATTTATACTAAAACAATTATTAAATATTAACTTCTTACTAACCGAGAGCGAGGGCCGTACTGGGGAATATTGGCCCGAGGTCGTGGCAGTATGGACCGAGCGCAGCGAGGTCCTTGCAAAAACGACCGAGGGCCAATATTCCCCAGTACGGCTCGAGCTAGCTCGGATAGTAAGTAGTTTATTATATGGCTTTTTAATTACCTTTTGCTTTGTTTTTGCAAGCCCGTAATCAGCCCGTGGGCATTACGGGAGAATAATGCCCTACAATTCAGTCACAATTAGCCAATCAGAGCGCGCGTTATATCGGCTGCAAACACAAGCCATATAATAATTAGCATTACTTAGGTATGCATAGCCCCGTGGGCTCAGTCGCGACGATCAGTGGTCCGCGGGCGCCGGGCGGGAGAGAAATGCAGGCAGCGGGGTCATTTTTCCACAAGTTGCAAAGCTTTACAATCCCCTTGCATACGGAACCCGCCCCCGCAGTGCGCGCGGCAGTGAAACTGTGCTATCCTGTCGATCATTTTCCCTTTCATCGGAAACGGTGCATTTCTGTTGTTCTGTTGTTGTTGTTGTTGTTGTCGATCTATCCTGTCGAAAGGACGCCACCAATGTCTTTTTTTGCGAAGTTAACACAAATAAATACTTTATCAATACAGGTTTGACGTCTTCTTACACTTGATTCGAAAATATCATACTGAATTCGTCTTAAAATAGTTAGAAAAAGCACAAATAACAGCTGACGTTCGAATGGCCGCTCGCCGGCAACCCAGTTTTGGTGCCAAAGTTTGTTGACAAAAAAATTGCCACAAAATCTTTAAAATGGTTTTCTGGCCTTTCAATTGCGAACAATTGACGTGACGTCGGATAGCACAGTTATTTCCGCTCGCTGAATTCTGATTTGTCAATTTAAATTTAACTAGCTCTCGCCGTATGCACGGCCTAAATAGCAGTACATTAGTTACCTGAACAGGTGTTTTCCCTTATTAATGCGTTTTTGGAAAATCAGTTCTATTATAATATTGCTCAGCAAGTAAGCAGCATACCGTCTGCAACCACAATTACACACCATCTTCATCATACACGCGCCAATCACTCGTGAGTTCTGGACTTTCGATCGTAATTGCACGCAGTGGACGCGTCCAAAAATGGCTTTGCACACGCGAGATCTCGTCGAGTTCTGCCATACTCACCCTGCCATCAGAGCCTTAGGGGGTGTTTACATGAGAAAGCTCGCACCGGCGCGAGTTTCACACCGGGGTGACTTTTGATTCCGTCTCGCGTTTACATGCATGATGACTCGTGTTTGGGACATGAAAGGACACCACATGTTGATAAAATACAGGCATGAATCAAAATTGCAAATATATGAATTTACGGAGGAAAAACACGCATGTGCTACCCGTTCCAGCTCACCGGGAGGTTGACTTTCACACCGGAACGAGTGGTCGTTCCTCGTTCACATGATACCATGGTCAGCCTTCACCGCGCACCGGTGGCTCAGTTGGTTGAGCACCGGGCTGTCACGCGGGAGGTCGTGAGTTCAACTCCGGCCGGACCAACACTCAGGGTCTTTAAATAACTGAGGGGAAAGTGCTGCCTTTGTAATTACATCTGCAAATGGTTAGACTCTCTGGTCTTCTCGGATAAGGACGATAAGCCGGAGGTCCCGTCTCACAACCCTTGTTCATTAACTCTATGGGACGTTAAAGATCCCACACACTATTCGAAAAGAGTAGGGGACAGTGTTCCCGGTGTTGTGGTCTGACCTTTCCAGCATGTGGTCGGCTTGGCAGGATTAGCTGGAAGGGCTTCTGTGTGAATGAGACCACAATTGTGCATAACAGCCAGAAGTCAGGCTACTTAGCCAAGTGCTGGAGCCTCACTCAAGAACTCAAGATACCGTTGCGAGATTTCGCGCCGGAACGAACTTTTCGCTTCGGTGCAGCAACCGGGGTGAACTCACGCCGGTGTAAATCGCCCCAGAATGACATTTTTTGGTGGTATCATGTAAACAAAGACAGAGCTAAGAGAGGGAACCGGAGTGAACTCGCGCCAGTGCGAAAGTCGCCCCGGTATCATGCAAAATGTAATTTGTAATTGCACCGTATTATCATAAATTACTATTTTGCCGGCACGTATCAGAGGTCTGGGGAGGGTGTTAGTGCGCAGCTGTGAGTCATTGAGTCATGGGATTCGAGTTTGTAATTCGTGGTCGTTAGGAAGGTGAGGCATTCTACGGTCAGCCTTCACCGTGTTAGGTTGCTTTTCTCTCTTTTATTTTATTCGTGTGTTTATTGATGTTTATAGTTTAGGCACTAGCATACCCTAAAACACGTTCCCCGTGTTTTTTCCACCTGCTGGTTTTTTGGGGTTTTCGTCCGGCTTTGGTGCTTCTGTTCTTTCGTTTATAGATTTTACGTGATATTTGTACATATCTGCATATGCGTTGAATAAACGGCACGGTGGCTTGGCTGGTCCACGCGCCCATATATGAACGTTGTTGTCTTGTGTGTACCGGTTGAGTAGTGGAGGCAAAATCACCCCTTAGCTAGAGAGGTTCTGCCCGCAGCGTGTTCCATACTCTTGCAGACAAGACTGGGTTACAGCGCATATTTGAGAGATATCGCATATGTTTTGTTACATGATGTACTCCGCGAATAGTGGCGGCAAAATCGCTTGCTCGAAAATAGGAAAATGCCGTCGAATATGGAAATCAAAGTAAAAGTTGAGGATTTAGAGAAACTTACGAGGAAAGCTGAAGAACTAAGCGCTTCTGAAGGTAATTTTTGCACTTTAACCGACTCGATCTCTATCAGTATCTACGCTACTGGGAGAAGTCAATAGTATTGTTCGTTCACGATGATTTGCTCATACTATTAATGTAATAATGCACTAGTTTTATTTTTGTCTCTGCAGTAGATCTGAGTTATATTAGGTGCGAACCATCAATAGCTAGGCATTTATTTATATTCAAATGACCAAGAAATGTGTTTTTGTAGGAGAGATCATTGAGCAAAGGGATGTGTTTTTCAATGTTCCTCAAGGAAGACTGAAGGTACGCAGATCAACGTCTAGTTATAATGGAAATAAGCAGAGTGTAACTTTCATATACATTTCACATTTAAGCATTCAAATGCAATCTGCTGCCATATGGCTATCCAATCGTCTTCATATAGGACGTTTTCAACCAACCTCTAGGGACACCAATAACAATACAGAAAAAGATGTTCGATCGACTTCTGGGCCCAGTTGTTCAGAAGTCAATTAACGCTAATCCCAGTTTAAAAATTAACGAAGGAGTTTATGTCTTTACTCCCAAATGCTGTTCAACGCTGATATTCGGCAAAACTTTACATTAGAAGAGGTCAATCTAAAAAAACAAAACTAAGCAAAAGAAACTTTCACCAAAAAGTTGAAAACTGCATGAAACAAAAGTTTACGCTAATCCTGGATTAGTTAATCGGCTTTCGAACAACCGGGCCCTGGTGGACGAACAAAAGAAGCTAATGAAAGATTTTTTGTTTTCATCCACCAACATGGCAAAAATGATGTCAGGTGAAAACCTCCAATACCTTGAGGGTAATGGTCCAATAACAGGTTATATTGATACTAGCAGAGTTCCGTGCAACAAAGGCGCGCCTGTGGAGCATCATGGATGTGAGAATGTGGTAACGATTTGTTTTTGGTCACTGTGTCCACCCCTCCATTTATGCCAATGTGACAGTATCAGTATCAGTATCAGTATCACTTGACCATATCGTGGGCTCAAGTTTAGAGCTCATCCAGGTCAGCTGTTTTTTTTTATTTTTAAAGTTGACTGCTGACCAGGTACTTGGTTTTGATTGAGTTGTAGGCACAAGCCAGATTAACTAATTGTGAGAATGAATAACCTGGAGCTCTGCTTTTAGGCTTGGGTCAATCTATACATTAAAAATATTTATTATTGGTCACCGCTTACTATTGTTTGCGATGATGCGACTCCGTGAAAAAGTCTTGTGTTGACCTCTTTGCATTGGTCATTCCCATGTTGATTGCACTAGACTGATCTTTTTTCAATGGACAAGTTCACTGTAGAAATAAAATGGCATTTTAAAGATGCCAGGTCCATTGTCTGAAAAGCAATATTTGTATTTTTAACAATCAAATTACATGTACATTCTCTGTTTTTATGTGTCTGCCAAAATTTATACGATAATCAATATTTTTTTCAGAAGGAATATACCTTGGGGGTCCAAAGTTAGAATTTTAAGCCCTTATGTTAAATGTTAGATGTACATGTAGAGTATACCGGTATCTCTTAGCATTTTCGGAATTGTGGTTTTTTTATGGACACAGGTGGCCAGGTCTAATTCTCCCTTCATAATTTACACTATACCTTCAAGTCCATGAGATGAATGGCAATGCGAAATGACCATTGTATAGTGCATCCTCAAATTGCTCTTACTCAATTTGATACATGTACACATATGTGTATGTTAATGTTACAGTGTACGTCCAAAATTGTTTTTAGCTAAGATATCTTCAAAACAGACCATCTCAGCTTATTTTCTATGAGAGAGATGACAAGAGTGGTCCGAAGATGTCCAACTTTCATATTGCGACAACAAATAATCCAGATGATTTAGCAGATGTTCTTTCACACGCACTGGGACAAAAAGGTAAATTTCATTAATACTGACGCACAAACCAAGGACAAAGGTTATTTTTGGAGAATTTCAAGTCAAGTATTATGTATTGAAAGCGTGACAATGGTTTTGCCATGATTGAGCGATTGCATTACATGTACATTGTTACACATTGCAATTTATTTATACCTTTGAAGTCAAGTCAATTTTTTATTCAACTCAAACAAAATATTACTAGCAATAAATTAGTTGCACACAATGTAATAGAAAAGTAACTATAATAGTGAAATTTCTATTCTAATTGTGTGGCTTTTCAGACACCAACTAGTTCATGGCATTAATCAAGTACTAGTTGACTCAGCTAAAATCGCTGGGCAGGAATTGTTCCATCTTGAAAAATGCACATACATTCAAAGTGGGGATTCCGCAGTGAAACAAGAGATGAGTTTATCAACAGCTGTACATTCTCCTGTCCAGCTATATGTTAACGTACAGTATATAGCAGTACTTACAGTACTTGAATCTGTTATACATTTGAATTTTGTCAAAAACGCTAGAGGGGTAACAGTAATTTTGGACACCAAAAATTTTAAAATTGCTGTTAATAGAGTATTTAGTAGGAAACTCAACCTAAACCAGTCATGAGCTCCAGAACCGTTAAATGGATAAAGGGGTTCATTTTCGTTAGTAAGACCCCAACAAACGAAAGCGAAGACCTTAACACACGAAAACAAAGACCCCGAAACATGACAACGAAAACCCTAAAACAGGAAATCGAAGGCCCTGAAACACAACAACAAAGCCCCTAAAACACGAAAACAAGCATAAAATTTAAAAGCCCAACATTGCATGTCTTCATGTTCTGAGCTTTGGGGTCTTTGTTCTTGTTGTCTTCATTTCATGTTTCGTGTTTTGGGGTCTTCTTTTTGTTTTCTGGGGTCCTTGTTTTTGTTCATTTTCTTTCCTACCTTTCAGTTTCTAAAGAAACTGTGGTGATGCTTTGGTGGGGAAGTGAAACAGAGATGGGTTTATCAACTGTGTTGATAAGGTAAATTAACCACCATAAATTTAGAAAGCTGATATTTTGAGCATTTTCCTTTCATTCACTATGACGAAGGATTGACACTTGAAATGTCAGCTTTCAAATTTCTTCATGGTGGACATTTTACTATATGATTAACCCATCTCCATTAAAATGACTTCTCTGTTAACTCCTTTCCCCCCCCCCCAGGAATCAACTAAAAGAAGGACACTTTCGCATGGAGGTTTTATTGAAGCCACTTTTCCAGTTGATTTCTAGCTGAATTCATCAATAAATGGCAGTGAAACTAAAGGTATCATTGTTTTACCTAGGTCCCACTGCTTTTTTCATTTCAATCATTCCATTTATAATAAATGCTGTCTACATGTAGGTTTGCATTGAAATACC
The DNA here is from genome assembly GCA_949126865.1 of Montipora capitata. Classification (NCBI taxonomy): domain Eukaryota; kingdom Metazoa; phylum Cnidaria; class Anthozoa; order Scleractinia; family Acroporidae; genus Montipora; species Montipora capitata. The sequence continues at coordinate 28,529,379 of OX421445.1, forward strand.
GTGACCTCCAGTTATCAATCCATTCAAGAGCATAAAACATTTACAAAAAATAATAGCCTCAACTAGTATCAAAATGTTTAACTAAAAATATGAAGATAAATATATTTATCATGAATACTAATTTAAAAATACTTTTGCACAAAAATAGTTTGATAAATGTTTTGTCCATCCTCTCATATTGCTCAAGGTATTGTCAAGAAAAGACGTCTCTTGTATCTTGTGGGTCAAACCAGAGTACACTGTGATGATGTTGAAGGCTTGGGACATTTTATGGAGTTAGAGGTTTGCTGTAATCCTTCTTTACATGCTGCACTTTGTGTAATCCTATTAAACATTAATTTTAAGAATAAATTCAAGTGACGTCAATCATATTATTGTTCTTCCAGGTAGTTATGAAAGAAAATCAGAGTGCAACAGAAGGAGAGGCGATTGCGAAAGACTTAATGTCAAAGCTAGGATTGAAAGATGCAGATCTTGTTAAGGGCGCATATATAGACTTGCTTTCGTCACAAAATGCGTAGCCCTAAATATTGTTGGGTTTCGAAGTAATGAAGTTGTTTAGTCAATTGGTGGAATTCTCCGTCAAAACTTCATTCTGCGACAGAGAACCCTCTACCCAACTATCAAATCTGGGAGCTACACAGATCTGGCTGCCTGAGATGAGATCTCACTATAATATACATACTGTATGTAGGGAGTGCCAGCGGGGGCGAAATAGTGTTGACCAGACCTGAAGCAAAATGAGGTAAACCCAAGCATTGAAATGATACAGAGGACCAATATGGTGTACTAAGTAAATTAGACTGTTTCTCCGTAGTCTGCTGAGGGACTTTTCAACGAATTGAACGAATCTATTCTAAATAAGCACCACTCTTTATTAAATAAAATTTTTTCGTAAGACAATAAAATTGTACGCATTAACAGTTGTTGCAAACTCAAGTTTTGTGGCTCTGTCTGTGCAAAAACAAAGGTTACCCATTCCCAGCCAACGTTTGTATCATTTGCAATGGACCAAAACGCTAACCCTTGAACCCATGCTTTACATGGAAGCTTGATTTATTATTACTATTATTATTATTATTATTATTATTATTATTATTATTATTATTATTATTATTATTATTATTATTATTATTATTATAATTATTATTAGTAGTATTATTATTGTATCTTTATTTGTTCCTTCAATGTATTTTCTTTTACAACAATGCGGGTGACACCTATGCTTTGCTGTTTCTGCGTTACATGTAACACTGCTTTAATCGTTATAAATACCCATAGAATCTTTTAACTATCTCATTGTTTGTAGTTTTGTCTGTCTGATGTCGTTGTTGACACTATACACGGTGTCCGGTATGTTTTTCCATTTTCTGAAGACTTGGTTTGCGTTCGGTGCCATGTCAGGGTCTTCGAGTTGTTTGGTCGTTAGTGCACCTAGCCATGCCCGCTCTTTCATGTTCTCTATGTATTTCTTTTGCAGTGCTTGTCGTACAGGGTCTTTTATGGCTTGTGGGCTTTGTGAGTTTATTTGAGTGGTTTTCCCATCGATGTGTTTGAGGATTGTGTTCGTGTTATCGAATTCACATGTTAAGCTGTATTCTGCTGCGTACTTGTTTGCATCCTTAAATAGGGATTTCCTGTTTTTGCTGATCTTTTCCATTTCATGGGCATTTACTACTTGTACTCCCTTGTCTTTACAGTTGTTTATGTAGTTTGCCATTTTGATTTTAGTGAGTTTGTAGGAGTCTTCTATGGACTCAAGGCCACTACCCCCTAGGTTTCCTGGGAGGTAAAAGAGCCTTACTGACTCGTTCTTGTGCATTGCGCTACTTTCTCGTATTATTTCTCTCGTTGTTTTGTCAGCGTCTTTCAGATCATTAATCTTCCTTTTGGCTGTCCACATATGGTATTGTAAAAGGGACACTGCAAAGGTGTTTGTAGCTCTGATCTTTCGTGGTACGGAGATGTTACTCGTCCAGATGACCGATAGACGTTTGATGTATTCTTCACCCACGTCCGTATAAACTTGTTCTTCAAGTTGTGTAGCGTTTTTATATTTACCTAGGAACTTGTATTGATTAGTTTCATTTAGCATTTTCAATTCTTCGTTCTCGCTCTGATTGATGTTAGGTGTGGGGCAGATCTTTCCTCTTTGGATATCAACAGCTGCACACTTAGCCAAACCCCATTGTAGACCAATGTGTTCCGAACTTGTTTTTCATTTCCTGCCGTCAGCATCGCTTTACTCACGGATTTATGAAATGTCTTCAAGTCGTCCTCGAACAGCAGGTGAGTGATATTTTCTTGGATGTGATGTGAGAAAGTGTATCTTGTGCCGCGCAGAAACCATGCAATTGGGTTAAGACAGATTGTGAAAAGTTCTACACAAGTCTTATTATTATTATTATTATTATTATTATTATTATTATTATTATTATTATTATTATTATTATGACAAAAAAAGAAGAGTGTGTTAAAAATGGGCGTATAAAGTGTTAGTAAAGTAACAAAATACAAGGCGAGTTGCAGGAGACAAGTAGGCATTTTTAGAATATTTTTCAGAATTAAAAACTGAACTACGGCTATCAGATTTCCAGCATTTTCATTGGCTCGCCAGACACAGGCTATTAGCTCATATACATGGTCAATGGACGCGTCAACAATAAAGCGAGCTGAAAACATTTTTGCAGCTCTGAGAAAAAAATGGCCGACAATAGGCGTTTTGGACCGGAATTGACCGAGGCAGAAATCCATGCTTTGGTCGACATGGAAGAGTTCTTGATCCTGGAATTTTTAATGAAACAATTATTCTACTCGGGCTTGCTGGATATAAGATTATTATAACCAACTCGGCGCTACGCGCCTCGTTGGTTATCTATCACTTCATATAAAGCGCGCCCTCGTGGAATAATTACTCGGAATACCTGAGAGGGATCCGAGTTATAATCTCGGTTGACTTTGTTCGGTGCAGCAAAATGCACAATAGAACTAAGGCGCTGTTACACTGTGCAATTTTTCGTGCAACTTGTATCGGAACGCCATTTCTAAAAACGTTCCCACTTTACGAAACAAGTTGTTTTACGGGTGTTAAACCGAGCAACGTTTCATGCAACTTTTCTCGTTTTGATGATCACATGAGATCAAAGGAGCATTTTCATTGGCTAGTGCCGCAAACTATTGCGAGACAAATTACAGGACAGATGTTACACTGTGCAATGCTTAAAAAAAATCGTTGCAACTGTTGCGGAAAGTAGATTACGTTGGGAAATGATTCATGCAACTTGTTTCGCAATAGCGTTGCGACCTCCACTTCAACAAAAAAGTAACTTTAAATTAGGGGAACTAACCGTTACAGTCAAGTCCGTCTAAAATATTTTCAAAGTGTTTGTATCCGAAATAAATAAGTTTTAGAATCGCCTATCATTGTTTTCAAATTTCGTGGGCGCCGTCATCTTGAATAGTTGTGACGTGTTACGGTTGCCCTATTGTTATTAGACAAAAGCTCTTTCTGTCAGAACAATAGGACAAGCCTAACACGCCACAATTATTCAAGATGGCTGCGCCCGCGAAATTTGAAAGTGAAAATAAGCGATCTTAAAATTCACTTTTCTTATATATACGGTGGCCCACAAGGGACATGCTGCAAATGAAATAAACTTGCTGCAAATAAAAAAAAGGTGCTGCAAATTTACAAAACTTTAAATAAAGATAAAACAAACAAAACGAGTTGCTGCAAAGTAACTGGATGTTGCTGCAAACTAAAACGTCAAAAGTATACGCGCTCACTGATGGAATGGCAGGTACAAAACACAGTCACGGGTCCAGGTCACAGGTCATTATTTTAACAATTCAGAAAGTATCCTAAACATCCATGAAAGCTAACCTTAGCATTTGTTAACAGTTAGGGTTGTTTCTGTTTTGGTTAAACAATGACCTGTGACTTGGGACCTGTGACCTGTGTTTCGTACCTGCCCTTCCTTCAGTGCGCGCGCATACTTTTGCAGCAACGCTCTTTTAATTTGCAGCAACTTTATTTAATTTGCCGCAACTTCATTTTATTTGCAGCATTCCCTTGTGGGCCACCGTAGATATAAACACTGTTTTAAAAACAAATTTCGAACCAATTTGTTTGTAAACATAATTTCCTTCGGTTTAAATTTATTCTGTAGTAAGAGTGGAGGTTCCCTTTAATTGGTATTGTAGCCATACGTGTCAAAATAATTTGAGTTATACCTGAAAGGTATCCGAGTTATAAATCGCCGGTTGACTTTGTTCGGTGCAGCAAAGTGGACAATAGAATTATTAGGCGGTGATTTTATTGGCTAAAAGCAATTCACTTGACCCCTTAGAGTAATACATTTCTGGCGCGATCTATTTGGGAAAAAATTCCGACATTTTCGGTCTGGAATCAAATGGAACAGTCTTTCCCGGAACGTTTATTTCGAGGTTTTCCATTTTAACGAAATATTGGAAATTCCGGAAATTTCCTGAGGCGCGAGCCGTGCATTTGGGAAAAATTTTCGGAATCAAATGGAACAGTAATTTTCCGATCGTTCATTTCGAAAATTTTGGACAACCTCTCGAAGTTTACCATTTTTTCCGAAATGTCGGAATTACCGGGAATTTTCTGTTCCATTTGACAGTTGGAAATTCCGGAAATTCGATCCGGAATTTTTGTCCAAATGGATCGCGCGCTTCACCCCCCTCTATAACGAAACTACTTTTCCCAACAACAACAAAAAAAGCAGCCGTAGTGTCGTTGGAGGGGATTTTTGCGCGCGCGAGGCCTCATTTAAGTGATGATTCTGGCACTGGAGCGCTAATTTGGGACACTATAAACTGAAAATAACAATGAAAGCAAATCAAGTCAAATGTTGGTGATTTATAACATGCGTTGGGGCAACCAAAGCGATGGGAGCTGTGTTGGGGTTTCAGTGTGAAACTTTTAATGTCGTTCGCCGATTTAGAAACTCAAGTCCATGTTCTGAGTGAAAGCTCAATAGCAGGTAAAAAGTGATTTCAAATGCTGGATTCAGTCTTCTTGAAATGTTATGAATAAGACAGTTAATCTAAATCTTGCATGTTGACAACATGATGAAATCGTCAGTACAGAACTCCCAGCAGCGGTATGTTAGAAATACACGAAATATCTTTTTCTTTCAGCTGTTCTTTTCTACGAGCATCATCCGCGGATGTCAATTTTTTAATAGTTTAACTAAATATTAGCTATCTAGAGGGAGGGAGGGAGGTACTGCATTATTCACAACACTGTTAATTTCGAAACTTTGCAGCTGGTTGCCAGTGTAGCTGGTACGAGGAGCTGGGGCTTAATTTTACTCAGCCACGTTAATTACAAGAATGGCTTTCACAAGTTTCCTCTCTCGCTACGGTAGTGTTTCACTCTCCCTTGGCCCACTGATTTCACTTTGTATGTCATCCCTGGATTGCGTAGATTCACGTTATTTCCGATCCGACAACCTGTACCAAATCAAACTACTACTTTTGCTTGGTGACCCATTGATTTTATTTGTAAGCACTAAGCGATGTTCACCAATAAGTTATCCGTTGTCATGAACCCTCCAGACTTCAGTTGGCTGTAGAGACATTTATTTCTTTTGTTCCGTACTTAGCAAATTTGAACATCGCTTTAGTCTTTTCAATCCTTGCAGTTTGTTTCTAAGTCTTCCAAAATGTATCACCCTACTTCTGCATAACATGGTATTCCGAGCTTGTAAACGCTTTGATAAGCGTCTTGTTGTTGAATAGCCTGAAAAGTGTAAATAGTGTTTTTTTTAAACACTTGTAACGCTGTTTCCCTTATTTTTTTTATTGTTTATACTGACGCTTTTGGACAAAGTCGTGACAACCCCTGTCGGTTAGTATTCAATGTATGGTGTGGTCATAATGGTGTTTCGTGGTTCAGTAAAATGCCCACTAGTTGACCAACGTCATAGTGACATAAACAGCATAAATGTCGGCACAAAATTTAAATTATTACAGGTAAATAAACAAGTGAATAAAACCTACTTGGGGATGGGAAAAAGCTATCGTAATAGTAAGAATCAAAATAGATCTACAATTGTAGGAAGGTACGGGGGCTTAGATGGAAACAACGAGAGTATCACCAGACCGAAATCAAGTTTGAAACACTTGTACCTTAACGTAATGTAAGACATGGATTTGAATTTCCATCAAGGGATCAGATTCTCAAATCTTTGAGGCGAGAAACTGAAAAGCAGACTTACCAAAATTTGTGGATCCTTGTTGTCCATTCAACTGAGGCTGCTATAAAATCTTGTATTATAATAATGTGTATGTAGGATGCCGGAGTCAGGTCATTCACTCTCGTTTTCCTGTCATTGTTACACCCCTCTGTAACAGACCCAGTGGAATCTTTATCCCCACCGGGTTTTCGGAAAAACCGTCAATGGGTTGGACAATTTCCCACTGGGTCGGGTTATTTTTGGCTGGGTTTTTTAATAGGTTTATTCGATTAAAAAAATGGCCAGTTGTTGTATTTTTGTGATTTGCTATTCTACACATTTATTTGTTGGGTATTTTGTGTACTTAATTTAATAGCATTTGAATTCAACATTTTGGATTCGTTTCTCTGTCGACTCTACCTTCACAGCCATAAGAAATGCAACATGTAATCTATCGTAAATGTGAGCGGAAAGGGCTCATAATCGAACACAACTTCTCAAGACCGTAATATATACTTACAAGATATAGTAACTAGCCTCAAACCAAAAAAACCTAAGAAACTGCAATCGGCCTAGTTTTGGGTACCGGTAACCGTTCAGTGTAAAACGCAGACTGCAGACCACTGGGTTTAGGCTTTTTCAACAGTTAAATTATAACCTCAGTCGGCATTTTACCCCTGGTCTGCAGATCGAAACTCCTTCCCAAGAGCGGAACAATTGAAACATGTGCTTAGCAACAGCGTCATCCATCATGGTAACAACGCAACAACATGACCGCAAAATGGCCACTCTCTCTTAATCAAGAATCGGAGGAAGTTTTGAGGCAAAACAATTCAAAATTTTAGTTGCTATCATATATTTTATTCAAATGCGATGGCAAAGGTGGCTGTGGCTCCCGCAGTTCACAATTTTTCGGATCTACGTCCGTCTTCGCGTGCGCTGACGATCATTCCAAGACCAGCCTCCAGAAAATCAAGTGTTTATGGAACACTTGATCGTCCCCATTCTCAGAACAGTTCCCGAGCAGAAACAGTCATTGTTTCTCCACGTGGACCAAAGGGAATTTCATCAAACGTTTTGATCCTTTCTCCTGGAAGGCAGGGATCTAGATTTAGTTGGGGTAAGGAGTAACTTCATTTGCTGCATGCCCTTTTGGTTTTTAATCGTTTCAGTTATAATTTGGTTGTGAAATCATATAGTGAAGGGAAATACCTTGCTTATTTCACAAAGTTAACAGGTTTTAACTTTGTATCTTCCATTGTGTTAAATTTCTTTTAGAATATTTTAGGATGACAAATCGGTTTCAACTGGAATTATTGGAACACTTACGTGTAATGACTCCACGCGCTTCCATCTTGCTGATCGTGGAAATAGAGGGTAGAACAAAGCAAAAACGTCATTGACAACCCGCGCGAGCTATAATTACCAGTGAACACGATTGCTCATAAAATCATCACAACTGCGTTAGAACTTTGTACTCATTGGAGTACCAAGAATCAAAGATGGTCGTTCATTGTCCAGTAACCTTGGCTTTGCTTCATGATGACAACAAGCGCTTTCGTCTCATTCCTTCCCTTGTAGGAACACCTCGGTCCGCAGACGCGAACTTAAGCTTCATCGAAATTGAATCTCGGCTGAGGGAGAAATTGCGAGTCAACGCTGCCGAGTTGCGCCAGGTGAATATTGCAGAGAATTTTCACAACTGACAATTTTTTTCGGGATTTAATAAGAGCGAGACTTTTCCACAAAATTAGTGGCCATATTACTACCTAATAAATTATATTAATACCTATATTACTGATCACAATGATCCCATTTTCAGAGTTTGGGAATGTAAATGGGGAGACTAAAGGGAAAATTTAACTCGCATTTTCGGTAAAGCCACCCAAAGTGGTAGATCTTCGAAGTAATTTATGCCTGTATTGCTTTGAGGAATTCCGTTGGCCAGTGAGTCAACTAAAGGTCGTTTTTTTTAAAACATTAACTGCAGCTTTTTTTCGGGCTTTTTTCTCTTTAAATGCAACTACACCTTTTGTGTGATGTTCAGCGATGTTTTACATAATTCAGTATTTCTTGAAAAACTTAAATAATAACCAGGCTCTGCCGGGGTAAATTCTGACGAGTTACGTGGCCGAAAAAGTAGCGACAGCACTTAAAGTGAAATCGCAACAAACGACATCCTTTCTTTAAATTTCGGACAGCAACGTGCATAGCAACGTGAAACATTGACAAAGCACCGACACAAGATCTCTTAAATTCAGATAAGTGACACGGCCCCCGGCAGGGCCTCAATAATGATAATCAATGATAATCAATGATAACAATGAAACTAATAGCCCTTTTGTGGGACTCCCACAATTAAAGACATTAGCTGTTCTTATACTGGAGATGCATAATTCTTCTGGGAATTGCATATGAGCTTTGGCAAACTTTTTTCTGCATCTGTTGAGACAGGCACAAGATGCATAATGCATCTCGATAAACTATCCACTTTAAATTGTCTTCAGTGATGCACTAAACTGGATAATCCATGCAGACGCAGTGGCGTATGTGTCCCTCTTTATACCAGACGAAGGTAACAGGCGCATATTACAGGTGCAAGTACATCCCAAACATTATGCGCCAGATAGCTTGTCACCTCTTTACACTAGATCCATGGATAACGTGAGAGATGCATAATTCATCTTGACAGATTGTACGTCTATAGTGTATAAACTTTAACCATAATTGTCAAATTGACCAGCTGTGAAAATGACGTAATTCATCCTATTTTTTCTTGTCTTATGAAAAGAAAAATACATGATAACAATTTTTTTGCACTGCTTGGCATCAAGATCTTGATGTTTCTCTGCTTAATTTACGGGAACCAATACCTTTAATTAATGAAAAAACTTCTCTCATGAAATAGTTGTGACATAATTTTAGGGATATGTTAGAATTTATTTAATGCATTATTTTCTCTTCTTGTTTTTTTGGCCAGGCGTTTCAGGCATTTGATGCGGAAAAAACTCACACTATCACACAGAGTGAATTCAAGAGAGCTCTGGAGTCCTTCTGGATTCCACTCACAGATGACCAGTTTGAACAACTCTTAATGAAGGTAACCGTTTAAGAGTAAACAAGGATGATATGTTTAATCCCTATCCAAATGAATGCAGTATAGTTCTTGTTTTGTATGTGTACATTTTTGACCTAATTAAATCAGCAGATTGTACATGAATACATGCATAAAATATACAGTCATGTGTAACTTCCAGTGAGAGGAAATGAGGCGGCCTAATATCTTTGTTTGTATATCGCTTCTGGCCTTAAATTAGTTTAACAAAATACTGAACACCAACAACCTGAAAACTTCAAAATGAAGCATCCAGTGCTCTATACAGCAAGAACCGTCCTAGAGAGCTTACTGAATCCGCTTTAAAATCAGTGATTGGAGCTTCCCGCACACCTGTAGACTTGCATGTCTTACAGTCATGTCAGTTCTAAGCAACGTACATTGAAATATGCTAGCTATTTGGAATCTGTCCCTGGTGACATCATTTGACATCATTCATGATACTCTGCGTCTGTAAAAGACTCATTTTACAGATTTTTTAGGAAAAAAAAACTTCAACCTATATATATACTTAAATTAATACTTATTGCATTGCTCTTGAACAAGACCTCCATATGATTATTTTTAATGAACAGTTTTCCCTTTTTTGTTTTTCGCTGATTTGCATGTGGGGTTGTTGATTGTTTACTAACAGCTGCATGCAAAAATTGTATTTTCAGCCTTTTATAATTAAAATTTATAATTATTACCCCAGTAACATTGTTGCACCCATGGACCACGAGTAGAGAGGTACATTATACATGAAGAATTTAAGTGGCATCTTTTAATATGTGTTACATGAATAAGGTTGGAACAAATAAAGATGGAACCGTGTCCTATTTGGAGTTCTTAGAGCATTATCACCAGAGAGGAGGAACACCAGATGCACTCCGCTTTCTTGGTGCCCTGCACAAGTAGGTTCAATACATTATTTTTCGAGTACATGTATGTCAGAATCCCTCCAGTTGAAGGCCTTCATTCAGAACCAATACTGTAACAATAACTTCATCTGGCTGAGAACATGAAAATTATTATTGCTTTAGAGTTGGTGTTGTTGTTTCTTAATTGTGCAGGTTCAATCAGAAAAAATCCCCAAAAGATTCCAGCATGGATGAGATTGAAGATAAATTGCGAACAAAGGTATACTGTACACTGTAGTGACTGTACATACTGTGCATGCATGCATTATATAACAATATGTTGTGTTTGTGTGACTTATTGCAAGGATCAATGAAGCTGGAATGAAATTTCAGCAGGGCCAAAAGAACCGCATCAGAGCAACCTTTAATAGACTAAGTAAAGTTAGTGCAGTTAGAGATTTTATTGGTTCAGAATGTTTAAGGACGATCATTGTCATTTACTGTCAGTGCACAGTTGTCCTGTTATTAAACATGACCCAGTGAGGAGAATATGATTGTATGTATTTCTTTTAGATTGGAGGCCAGTTACAAAGTGTGGTGAAAGCACTGAGGCTTTTTGATTACAACAGAGATGGGCAAATTCAGAGGCATGAATTGAGAAGGGTGATAGAAAACTTTTGCTGCAGACTTACAGATGAGCAGTTTAACAAGTGAGCATTAATTTTGATAGAATATTGCAACTCTGCTCTATTTTGTAAGTTAACTTTTGATTTTGTTCCAGTCGTATGTCAGGGGCCCTCTAATATTTTATCCTGGGCAGCAAAACTCATCATTTACCATATACTGTAGGTGCTGGACAATCTGCGAACCAGCAAGTAATTCGAATCATGTGAGTCTCGCATTTAAGTAGCACTTCAAATAGCCCTGATAAACAGTGTTTAAGTCTAAGCACCCATTCTAAAACAGTTAGCTTTCAGTAACTGTGTGATTCTAGGTTGACTCACATTTAAGTAGTGCTTCAAAATAGCTTGCTGCCTCACACATTGTCCTTACTCTACACTGCACTTACAATAATTTCAATTTACATTTGAGATGCAGCTATAAACTGCAATAACTGCCATACAAACAACCACACTGGTAGCATGCAGTCAGTACCTTTTTAACTCAACAGCTGACTTTTGCAGGTTATGGTCTAAATTTGACATGACACGTAATGGACATACTATTGAGTACATGGACTTTCTTAAACGACTTGGAGTCAATGCAAAGACGAAGAGCCAAGTAAATAAAATAGGTAAGAATAGGTACATGACTGTGTACAATTATGTATTAATCCATGGACCCCTGGGAGTGTAGGCTCGATTTCCGCCGCTCACTCGAGTTCGGGTATCCTCCCCGAGAAGAGACGGCTGGACGGGTGAGCGATAGATTGTGTCTGTGACGTAAATTCAAAATATAATTTATGCGAAGTCAATAGTTGCGGGGAAATAGCATTAGACATCCCAAAAACACTGATTTTAAGAAAACAGAAATTACATAACAATGCTTAAAACGTCTGTGCGAAGTTTCCAGATGATACGAGCTTGAGTTTGTGGTTAAATGATCAGAATGATCAATGTGAGAGTTTGAATTCAACCGGCGAATCATCAAAAAAATCTTCGGCGGCTTCAGCTCTCGGTCGACCTCATCGGCCCCCTCGTTTTGCCACCAATAAACTCAGCAGTAATTTCAATTGATCTTGAGGAATTTTACTTGCTTTTACATTAGCGAAGTATGAGGAGAAAATTGCAATAGAAATGGATTTGAAAGCCGTATTTTGACCTTGGCGCCAACTGGAAAATCAGTGAAGTTTGCTAACTCCGGCCGTAGAAAACGACACAGTTCCCATTCTCCAGCTTCTCGAACACTTTTCGTTGTCGCAATCTTGGATGTTTCCTATCTTAAAAGCACTGTAAACCTCGAACAGGCCGGGTCAAAGAATACCTTCGCAGCCAAAACATATAATTTATGCCAGACGGATTTGTGCAGGCGAGTTTCTGATTGGCGGAGATTAACAATGGCTCGCCTCACGCGTCCAGCCGAGATTTCGGGAGTGAGCGCTGGCTCATTTCCCGAAACAGCGGCTGGTAATCGAGCCTACTGGGAGTGAGACTCAACAGATTTCACTTAGTCTGACACCAGATGATTTTCCTCATCAACTGGGGGCAAATCCTAGGGCGTTTGAGGTGTCAATGGGTTTACAACGCTTGCAAATCTTTTTATCGTCAATAAGCAGACAGACACATAAATTTTTAATTATTTATGTGTTTGGAAGAGTTTAATTTATTCAAAATTTTGTGAAATGTACATCAATCTGTCACTTTTTAACCAATAGAAAGTCTCAGTTTTTTCCATTGGCCAATAATAGAGCGAGGCAAGTTATGAATTTGACTAGCATCAGATTGAATAAAATTGAAGTTTCTCGCATTTTTGTCTCGTGTTCTTCTTTTCTTTTGACTTAATTTTGACTTCTCTGCCTTTTTGTTGTGGTAAAAAACGAATAGATGTCAGTTTTTCATGTGTCTGTCCTTTTATTGACAATAAATTTCATCATAACATTGTCAAAGTACAAATGTAGTCTGCGGATCCATTGCTACTTTGACAATGTTATATAAATTATGACGAAATTCATGTAACAGGACAGATGCATGAAAAACTGACATAATTTGTTAAATTAATGATATTGTGTTTCAATGAAACAAATAAATCTTATTTTGGCACGCAAAAAAATTGGGCATTTATAGGCACTTACAGCAATCAATTAAAAATGGTGTTTCAGCATGGAAAAATAAATATCAACTCATCATGCTACTGCTAGAATTTTTCATGCTATAATAACAAACAAGAAAAGGTAGGGAAATGGTTAAAGAGCTCTCATTTTCCACCAATTCATGTATGTCTTGTGTGTGCGATTCCTTAGGACTAATTGGCATCTTTGTTTTATAATTTGTGGATTAAGTTTGTTGGTTCTTTTATTAACTTTGCTCTGAAAGGTTTTTCCCTGGGTTGTGTGGTTTTTGACCCTTTCCGCAAACACCAACATTTCATTTGATCTCACTCAAGGCTGTTGCCTAACAGGAGCCCGGTAGCCTGGGGCTCCCAAAGAATAGCTCTAGGCGCCTTAATTTTTCACAGCAACACCTTTCACTTCATATGTTGGGCTCCTAAGTTCTCGGCGTTTAGCTCTGAGGGCCCCTTTAAAATTTTCTTAGGCAACAGCCTTGCTCACTTGATCTGATTTGATTTGCAATCTCCTCAATTTAACGTTATATGCACTAATTAGTTAATTTTGTAAGGCTATATAGTTGAAGCTGCCTTGTGTTTTAACCAAGGTATTATATATTTGGTCATTTTCTTACTTTTACATTTTACATGGTTTTTCTGCGTAAACTTCAGACTAACAATGGGTTACAATTAATTATGACGACCCCGTTTCAGTCTTGCCTTTCTATTAATGTATTATTGAAATTGAAAAGTATTACACAATGTAACATTAATTACTGTAAATGTTGATCATGCCTGCCCAGCAAAAAAAAAATCTTTTTGTTTTTGAATAGCTTTAAACTCATAGTTTTCTTAAAACATATTTTTTTACCTTACTAATAAGCTCTTTCTTTCTTGCTATGTGTAGGCAGATATGTACTACCATACTAATAAGACATATTACTCACATGAATTATCTTTAATTCAGAGGATTCAATGACAAAGGGAAAAATCCAATGTTTGTTTTTAAATATTTATAGGCTGTAGAGTGTGAATAAATTTCTGGTATTACACAAAACCTGAATGATGGCTGTATGTAATAAAAAACTTTGACAAATGTAATGTCTGTTGAATATGACCAGCTTAGAATTCTTGTTAAAAGAGGGACAATTTTTTTTACACGAATATCTATAGAAATGTAGAGGTTTTAATTTATTGTTAGTTTGAGAGGTTTCTTGTGAGTGACACTTTCATCATTAATTTTATGATTATATCAACACCCAAAGATTGTTTTTAAAACATGTGAATTCTTGGCCTATTAAAGGAAGGTAAAGCATTAAATATTAAGTTTTGCTCATTTATGACAAGTTGTGAAAAATTAAAAAAAATTTCCTTAGCAACACTTTTGTTAGCGACTACATCTACAGCACACTGCATAATGTATATACATGTAAATTCCATGCATCAACTAAGCGATAGAGAACATGAAGAGGCAGCTGTGTTTATAATTTAGTTTTATCTAAACACATAAAAATGTTTTTGGCCTTGGAAACTCCATTTAACCTTGGTGTGCAGCCAAGACGACCTAATCAAGGCTATGCAGTTGATAACGCTAAAAACAATTTCACATTCTACAAACCAGTTTATCGCCTGCACACAAGTAGTCGCAAAAGATCATGTACCTTCCCAAATATCAGGAAAAATTTGCCCATCAGGCACATTCTATTGCAAGATCATTTTGATGGAGGAGAAACACTTGTCTACTCACTGGAAGGAAAGAAAATTACTTGTGAGACGAGGAAAAAATCGTCAGGTCCCACAGTGAATTTCTGCAACCAAACTTTGAGTATGTGAATTTAATTCTACACCAGCAGACTGTGTGATTCAGGGAAAATTACCTGCACTATAGGCTTGTTCAAAATTTTGATGAATTTATTCATGCATTTTGTCCAAGGTGAAAACCAACAGCAAGTAAAACTTGCAGCAATTAACAGCAGACCAGGTGGCTCAAATCATCAGAGCAAGCAGCAGACTCCACCAGTTCTCACACTTACACATCTGGAGCAGAAACTTAGAAAAAAGGTACAACAATGAACATTTGCTTTAATTTGTGAATGATGCACATGTATAGTATGTCTTACAAGTTTAATTTACTTTTTTTGATCAAAAATGTTCAGGGCAGTTAAAGAAGCAACTCGAACTCAAAGCAATTTGCAAGAAGCCTAAAAGCATGAAACTACTATATTGAGGGAGCAGGGCTGGCACAGGGGTGAGAGCACACGCCTTCCACCAATGTGGCCTGGGATCGATTTCTGGATTTGATGCCATATGTGGGTTGAGTTTGTTGGTTTTCTACTCTGCTCCCAGAGGTTTTTCCCTGGTATTCCAGTTTTCCCCTTTCCTCGACAACCAACATTAATTTTGATTCGATTTGTTCTGATTTCAGTTGATTAATGTAGACCCCCATTAGTGGAGCACTCATGCTCGGCTAAATAACCTTGACACTTAAGTTATTATTATTATTATTATTATTCAGTTTTTGCATTATCAATGTTGATTCTGAGGGATTGA
>OX421445.1:28549848-28554848 GCA_949126865.1 Montipora capitata
ATTTCATTGGTAAGAGATGGGATATTTTCTAGGCCATGTTGAAAGTATACTAGGCCTGTTTCTTGGTTGCATGAAAAATATGTTCGCACCTTGAAAACATTACCTTTCATTTAAAAGGCGTCTGTCCGCTTTATAGGGAGGGTCTTTCGGATTTTCAATCGAACAGAAAATCTTGATTTTACCGGGATTTTGTTGTTTGAAATCCTTCCCTGACATAATCTAAAAGGAAATACGTCTTGAGATTTTGTGTTAAATTCCGGATTTTAAGATCTGACTCAATAAGCAACTGTTCAAATTTCATTTGGCACCAGTTGATGTTTTGCCTCCCGCGGGAAATAATTTCTTATCACGTGATCAGAACCGCAGAACGAGCTCAACGGTGCGTGAAGCGGAGTGAAAAAAAAAGCCATTTGAAAGGACGTCTGAGATAAATAGTAGTCGGGACGGAGAGTCTTTTGCCTCGGAAATCCGGGGGGGGGGGGGGGGGAAGGCCTAATCCCTTCTTTAATCGGGGTGGGTGGGAAAGGGGGTGGGAGGACATGTCCATCTGTCAGGGAAGAAGGGGGGATGCAGATTTATTCTGGAATAACCCAATCCAGAACCAGAACTCAGAATTGGAATTGAAAACCAGGAACAGAAATCAAAATGTCAAAATTACCCTGAAAAAATACAGAGATGCTGCCACTGGGAAAATGGTTTGAGAAAATCACCTTGGTTTACATATCAAACAACCAAAAGACGAATAACACTATTACTGCTTGACTGTTTTCTACCTCACTTACTACAAGCATTTAATGAGCAAGTTAAGAAAACAACTTGTGTGCTCAGTAAGATTAAAAAGTATGTATGGTTTTCAGTTTTTAGTTAATTTAATTTAGTTAATCTTATAAATATTTTTATAATAATTAAGCCTACGATCATTTGTTTAATTGGATACTTAGAAATCAGTCCATCTAAATGGGTTAAAAACGTCAGAACCTCTTCAATACAAAATAATGGTTGAGAATCATGCAGGGAGCGACTCTACTGACCATAGAGTGTCCTTGAGACTTCTTTTTATATTTGCCACATAATCCCTGGGCCCTCTTTTGTTAGGTTTGGGACTGTGACATTGACTTTCGTGGACCATGCAAACAGTAATATTATTGTCAACTATGTTTCGGTGACTTCAACAATCAGAAAACAATGAACATCTTAATAATTCAACAATGTTAAAGGTGACAGTAAAGTTCAGTAGATTTGTAAGCAAACCTCAAAAACATAATGACATTTTCATTGCTGGCTGCAGTTTAGTTTTCTCATTCTCAAAATTGTATACCGTTCGTTGGGACTGACATGCTATTAATGTGACAAACCTGTGTGGTAAGAAAACTAGATAATTGTGTTTATTCCAGGCCGAAATGACTATCAGTGTGACGACTGTATATTAGTGCTATGAAGGCATGTCTAAACTGGTGACAATTGATTTTCACGAGATTAGATTAGATGAACAGATTTTCTTAAAAAAACTTTTGGTAATTTATTTGTTCTTCAGAATAAAGATGGACGTGTCACTAAACGTGACTTCAGGCGTATCTTAGAGAGCTTTTGTTTCCGAATGAGTCAACAACAATTCCATGAGTTGATGGCCAAGGTTGATCCTTACAACAAGGGATACGTGTCTTATTTGGATTTCTTGGACAGATTTGAACAAAGAGAAACAGAGGTTTGTCAGCGTCTGACGCTGTTGTCTTTTAGTACATGAAAAATGGGAGCTAATCTACAACCTGGGATTGATGTTGTAAAATTAATCTTTAAATCTGTATTTACAAGTGCAGCTTAATAGCTTTTTGTTTTAGAGAATTGCAACTGCTACTTCTGTAAATGCAAGTATAAACGTCTTCTTACATAGACCCGCAATTTTTCCTTTAAATTATTTCACTACTAATTCAAAGGCATTTTTAGGCGGTTTACTGAATATGCGGGAAAAGCAGACCTTAACAAATGTTATTACCGGTAAAGAAAATTGGGGTAACCACGCATTTTTCGAAGATAATTAGTCAACATTATTTGTAAAGAGCTTTAAAATACAAAGCAATGTATGGCATTCTTTTCCAAATTGAGGCTTAATTATCTCTGAAAAATGCATGGTTACCCCCAATTTTCTTTTTGGATACCAAGAGCATTTATTGGTAACTTCTGCTTTTACCGTATAGTTTTGAACCGCGCAAAAATATCCCTGTATTAATAAGCACCACCCATAGGAAATCCGAGAATCTCGAGATGCGCATAACGTATGCGCAATGACAATAGTAGGCACGGTCCTTAAAATTTGCGAGTGGGTTACCTTTTCTTTTGATCACGTGATCACGTAATCACGTTGCACTAATGTGGTCACATTTAATAGATGTCTCATACTCAACATTTTGTGTCTTTAATGAGAGGCTCGTGTGGCTGCTTATATTTAGGAGCTTAAGTGATACCCGGTATACTGAACTTGCGAAAAAAAAGCCGTGAATAAAAGTGTGCCCTCAGCATTGAATTTATTATTGCAATGGCAACACGAATAGCCTGCGCAGAAGCGTTCTAGAGATAAAAACTGATTTTTATTGATTTTGGACGCATTTTGCGCCTCCCTGTCTCGCAGTTTTTGCTGTCGAGATATTTTTCATGTGACCAAAATACCAAAGATCCCATTCCTGTGTCTTTCTTTGTTGTAAAACCACACGAAAACATTTTCCATGTAGTCTTCAACGCTTACGAAAATGTCAATTTGAAATGGAATAATCGATTGGATTAGATTAAAAGTAAATATAGGGGATGAAAGATTCACAGTTGTCGAAACCATGAATTTGGTTACTTCAAGTTGTTGTGTTGCATGGTATGGCGGCGGACTATTGTGCTAAAAGGCGAAAATAAGTTTTCAAGAAAACCAATAATATTCATATTTCATTGGTGCTGCCGTTGCAGTTTCTGTCGTCATTGCTTGACGTCTCTCATGATAAATACATTGCAGCAGATATCTGACTTCAGATTGTACTGACAATTCTTTTTCAGGGTGCACACCCTTGGCTGATGTCAAATCATTCTCCAAAGAGTGTTTCACCTCCAGCTGTTCTGGCCTGGTCAACTGTAAGCTGTTAAGCTTCTTATTGTAATTAATGAAAGTTCTC
Source organism: Montipora capitata (assembly GCA_949126865.1). Lineage (NCBI taxonomy): Eukaryota > Metazoa > Cnidaria > Anthozoa > Scleractinia > Acroporidae > Montipora > Montipora capitata. The sequence goes on from OX421445.1 coordinate 28,553,001, forward strand.
TGTCAGTGTTGAACCTTCAGCAGGGTGTCAAATAGCGGCCGGTGAACGGACAATGTCCGGGCAGAATTGGGTATTGACCGAACAAAACCCGTGGATTGCGGAACTTGTTGTCCAGTCATTTACTCGTTCAAAAAAATTTTAACTTTTAATTATTTGATAATCACAAGGGACAGAAATATATAAAGCTAGACAATTTAGTGCTTAAGAAATTCTCGATAGTCGCAAATTTCCACGATGTCATCAAGTCCTATCACGACCGCAAATCATCGTGTCCTCCTTTATTTTGTTCATTTAAGTGTTCCCAATTAGTAGAGGGTTTTACCTTCCGCTAGATACCGTTGACTCTTAAATAAAATGATCTATTGATGGGATAGCACCCTCACAAATTAACTTGTCTCGCTGCACCGAGAATACCCCGCGTATCGTTTGCTGCAAAGTGCGAAAGGCGAACAAAAGCCCCAAAACCTGGAGAGTCCGACCACCTTTTTAACTCTAACCAAAATTTACAAGATTAGTGTAACTTTAAAACTAAAGGCTCTGAGTACTTCCGACTGATTTGCCAGATGTACATTTAAACGAAGAGTAGTAAAACTATACACTTGAAATTTTTATTTCCAAACCTACGGTACTTGGATTCAGTTTACTGTGCAATCTGGGTTTACTATTGCAAGAGTTACGACTGTTGCAGTTTGACCGACCAAAAACGGGTCGTGTCTGAGCAAAAACATGTTTGACCAGCCTGGCCATTATTTGAAGAACCGTCCTTGGTCACGGTCTGGTTGAACTTTGCAAGCTTATAGCCCGTCAAGGCTAACTTTACCACGGGGCAGAGACGGTCTGGGCACCAGGAAGGACCTTTTAGTCACTGGCTGAGGCGTGATTTTGAAAATGGTATGATTCAATGAATATTGACCATACGTCATTTAAACATATGAATACTCATATTTTCCTTGCCTCGGACCACACGACAGTACAATGTATCGTCATTCAACATACGGTTGGTGGGTATATGTTGCTTGAAATGTTTTGATGAATGTTTGCGTTTATTTGTACTATTTAGGTGGAAGATATATTGCGCTCAAAGATAACGGATAATTGGAAGGCAATTGCCTCAGCATACCTGGGTATTGATTGTGACAGAGATGGTTTCATTTCACGGGGTGAGCTGAAACAGCTTCTGGAGAGATACTGCCTTCCCGTCTCAGATGAGCACTTTGACCTGTAGGTTGAAATTTTTTTTTGCTTTTTCCGCTTTGCCTTAGTTTGATGCTTCTCTCGTTTGAATAAATTTGAATGTGGCTTAGAATGTTACAACCGGATTCAAAGACTCAAATTTGATTTTTAGACCTTGTTAACATAAGATGACGCTAATTACCATTAATAATAACATTGCGTCACCCCTGATGAAGACACTAGACAGGAGAGTCTACACGTTGGGTCTTTGAATCGTAACTCTCTAATTTACATTATAGATTTCTTCAAACCAGAGTAGCATCAACCTATGGCGGATTGTCAACGTGGTTGCAACGTGAACTGTAAAGCTCCAAGCAAACGGGCGCAACATTGTTGGGCTGTGTTACACGTGGCATCCGTTTGCAGACCATGTTGCATGTTGTTGCGCCAAGTTTGAAACTGGTCAAACTCTTGAGCCAACAACTCCCAACATTTCTTTCGTTCCGTGATCGCCGAAGTTTATCGCAACAGTGTTGGATCCGTTTTTCACAGCTCTTTCAACATTGTTAGGGCCACGCTCGTGCATTACATATGGTCTCCATGGAGACAGCAAGGCATTAACATGTTGAAAACAAGATGGCAGCCGAATTTTGTATGTTTGCAAGGTCGTATGGG
>OX421445.1:28559848-28567348 GCA_949126865.1 Montipora capitata
ATACATTGATTTGTATTTTAAAGGTTTTTACAAATATTGTTGCTTAATTATCTTCGAAAAATGCGTGGTTACCCCCAAATTTCTTTTTGGATTTCAATAACACTTGTTAAGATCTGATTTTCTCGCATATTCAGTAAAACGCGCAAAAATACCTTTGAATTAGTAGGCACCGTCCCTGAGGTCCGTATTATCATACATAGTGAATACAGGCCATAAATTTAAATCGACGGCTGAAAATCACAATTCTTTGGAACCTTGGCTATGATATTAGAATCTATGAAATTCATCTATTTGAACGACGGAATGGACACGAAATCAAATGATGATCTTTCCAACTTTCAGTTCGTGAACCTTGCCTTTGATTTTTTTCTTTTTTTTTTTTTAATTGTATTTTACGTCCTTACTCGCGTGGTATGCGTAACATAGCTTAGACAGTTTTTTTGGCAATTGTGGGCGTCAGATTTCTTTTTTATTGACCACTGAACAGTCCAACAGCCAATACTCCTCTAATTGCTGTGGAAAGCTTCTCAGTACACTCACCTGACGTTTTGCACATTTCTTATTAGGCTTGGATTTCATAAAGGGAAGCTCTCGTACATGGAGTTCTTAGATAACTTTCAGGATCGTCGTTCATTTGGTGTGGGAGAGAAGGTCACTGAATACCCAAGCCATAGGTAAAGGCGATAGCAAGCTAGCTACGTGTAATTTGTGGATATCTTTTCTTTTTTGCCCATGATACGCCTTGCATCTTTTCAAAGGGAACCTTCAGTATTACTATTGGGATCAAATTTGTTCAAAAATATTTCAAAAATGGGCTTGTATATGATGAAACCAAATTTAGATTCGCTTTCTTTCATTTTCAGATTTTCGGATCGTTGCCATATTGTTGTGATATATAGGGCTTTTGTATAATAGTAAAAGGAAAGAAAAAGGAACTTAAATTATTTAAGTGTCTAGTCGTTCTAGCGCTGGAGCAATAATTGGAGATACTGTAAACTGAAAGTAACAATTAACTCAAATCAAGTCAAACATTAGTTTTTGAGAAGAGGGGAAAACCGGAGTACCCGGAGAAAAGCCTCTCGGAGCAGAGTAGAGAACCAGCAAACTTAACCCTCATATGACGACGAGTCTGGGAATTGAACCCAGGCCACATTGGTGGGAGGCGAGTGCTCATCCCTGCACACGGCCCCAGGGCAACCGTGATGGCTCACAATTATTCAAGATGGCGGCGGTCGAGAATTTTGAAAACAAAAATAAGCGATTTTGGAATTCACTTAATTCCGACACAAACGCTTTCTTTGAAACATTCAGTTTCAAGCAAATTCGATTTTAAATACTGATACCTGTGGTCTAAAGTTTATTTATTTGGTTGAGTGGAAATCCCATTTAAGTTCAACCAGGATACGCGCAAATCCCTTCTTAAAATCCCACATCGGATCAAATAAATAAAATCTAAAGCCAATTAGAGGTTATGAGAAACAAAAACACAGGTAATTACTCCGTCAGGAATAAAAAGTAGTGCTGGATTAAAGCGCTGCGTTGCCAAACTAAAGAACTATTAACTGCTCACAAGCATTTTACTCCGCTGTTTACAGCGCTATCTTACACGTCGCAGATTAATCGTTGCTGCTTTGCAATGGACAAAGGACGGTGGAACCAGTGCGTTGTCACACTGTAACTTTTCGCTCGTCCTGACTAACAAAGAGCCTCGATCAGGAAAACACATCGCGTCTCTGAGCTTGACTTAGTTGCGTATTTCAACCGCATTCACCAGTGAGGCCGTCTCACGTACTCGGAGGGAACGTGTTCGAGAGAACATTGGATATCTTTGACTTTTAAACTACTCGACTGCTAATAACAGTTTTTAAACATGCTCGGCGTCTTTCCTGTTCCCTTTTGTGCCTTCTTTAAGTTCCTATCCTACAAGGTCGATCTATTTCAGCTTTCTTAACTTTTGTCATCTTCATAGATACAATCTTCCAATGCCCCAAGATGAGTCTATGAAAGCTAGTGCCGTGGAAGCGAGGCTGAGGTCTAAACTTAGAGAGAGCTTTCAGGTACTGAACAACACTTGTTCGTTATAAGTTTTTCTGTGGAATGAATGGCTTAAGAACGAGCCTGTCATTTGAGTGAACCCTCTTAGGGAACCCAAACGAATACTAAGCTTCTTTTTTCCATTTTCTATGGAAAATAAATAGAAAGAGTGAAGCAAGTTAAGTTCTGAGATCATTGCAATTATGAACTCTATTTTTCGGGCTTTCCATTCCTTACTGCTAAAGTAGCGTTGATAACTGCGATGACCTCAAAACTTAACTTGTTTCATTGCCACAGTTTTTTGAGATGTGTGTCTAATACATTGCTCTTTCACCAGAAGTCGCTTTAATAATAAAATTTTGTTTTTGGATTTAGGCATAAACTGATAAAATGAAAAACGACCATCTGTGGCTGCGTGATGCAGGTCGAGTCAAAGACCCGCATTTCACCCTTGCTCGTCATAGAGTCTCCAGTAGCTCAGTGGTTAGAGCTTCCGTACTAGATTACGGAGGGTCGTGGGTTCCAATCCCATCTGGGGCTCAGATTTTCCGAGTTCCCAGTGGGTTCAATTGTAATACCTCTCATTTAATATGTGTTAATCATTCTCTCACATTCGAGAAAATGGAAACAGAAAATGGGAACACTTTAGCAGACTATATACGCTGCTTCGTGACCAGTCCGTATTGCAAAATTCGGACCGCTCAGAGAAACAATCAAAATTGTACTTTTCATCTCGGACCAGTTTTGTTTATATAATATAGTTTTTTACCGACAGTATTGTTTTTCTTTCCATCGTCAAGGACCTACGAGCAGCATTCCAGAAGATCGACTTTGACCGCAACGGTTTTGTAACTAGGCCGGAATTCAGGCGAATTTTGGATTCCTTCATGTTCATGTTATCAGATGAAGAGTTTGACAAACTCATGATGAACCTCAATATACAGAAAGGAGCAAAACTGAATTACAGGGAATTCCTCAAACGCTTTCAAGACGTGGAAACTGTGGAGGAGGGCCACCCGTGGCTTTACTCAACTCATAGGTATCGTATGCAAGATCGGCCTTGAAATGTTTCTTTTAAACACTCCATAAAAATGAACAACTGAGGCAATGTTACTTGGTAAAGCATAAATTGTATTTTATAGACCTAATTAATAAAAATAATCATGTTATTTAATTCGTAGGGGAGAAAATGGCTTACCCGAAGAAAACCTCCCCGAACGCAGAAGACAACTCGTATTACGAGGAGTTCGGGAAGAGAAGCCGGGACGTACTGATAAAAGGCGAATCGACTGCGCCAACCCTATACTATTATGTTTTAAAGTTAAGGAGTGGCACATGCATGCAAGCGATAGCATTTAGATCCTAAGTCGTAGGAGTGCTTTTGAGAACTGGCATACCATTAATCTGAGGACTGAACGGCATGCAAGTAGCATATACTCACGAAACCCACTTGTTGCATGCTGTCGTATCGGCTGGAAATTATCACTCTTAACTATTTTACCTTCCGCTTAGCTTCAACGAAACACAGGATTTGGCCTACTTGACTGCTGAGCAGGCAGACAATGCTATCAAAAGGAAGGCGTGGGAACAAAATGAAGATGTGGCCAAGGCTTTTTTGGCGTTTGATCGCGATGGAAATGGAATTGTTACAAAGAAGGAGCTGAGGAAAGTCTTGTATAAGTACCAGATCCCTCTTGACAAAGAAGAATTTAAAAAGCTGTGGAACAAGTAAGTTACAACTTTCATCATTTTTTTTGGGATTACAGGGTCTGGTTTTAGGAGAGAGGCGCTCCGAAGAAATGTGTTTGAGTGAGTGGAAAGAAGTTAGTTATCTGTTTTTAGTCCTGTGCTTCAGACAGATCATATCAATGAACAGGCGTACTTAGATTGTTTAGAATTTACAGAGTAATTCCTTTTCAAATCTGTAATAGAAGACCCTTTTTTTGGCTTTTTAAATCATTCGTGTTTTTAGATGTGAAACGTGTGTTACGGCGTAGCTTTTTCATCACATGTTGATCTCTTTAGGTATGACACAGATCAGAATGGTTATGTAGACCATCAGGAGTTTTTGGCAAGGTTGGGAGGGGAACTGGTGCCCGGGGACATGCATGGGCCGAGTACAATGATTACAGAACAAAGCCATCAGGTTATGGAAAGTATGCACAAGAACCAACAGGTTTGTGTTTGGATTCACTCCAATTAGGGATCGTTATCAATAAAATCAAGGACAAATGCTTCGACCACTTAGATAGAACGAGCCAATTTAAAAGTGAAGAATGAAACTGGCGTAGCGCGAGAAAACAAGTTTCATTTCCGTTTGGTTGACAAGTTGGTTATACACGATGCTTAATGTAGCAATGCTTTTTGGAAATTGCTGCGATTTAATATCACAATGTTTGGTTTAATGTCCTTAATGTTTCCTCACTGCCAGGACATGCATGTGGCAGCCACATGGAATCAAGCAAAGGCTGCGTCGTTCCTTTCAGCTCTCGAGGTTGAACAGCGATTACGGTAAGCTTGCCAAATAGGGATTCTCCCACTTAATCAAGTAACTTCTTGCAAATAAAAAAAAAAGACACTTTAACAAGATGAACGTTCGTTAAATTACCCTTTAAATGTTTGTAAAAGTCCTTTCCTATGGGTAAAGCTCACGAATTCTTTTTTACCGTTTCATTAGCAAAACGGCGTGGAATGTGAATAAGGGCATTGCTTGTTTTAATGTGTTGGGATCCGGGGATTTGGATTAAGGGTGAAAAACCCTGTAGCAATCTTTTAGCAATTATTTTTCTTTGTTCAATGAGAGTTTACACGGCTGCGAAAAGCTTAAGGGAGCAAAGCAGTTAGAAGAAACAAATAAGCGATTACTCTCTCCGTCGGGAAATGAATGGTTTTCTGGCCAATGTACTCAAATCATTAGTATCAACCGTCGGTCAACTCAATGGTCAAAACGCCGGCGACAATCTTTTTCCACGCAGCTCGATCAAGCGTATTCTATAGAAGAAGGGATGATGTGGCCTGCAAACTGAAGTTATTTTTTACTGAACCTGTGTGATTTCGAGGTTGAACATCCACAGATGGTTTGAAGGGGTGATTGAGATCTCCATCTAAGATTGATAAACTCTCAGAAGATTGATGTAGGTCCCATCATCCACGATCGGTCATTTCGAAGCGAACAGTTTGGCTCTTGGTTTAAGAACCCACATAAAATAATGGATTACAAACATTCGAACTTTTAAGGCTGGCGTCGTAAGGTTGGGTTTCCATATCTTCTCAAGTTTCTGGCAAACCAAATCTTTTTTTGTAACCAAGTGGGACGTTCATTGAGCGAGTTTGTAACTTAACATTAAGTTATTTCCTTGCATGACTCGTCCTCTTATTGCTCTATTGCATCTGTGATGTTAGGGTGGAAACTCTTTAACGGTTTCTGACTAAACACTTGACCTGGTTTCAGGGATCGTTTTCGGGATGGATATGAAAGTTTAAGAAAAGCCTTCGAGACAGTGGACTCTAACAGAGATGGCTACATATCAAGAAAAGAGTTACAGAAAGTTTTGTTTGATTTTCATTACTTCTTGGATGATGTACAGCTCAATATTCTACTCGACAGGTTGGTATATAAAAAAGTAATTTTATTTCAGGTCAGATAATTTGGAATTGTTTTCTTTTCGCACTTTCCATACTAATTGCAAATTCAGAATAGCATCTCCGGTTTTCTTACACTCGTATCGAGACTCGGCCATTTTATTCTGCCCATCAAAATATCCAGGATAGGCTACCGAAAATCCAACATGCATATGACTGAATCAAGGAATCGAATCTGGGCCACAATATCCTGCTCAACATTGTGCTTACTTTACTTCTCAAATTCCGGAGTTTGTTTCAAGTGACCAGTCTTCCTTTGGGGTTATCTTCATTCACAAGGTTACATAGGAGTATGATTTTAAGTGCAATATTTGTTCTCATGTATTCCACTTGTAATGGAAATGGTAAACATACTTTCCTCAAAACAAGCAAAAATACCACCTGAGGACCTTATGGATCTAATCTTCTTTTTAGGTGTGGTCTGTCCCATAAAAATAAGCTGTCCTACGAGAAATTTCTCAGCGCGTTCCAGGACCACAGGCTCGCAGGATATGGCCGCGTAACTTTGGATGCTCCTCGCAAAGTTGCCACACCTGTGGTATTTGAGAGACACGAATCTCTTACTCCAGACGCAGCCATTAATAAACTAAGAGGCAAAATTGGTGAAAATGCGGAGACAATCCAGAAGGTAAGAGAAAGGCATTTATGGAAGAGAGCGATTGAGCTAAGTGTTTGTCGTCAATAAAAAATGGATGAAAATTCTCTTTTTATAGTTTATTTCTCTAGTACTCGATCGATAACTGTGGTCGACAGGCATGAACATGACCTTACATGATACCAGATCTTTTGAGTTTCGGTTGAAAGCAATTTTCAGCCCTTTTTCTAAATCTCTATAATGTTTGTGCATGTTGCTGTCCAGGTTTAATCAGCTTTCCTGGCTGGGTTCATGTTTTTTTTTTGTATGTGTGTGTGCTGAGTCCGATTAGCGAGACTCATCTTTTAAGGTAAATCCTTCTTCTCACCCAAAATAGATAGAAATGCCTAGCTGACCATTACCTGCTAGTAGCATGCCTATTCAAAGCGAATAACTGTGCTCAAGAAGTGACTACAGTAAATGTAAAAATAAGAGTACTTTGCACAATGTGGAAATGCACTTGGCAACGAAGTCAACTGACCGCCAATCATCCTAATAAGCTGAAACGAAACCGTTCCAAAGAAACGGAACCAACTTAAGGGAGGCAACCAGATAGTTATGTACAAAGCGTGCTAGAGTTGAAGAAAAGAAATCCATTTGGCGCTCACAACAGGAATTGAACCCGAGTCAAGCGCATGGAAATCCAATATGCCAGTAGCCAATGTGTCGGTGCCTCCCTATGCACTGTATCCTTGAGTCACCCTTTACGCGTATCTTTCTATTTTTAGAACTAACCCTTCAACAATAGACCAATTTCGATGTATTAAAATTCAGTCCTAAACAAAAAGCATCATCTCGAGGCTCTGGGGAATAAACTCATACAAATCCTTATATTTATTCCCCAGAGCCTCGAGATGATGCCTTTTGTTTAGGACTGAATTTTAATATATCGAAATTGGTCTATTAAGAGACTAACATTTACATCAATTTACATCATTTTGCATACATTGTTTTTGCTATTTTTGTCTTCGTTTAACAATAACTTTATTCTGATTGGCCATTTTAAACAGTGCGTGCAGAGCCGAAGAACTCGTAACGTTCTAAAAATAGAAAGATTCGTGCAAAGGTTGACTCATAGGGCTTTTATGGGAGAGAATCGTTCTTACTCATGGGCTCCTGGATATGCAAAGTTGTACATTTGAAATTTCGCATAATTAAACTTGCGACCTTGATTGTAGCGTCAGGCAGAT
>OX421445.1:28572348-28579848 GCA_949126865.1 Montipora capitata
TTGACAAATAACTTGCGTTTTGTAAGAACTCGCATGATCTCGAGTAAAATTGAGGAGGCAGCGTGGCCGAGTGGTTAGAGCCCGTGTGGTTAGAGCCCGTGCCTTGAGATCCAGAGATCCTGGGTTCAAGACCCCGTTCTGACCACTCACTGAATTTGTTTCAGGTAGTCCCTGGTTCAATTTCCTGGCGCACTTGTAAAATAGCCAACTGGTTTGCCTCCCGCCAGTTGAGATTCTTAACAACTGTACATGTTAAATGCTCGGAGATATTAGCTACTAGCTACTCTGAAATCCGAGGGTAAACGAAGTATTATTATTATTATTATTATTATTATTATTATTATTATTATTATTATTATTATTATTATTATTATTATTATTATTATTATTATTATTGCTTTGATGATCCATACGATGTTTTTAAAAATCATCTTTAATCAATACATGTTTCGGATGAAACATCATCCATCGTCAGTTGTACAATGAGAAATAAACTAAAGTTGAGCAATAAATAGTGTAACAAAGTGAGATATAACATGAATAATTAAGGATGAAGGCGAGAACAGAACAACCACGAAACAAAACAGAAAAAACCAAACTATTTAAGCTAAGAAAAGAAACTAATTAGTATGAAAGGGATAAATGAAGATGTTTGACTTGGGAATTTAAAGATGGCTGTTCCCAAAGGATATGCATGGCTTCTTTAATTTTCAATTGGAAACGTGTGGAAGCAGAGTCGAGGATTTTAAAACAGTCTTCTGAACACCGGGAGCGACAATTTTCAAAACCTCTCAAGTGCTTAAAGATATGGGAATGTTTGTCGGAGGCGACATGTTGACGGATGCGAGTGGCGAAGTGTCTATTGGTTTCACCAATATAACAGGCATTACAGCCTGCACATGAAAACTTGTAAATGACTCGCGATCGTAAACCCGCAGGGATAGGATCCTTCGCCCCAAAGCAACTCCTGATTTTAAACGGGGTGAACACCAACTTAATTTCCAGGTCGCTGCAAAATGTGTTGACTAATTTCTTAATTCTGCGTTGTGTTATGATGGAAAAGGGACCGATGTACGGTTGTTTAAAATACAAACAATTGTCCTTCCGAGCAACACTCTGAGAGGAATCGGAGGTAAAGTAATTGTTGAGAAATTTTCTAACAACATTCTTGATAACGCTAGAAGGAAACAAATTCTTCCTTAATGTTTTGGTAAGGTTGCTTATGTCCAAGTGAAAACCAGTCCAAGTATTATTAATTTTAAATACTCGGTCAACCAGAGTGCGTACTAGTCCTAATTTGTAACTAAAAGGTACAAAGCTGTAATAATTAGTGAGAAGACCGGTGTAGGTCTTCTTGTGGAAAACCGAGGTAATAATGCCCTGATTATTATGGTTATCTAAAAGCACATCTAAGAAGGGGAGCTTGTGGTTTTCTTCCTTCTCCATAGTAAACTTGATGTTAGGATGCTGGCTGTTGATATAACTAAAGAAAGATAAAGCATCCTGCTCGGTATTAAACACAGCAAAGGTGTCGTCGACATATCTACGGTAAAACTCGATACCTGAATTGTAATTCTCTAACCAGCGTTTTTCATGGTGACCCATAAAGAGATTAGCTAATACAGGAGCAAGCGGGGAGCCCATGGCTACCCCATCAATTTGATCGTAAAAATTACCCAAAAATGAAAAATGGGTTTGGGCAGTGGCAAAGAAAAATAACTTAGTAAGATTTTCCCGTCCTAATTTAATATCTGGATTGCCCTTCATAATGTAGAAATTAGTCAACACATTTTGCAGCGACCTGGAAATTAAGTTGGTGTTCACCCCGTTTAAAATCAGGAGTTGGTTTGGGGCGAAGGATCCTATCCCTGCGGGTGTACGATCGCGAGTCATTTACAAGTTTTCATGTGCAGGCTGTAATGCCTGTTATATTGGTGAAACCAATAGACACTTCGCCACTCGCATCCGTCAACATGTCGCCTCCGACAAACATTCCCATATCTTTAAGCACATGAGAGGTTTTGAAAATTGTCGCTCCCGGTGTTCAGAAGACTGTTTTAAAATCCTCGACTCTGCTTCCACACGTTTCCAATTGAAAATTAAAGAAGCCATGCATATCCTTTGGGAACAGCCATCTTTAAATTCCCAAGTCAAACATCTTCATTTATCCCTTTCATACTAATTAGTTTCTTTTCTTAGCTTAAATAGTTTGGTTTTTTCTGTTTTGTTTCGTGGTTGTTCTGTTCTCGCCTTCATCCTTAATTATTCATGTTATATCTCACTTTGTTACACTATTTATTGCTCAACTTTAGTTTATTTCTCATTGTACAACTGACGATGGATGATGTTTCATCCGAAACATGTATTGATTAAAGATGATTTTTAAAAACATCGTATGGATCATCAAAGCGATATCTTACTTCGTGCTGCTACGAAGTTTCGGTATTATTATTATTATTATCATCATCATCATCATCATCATCATCATCATCATCATCATCATCATCATCATCATCATCATCATCATCATCATCATCATCATCATCATTATTATTATTATTATTATTGTTATGACAGTGAAAACGTATGGATGCCATATGGGTCCTTATCCAGCCAGCCTGGGGCGTCGAACGTAACCCAGGCGGCCCTAAGGCTAACAACTCTATAGCTAGTAAAGTATATACATAACATCGAATTTACGATAAATAAACTAAAAATGTCTCAGTTCACTCTGTTTTATCCTCAAGACATCACTTTCAGTGTGCAGGCGATGTTTAGGGTGTGCGAGATGACGGCTCTCTGCATCCGGAGTAGAATCTCCCCTCCTCGAGCCCCGAACAGTTCCCTTATTATTATTATTATTATTATTATTATTATTATTATTATTATTATTATTATTATTATTATTATTATTATTATTATTATTAAAATTCGTAATAGCTCTCTTTGAACTGCGAAATGGGCGTGAAATGTGAGTTGGAAAGATCATCGCACTTAGATAAGCGACTTACGCAGATCATAGATACAAACAAACCCAGCTGGCGTTGTATCTTACTTGGTAGTGCAAGTACAATGCAATGCAATCCCCTTCAAGTCTGCGTTTTTCAGGCTTTCTTGCACCTGCGTAACTTGCTTATCTGACTGTGATTCTTGTCCATTCCACAGTTCAATATATTAAATGTTATGTATTCTAAACTCATGGTCAAATAGGAGGGCATTTTGCTTCCCATATAGTTCGACAATGAGTCAAAATTCTTCTTGAACGCACAAGAGATATAAACATTTCGTGCAACATTTTGTTGCACACAACAAGTTTGGCACCTTAAGTAAAATACTGCTTTCCATTCTTTAACAAGCAGCGTAGCAGATTGGTTAGTTCGCTTGCCTTAAGGTTCGGAGATATCGGGTACAAGGCCCGTTCTGACTACTAGCGAAAGTTGTTCCTCGTAGTCTCTGCTTAAACTTCTTGGCTCTGCGTGTAAATCACCAACTGGTTTGCTTCCGGTCATGTGGTATACTGTGTCATTAACAAATGTGTCATTGGTTGTGAAGGGAAACTATAAGGAAAGTTAAATCAAGTGATAATGTTTTTCGGTCTTTGAATCTAACTTTGTTCGGACACGTGTCCTGGTTTTTATCCCGCGCAATTGATCACGTTCTAATGATCTTCTGAACGAGTGAGATCATCGCATCATCGCCGATCACAACCCAGTGTTGACCACCATTGTTTAATATGGTTCATCTGTTTTTCATCAACTTGGATGACACCGTTTGGCCAAAATTTCTACCTTATATCCTGTATGTGGCCGTATTTCGACGCGCTATAAACCCCAGTAGACCCCTAACTTTGCCATGTTTACCCTTTTAAATTTTAAATTAAAATTTCTTAAAGTTAACTGATTTCTCACTTTGAAATAAGTTTAATTCGTCAAGCAACTTGTTAATCTTAAGCTTAAAGATCAGCTTTTTAGCATGAAAGTATGAAGAGAACGGCCTCATAAACTCTTCACTAAATTGACCGGGCGAAAGCTATTTTATTCATTATATTCCTCACTTCTTTTCTGACTTCTTTGATCTTCCAGCAGTAAACTATCGGGTTCAATAACGAATTAAGAAAAACGAAAGTCAACGAAGAGAAGTATACAACTTCGTTTGGTGGCGATGGTACAGAAGATGCTTCTCTTAATCCGATCACAATTAAATATGGTAGATAGCAAACAATCAATGCTAACTGGACCCAAAATACGCGAAACACTGACTTTCTGTATCGCAACAGCCATAGTGGTTTTCTCTTACATACTTGAGGTTGCCTCGTATTAATTTGGCACTGTGCTTGCACTCGATTCTTGCGGCGCAAAGTTAGGATTGTTTTTGTGTAAGAAAAGAGCGAGATAACGGCACTCAATACTATTACTGCGTAGAAAACCTTCAAGCTCATGTCGCTATTCCAAATGTGCACAGTTGAAAAGGCAGAGCCCAAAATCCACGAGAAAGAAACCAGTACACAGACTCGCTTCACAGTGACAACTTGTGGGTACCTAATCCGACATAACAATGCTAGAAGTCTGTCCACGCTTATCGCAGTAATTATCAACACCGAAACACCAATGAAACAATAACCTGTAGCGTGGTAAACTTTCTTTGTGTAGTGAAGAAGTTGGCATTGTTCCTTCACGGTAGCTATGAGATGAGCAACGAAAGAAGGTTGTGCAATCATACCTACGCAAAGGTCAGTGATGGCTAAGCTGCGGAACAAGAGCTTCGATGGCAAGTGAAGTGAAGACACCTTGTTGAGAGCAACTTGAATAAGAGAATTTCCCAGAATTATGGAGAAAGATAGTAATATGTTCACCACTGATAATACAATCAGCTCGTCACGAATTCCTGGGGATAGTTCTTGTGTGTAGTTTTTTGGCGTTGCATCCGTAGTACAATTTGTCATTGTCATCTTATGGCCGTCGAGATAATCTACTGAAGTCACCTGAGACTTTTTTGAACTCCGGCAACCGAAGGCTGCAAAACAGCAGCTGTTATTTAACAATTATTCGCCTCAGACGAAGTGATTATCGGTGAATATTCACCGATGATCACTGAGCCTGAGGCGAATAATTGTTTTAGTATAAATACACAGGTGATTATTTCAAAAAAGAGCAAAAAAAAAACGTTTCAACGCGAAATCAACTTCACTTACAGTGGCAAAACGACTACTGGCAGCCATTTTGTCCGTCGAGGTGATTATCGGCTGATAATCCGAGATAGCGAGCCAATGAGAGCGCGCGATTTTGTATAATCACCTGTGTATTTATACTAAAACAAATTAAGGACACTATTAGTAATTTCTAGCTAAAGGTCTTGATAATTTTTTTGCGCAATGCATAAATTAACCGTAGTTTGCTGAAAATGCCGCATAAACCACTGGTTTTACAACAACGTGAAAATTTTGTATGTTATTCCAAAAAGCATTTGTAACAGGACAACCCCAGAACAGTTCTTGGATGAAAGTGTTTTTTTATATCCAGGCTTTTAAGCATCTTTTTTTTGCGAAGTTGCTAGTAAAAACTAATTTTCCCCCAAATGTAAGCAAATACACTGGTAATCATCAAAAATATACTTAAGTATCCATGTAATTTTCAGAGCCTGACATCGTGCAACGGAGACGGGTTTCGACATGTATTCAGTTTTCGTTCGATCTTCATATAGATACTCGCAGGCGTAAATGACTTAATTCAGTAGTAAATGCGTTGGTAATATGTAAGGTAGTGTTCGTAAATTTTTCTGTACGATTCAGTTAAGTTAAAAGAAAAAACGAAGGATCACAAAGGTTTCTGGCTTTGCTAAGTTCATCCAGGTTGTTCCATCCGCATTACGCATTACCCCTATAAATAGTTATTCGTTTTTAGTTCATGGAAAGTGAGACAATGTATGCTATATATCTTATGGTACCGTATTAGAGTTTTTCCCACGTTCCAGTTTCTGTATTCAAAGAGACAATTGTTTGATATTTCGCTGTAGTTTTGTGGAGCAATCGATCCTCGAGTACGAGAGAATAGATTTTATTGTTTTAAGGACGTTCGCGCCCAAAACGTTTGCCACGTACAAATTTAAACGGTAATGATCTAAAAAAAAAAGGGGGGGGGGGCGGTCACCGTGCTCGTTTTCGAGATTTAGAGGCTTGCGTTATTTTAAGACGATCTTAGCTTACAACTGCCAGCAATAAAAAAAAGCTACATTAGTGAAATTTAGATCAGGTAAACGTACTCAATTCAACATAACTTATATAACTAAACAAACTTTTGCATCTGATGTCTTTTTGTGAGGTGAAATAGACCTTGAAAAACGATACATATTGGTCTAAGAAAGAAAACGTCGGTCGCACGAGAGCGTAAAAGGCGAAATATTTGTAACTTCTCACACAAATTTTTTCTGTTTTTTTTTTTGTTAAAATGGACAAATAAATGGGGGTGACCGAGCATTCAAGAGAGTAAAATCGCTGCGAAGTTCTCAAAGCAATTGTCTATTCGCACTGTCACGCCATTGCGTAACATTTCCGAGAAGACCTGGGTCCACAGCTGTCCCATGATGCCACATGCTTTCACGTTCCATTCTTGTGCAAAATGTTTGCGCCTTTAGCAACGTGTTTACCTTCGTGTTTTGCGATGCATGACGTGTACGTGACATGCGCAAAAAAATGCGCATTAGCAATGTGGGCGAACGTTGTTAAGTGACATTATTGAAGGGGCCGCTACTTTCGAGGGGATCGTTACTTTCGGGATTTAATAGAAGCGTAAAAAATTAATGATACTTTCAGGGGAGGGGGCCGTTACGTTCGGAATTCTACGGCAGTTTATCTGGAAGGGAGAGACTGGTTTCTAGTTCTTAGTTCCTCGCAATCAAATTTCGCGAAAGTGTTGGTTCTTTTGTGATTATACACCTTATTCCAAAATGGCTGCCATTTAAATATTCTTTTGTTTTTATTCAAATAAGCCCTTGATGCCTCGTTCTTAAGCTTAAAATTCAAAAGAATGTTTTATCTTGAACGAGGCAACAAGGGCCAATTTGTATCCGCATAAATCAGCGGCCATTTTGGAATAAGGTATATACTGATAAACAGAATATCAGTATAATTTGCAGGTTCACATTTTACATGGTAGGCGAGTTGGAATATTCGGAAAATCACTACAATATTGAATCACCATTTGATCTCATTCGCAGGCATTTACGGACCAAGACCCTCGCTTCACCGGGACAATTGATGGCAGTACCCTGCACGAAATACTTAATGAGCATGCGTTTCGTATGACCAACGATCAGTTTAACCATATTTGGAATCAGTTCGACAAGAATTCAGAAGGAAAAGTTGATTATAGAGAGTTCCTTAAAGTGTTTTCTACGCGAGCTGGAGTTACGCGGCCCGCGGCTACATCGCCCCAACTTCGGTCGCGTGAAATACGGGTAAGAGTTGACATTATTACACCCTCCCCTCTTTTCCCCCACCTAATA
>OX421445.1:28584848-28602348 GCA_949126865.1 Montipora capitata
TTTCGGTCGAATCACCCATGTTAAGAGTCCGTGGCATTGCGGCATGCAGAGGGGGAGTTGTTTTACATCGGCTGTCCTGAAAAGTGAAGGATATTCCCGAAAATGTTTAGAAATGTCACTGACTGGATACGGAATCTTGCAACAAGCAACGGCGCTTGTGATTTCAACGCGCCAATGGGAGATAGAGCCTTCGGGGAAGAGAAAATTATTTGACTGCCGCATCAGAGACGACTGTGTCCCGCTCGGAACAATAATATTGCTGCAATACTTTCTCGCAAATGAATTCGGATGTAACCCCCTTTGTCTCAAGTCATAACGTGCACTAACTTGTTTCACTGGTTGTATTTTGTTTCAAAAGACAAGCCCAGGGATAATGAGTGATAGGCTGATTGAGCTTATGGCCAACCTACGTGCCCCAGTGCGCCGCGATTGGAAGGAAATGAGGAGAGCATTCAGGGTAAGACAAATGACGGCCATAAAACATTTTCGGGTGATGTCGCTGAAGTAACGAAAAACCAGAAACCCGCTACGTTATGAAACCAAAACGTTTCCTCTGGAATTAAATCTTTTTCCACGAAAGAGTTTCGGTTTGCTTCGGCGGAAAGTAAGGCAGCTGATCACGTGAGTTATAACTGTCTTTTGTAAACCCTGCTATTGGTTTGCCCTTTCAGCGCAAGCATTAGCGCAAGAAATATTGGCACACGCTTTAACTTTTTGTTAGGTTCTGTTGCTATAATCAGGGTTGGCAGTTATTAGGATGGAATAAACTCCCTGACTTTTCACTGACCATTCAGGACGAATTCGCGGAACTGAATGAAGATAGCAATGAAGACACAAATCAATTCATCTGCAGCGATTTTTTGAAACGGGATTAGCTACAATTGACAAGGAATCTCCTTCTTTAACCTAATATCCTAAAAAAAATAAAATTGACGTTTCACTGACTTTTGGGAAAATTTCTGTATTTCCTCCATTTTTCCATGACAGCGGCAACCATAATAATTGTGTTCTAAGTTCATTCATTTTCTCACTCAGGCCCTAGACAAGAATGGATCGGGCACATGCGCACTGCTCCAGTTCAGGCAAATGATGAGAAAGTTCAAGATCGACTTGAACGAAGAAGAATTCTTTCACTTGTTTTCATATTACGATAAACACATCACAGGGAAGATTTCTTACAACGATTTCCTCAGAGCGCACCTCGAGTGACAGGTTCAGTGCTCTGCGTTGTTTGCTGACAAATGTGGATTCTGAGGGACTGGCATGTACAGAGAAAAATAAACATCGCTTTAAAAAATAGCAAGACTTTTAATTAGCAGCGTATTCTTTAGCTATTCTCATACGTTGTACATATGAAATGATATGAAAGCACTCACTTTTAAATTAACCTTTCGTTTTACAGTGCATTATAAAAACGAAGCACTGTAAATTCATTGAATGCTAGTAACAGTAAATGCGTAATTAATGTTGAAAATGTTGTCTTTGGTTTCATTTACTTTTTACAAGAGGTTCGGTCCCATCAAGGCACTTGCTAGTTCTCTTCGACAAGAGTGATATGCCATGTGGTCTCCTCAACGTGTGGCCGATCCATCCCCAAGCTCTTTGTCCTCCCTTGTGGTGATGCTTGTGCTCCCCAACTTTATGGCCTGTTTCTTTAAGAGGCATTAAAAGACAGCAATTCGATCGCCAATCCCTGTCGACTCTTTTGACGCTTTACAAGCCAAATGCAAACGTACTGCCACGAAGGGCTGACTGACGAAATAAACTGGCATTACACACATTTCGATAAATGTCAACTTCTGCAAACAGCCACGTTACATTCAAATATTTCACTGACAATTTGCTATATTCTTGCCATCAGTCTGTTCAAATTCGTTAATACGAACCAAATTTGCTTCCGACATAATTTGAGCTATCACATAAAGTCGTAGATTTTTTCATGGGGAAAAAAGGGCTTCGAAGTTATTAAATTCGACTGATCTGCTTTGAAAGTTTCAAAAGGCGGCAATTTTAGTATTAGTTCCATTGCATTTTAATTCCACAGACGCATCACCTGTCTTTTGATTGCATTGAGTTGTAACGAGAATGTAAATATGTTACATATAACTCATGATACCATCTGAAATTCAAACAACACCTTGACACGCTACGGATCAGGGCCACAATAACACGAAAACCCATTTTGTACATGTAAGTATTTTAATTTTAAGACCTTCTTAGGATTAAACCCAAAATGACACAAAAAAGGACAATGTACTGAATTTTTTTACAAGCGCTGTCTTACTCCTATCAGTCGAACGGCTTAACAATTCTCAGTTTACCAATAGCATTGTAAACGCATGCTGAAAACAATATCAAAATAGAACGATACAAAGTTGTAAAGTCTAGCAATACTGTTAATGCATCCCTGAAAAAAAAGAGTTTTTAGTTTTCATTTAAAATTTGTTTACATTCTCGAGGTCGGGCAGCCCTAAAACCAGGAATCCGGAATCCGGAATCACAGTACAATACAGAGAGTAAACACTATCCTAAACATTCATAAAAGCTAACCTTAGGCCTAATTAGGCCTAAACAAACGTTTTTAGGCCTAATTAGGCTTAAGGTTAGCTTTTATGAATGTTTAGGATAGTGTTTACTCTCTGTAATGTAATGTGATTCCGGATTCCGGATTCCTGGTTTTAGGGTTGCCCCTCGGGGTCCATGAACTTTAGCAGCAAGAGAAAAATGATCGTCCACAGTAGTTTGAAAACAGCCGTGCGTTGCTCAATTGAGAAGCCAAGGAGTACTAACATAACAAGACCGAGCGATATGATTAAAAATCTGTAGCCTGCGTTAAAAAGAGATTCAAGTATATGCCTTTGAATCGAAAGAAATCTTCGAATTTTGGCTATATTCTGTAACCTACCTTTCAGTCCTGTCGAATTGATATGCTATATTCCTATGATAAAAAATTTACTGTCGTTGATAAAAGTTCTGGTGGATTGATTTGCTATACGACCGTCACAGGTTTACAGAAGAAGAATCTCTCTTGTAAATATACGCAGGTGAAAGCCACCCAAAGTAACATAATTGGCATTAAATTTACAAAACATGGACAGTATTTTAAGTTGTCTTTCGCTTCAAAGAATACATTCAAAATAATAATCCTTCTAACCAATTTCTGTAAAGTTACGGTAATGTGAGAATTTGGGGTTACACCAGGCGACAATATCCATGTTTGATTATTTATTCTCAAACTGATTAACAACTCGTCAAGGTTAAACAAAGTAAATCATAAAATCATAACCTTGTTGGGATCTCTGATCGTAATTAGCATGAATTTTCATGATTTTATTTCTCGGTTTTTTCCCTTAGTTTTAGTTTCAGGTGATAAGATACATCTAACACTCAAGACACTGTTTTACCATATTTCGAAGCATGTCGAGGCTGGTCAAACATGCTCCACTGCCTGTCCTTTTTCAACGCTCCTGTCGGTGTTTAGAAATTTGGTAAAACGCGGTCTGTCTTGCTTAATTAATTTATTGCCACTTTTTTTTCTTTTTACCTTTCTCAGTATACATTTAATTGACATTTCCGCTGATGAAAGGAAAGCCCAAAACGTTTGGCACTGTTTAAACATTACGACATGCACTTAATACTGCTTGCGAGGTCTTAAATATTCCGTTCTCGCCCACTGTCTGTTTCAGTTTAACAAGCAGTGGGTCAAACAAAGTGGGCAGGAATTTTGTATCTGACTCATTTTTTTAAGAGAACACAAGGCTGGATGTTTACAAGAGCAAACAGACCCTACACGTCTTTTGTTTTACGCTCATTGACTATGTATGAATTACATAATCGCATACTTCTATTGGTTACTAAAATGAGCACATATAACCACCTTTTGAATTTTGCCAGGTTGTGGGCAGGGTAAATCCCCAAAATGGCAAGAAAATATAAAAAAACAACCAACCACTATGGTTTTTGTGTGTCTCACAACAAATACAAAGCAGTGCGTCGTATACTTGATGGATATAAACATAACAGTCATGCACCTTGTCAGTCTTATTAGTCTATTTACAGTCCAAGATTATTATTATTATTATTATTATTATTATTATTATTATTATTATTATTATTATTATTATTATTATTATAGTAGTAGTAGTACTAGTACTAGTAATAGAGACTTTCATCTTAATAGCAAAATTACCTACAATCTCGGTCATAAATAGTTGTAACACTTCGCTTGAACAGCAAGTGAAGCGCATCAAAGCTGTTAATAACGTACCCCTCCTCGTCCCTCCAATCAATGTTGCATTTACCGGTTGGTTTTTGCACTCCAACCCATAAACATCAACCTTGAAGGGGGAGAGGGGGCAAATTGCCGTCTGTGTTACAACATTTGTAAACCGAGACTGTAGCCTGCGTGCAGACGGCGAATTTGAACTTCAACGCTATAAGTACCGTCTGCGAATCAGTGCGCGATATCGTCTTCCACAGGCCACTGTGTGGATCAGTTATATGTACTCAAATATGATTGGCTCGTTTTGCGCAGAATTCGAACGCGCTACGTGATTGGGGAATCTGATTCCAGGATTCCCAGCTGCATGTTATCAAAAGATGGCGGAATGTGGTGTGCAGTAGTAGCCTGCGTGCAGCAGATGTCATGAATATAGATGGTGATCTAAATTATTATGGTTATAGTTTTTTTTATGCCGATTGTGTTGTGTACACATCGAGCAGAAAAAGTACAGATATCTAGTGGAAGGAAAAAAATTAGTTTAATGTCGTAGCGGAATTGGAAGACCTTCCATCATTTGTTGCAAGAGGCAACAGTAGATACATGCGCAAGCCTTGCCTGGAAAAATTGAAACAAACGTCGTTTGCTTATCAACAGACAAATAGATCTAGAAAGCACATTTTACAGTTTGAATTTCGGTGTTTATGCAACACCGTTGAAAGGAAATCCGAAAGCGGAAACACCAGTAAAAAGGGCAAATTTCATCGAACAAATGGAAGCTGATTCACTGAGGAAAAATTGTGTCCTGTTCACTGCATTGCTCCTGTGACTAATTCTTCGCCATTGTGCCCCAAATCCATTTCTCTCCAGTGGCCTGTTTTTCCACTTAAAGCCAATGTGTCCTCATGTAGATTATGCTTTAAAGTAATTGCAAAACAATTCGATAAGTACTTAGTGGAAGGCAAACAGTTCAACACTGTACTGGAGACACACACCCCTCCATTTAGTCCCTGAGAAAACTGCAGCCTTTACATTTGCAAGGCATGTCGAGCAAAGTTGAAAGAACACCGAGAACTGATTTCAAAACAGAGGGAACTCGAGAATGCAATCCACGTTCTTAACTGTGGCGCTAATGAGGAGCAAAGGTGTTATCAGGCGAAGGATCACGAACGCCCACAAACAGCAGAGGCAGAAAGCGTATTTGAAAGTTTCTTGGCCCTCAAAAGTGGTGGACAAAAAATAGCCGAAAGATTTGGAGTCCTTGGGGGAAGTGGTTGCCTGTGGAACACAAGCAGTTGCTAATGCAATGTGGAAGAATGTTAGAGTTAACAATAGAAAGAGTGGATGGTGAAGTGGAGGAGAGAGCATCACTCCTTGATGCCGTTCTCTCAGCAGCATGCATCAAAGCAAACAGTCAGGCTAAAGGCCCCCAAAAGAACTTCTATTTGCGTACGGAACCGCGAACAAGTCCATAATAGCAGTCCAGTTCCTGATCACCACTTTCTTGTACCATTCAAACTGGCTGGTATGTTTATTCTTACTTCATATGTTGTAATTTGGTCAGAAGAATGTTTTACTGAAATAAAGATAATGAAATTACATCTTCTACAAAATGTTTTGTTCCTTTATAATCAAATGAACTATTGGCAAAGCAAAATATATTGTTATGAAGAAAGGAAACGAAAATTGGTTGCAAAAAGGGCTGTTATGGCTGTTATGGCTGTTAGAGTTAACATGACTGTACTAACTCACAAATAATCGTTGTTAATGTGGTTTATTTTGCCAAATTTAGTTTCAGCTACTATACTCAGCCGGAAAAATCAAAAAATATATATACAACCATAGATATAAATATTTCTTGTATTTTACAAAACGCAGCACCTTTGTTTTTATTGTTTAAGTATGGCAAACTGGTGAGTCATCACTTCGCTTTGATAACTAAGGTATGCCAAATCTGATATTGCTGTTTGTTTTGCAAGGACAGTAATTCTGACATAATGATATGCAGTATCCATACCATTTCAAAAATTCTATCATTCAAAGAGAAAAGGTTAACTATACACTTTCTTTTCCGTACAAGAAACTTGATAATTATGGACAGGACTATGATGCAAAAATACTGAATGCAATTTCAAAGTAATTAAAGCAAGTACATGACCTTATCCTAATCTCAGCAGTCTGACATTACCCGTTTTCCAGAGAAATCTAAGTCCTCTAAGACTCGTCAATGTCCAGTTATGACAAGGGAAAAGGATTGGACACCAGAATGTAGACTGCCACTACGTGACTTCCATGTGTACACAGAACCGAGTCTCGGAAGGTCGTCTGAGTCAAGAGCGACCAACATGGGGTGTCCTTAAAATGGAGAAAAGCAAGTGCCTTCCATCAAATACTGAAAATGTGAAGCAACGAGGAAACTACGTTGTCTTGGTTCAAAGGATAATCACCAAGAACATCCCTTGCCTGAACACAGTCAAGAAATGAAAGCAAAATCTGAAACTGCAAGTAAAACCTATAAATATGTTGTTGCAAGTAAAGATGATGTGTCAGAGGAGAAAATACAATACATACCTTTTCCCTATGGTAAGCTTAAATTCCTGCTTAAGAGTCAAGTATATGTTGAGTGCAATTACACGTCAAGTATAAGTGTATGAAAATGTAAACACTCGGGTTCCCATTCAATTTCCTGTGCACTGACAGCCTCAAGAGAAATAAAACAACTTTGGTACAGAATAAATTTTATTATCACACACAGAATTGTTGAAAGGTTTTTGTTCCTGGATCACTGCTCATCATAAAGAGGCAGCAAGTAATGTTTCCTGCTAGAGAAAGCCGCTTGACTGGTTGGCATTGTGAAGAGTGTTACATTCTTTTGTATGATCTGTGTCCTCACATGTACCTGAGAAAGAAACGACTCCCTCCAAATCCGGAGTGTGAAGAAGACAAATAATTTCAGAGTCATCTCCAACTTGTTCCCAGTCTGAACGAATGGAAAAATCCTGGCTGGAATTACAATCCTCAGTGGGTGGTGATTCTTGGCTTACATCCCCAAAGGTGTCACTCGGATTTGAAAAATAGCTCTTACGTACTTATACCTCCAAATCTCAACATGATTAAGGGTGTCCTTCATAGTAAATAATTGATGACGTTTTTTCAGGACCTGGTTTACGTGAAACAAATTATATTCCAAGAGAACATTGGGGCATGATACCATTGTTTTTGTCTCAACCTGCATAGCCAAATCTTGTTAAAATCTCAACAACTTAAGTAGTTGGTTGTTTGCAGTGTCAAAAGGCAAGCCAATTTTGGGTTCTGGTAAATTATCATTCTCATCATGCGGAGACCATTTGTCTTTACAGCTATCTTCCTCACATTTGCAATTTGCTCCGCAAACATCGTAACACTTGTGACTTCCGCTGATCAGTTGTCCAACCTGGAAACCGAAATATATCTCATTAAAAACTGTCGCCGACAACCATCACCTTTCACGTAACTCTTCAAGTCCTTATCACAATTTGCTGATAGTAATCCATTATATAACATAATACACGTGCTTGGCAAGTTGTCCCTTCCAGCCCGACCACATTCTTGCACATGCATTTCAATTGACTTTGATGGCGCAAAATGCACCGTGAATTCGCCACATCTGCCTGCAATTGACTCCCATGCCAAAAGCAATAGTTGAAATCAAGACTCGAAGATGACCATCATTTCTTGCCATATTCTGCAAAATATGGTCCTTAACAGTGTCTGGTGTTCCAGCAAGCATGGTAAATTTCAACAATTCTATGTTTTGGTGACTTTCTATCATGAAAGAGCTGGCTTCCCGAATACACTTCAAGTACTCTGAACAAGACAGAACACTGTTTTCTTTTTTGGCAATATATCAAAGTTATAGGTGTCTGCACACCCTTTATTTTCAATT
Source organism: Montipora capitata (assembly GCA_949126865.1). Classification (NCBI taxonomy): domain Eukaryota; kingdom Metazoa; phylum Cnidaria; class Anthozoa; order Scleractinia; family Acroporidae; genus Montipora; species Montipora capitata. Next base: position 28,592,993 of record OX421445.1, read on the forward strand.
CCCTTATTAAAGCTGAAAATGCTGTTGCAAATGGTACTGAATTGTCAAGGTACTGAACGCAATATTTTATATTTGGGGTATTGGACTCTGTTCCATCATCTTGAAATTACTTCTTCTTTAGTATCTTTGGTGGCCGTGGCGGTAAGGACTATGTTTTTTGTCGTTTATGAAATTAGTGACCTCAATTCACCCGGGCCATTTTTCTGAAAGGCAGTCCTTTCTTGCCTCCTGTCATACCGCTGAAAAGATCAACAGTTCTAACCTTACCTTTGCTGTAGAAAAAGCTACAAAAAAGAGCCACTGAGGGAAAATCCCAGGACTTTAATACACACGTTTTCAAGTGCAAATATACCTTGGTCTGTTTAGGCTGCCCCAAAAAGGCCCCAAGAGTTGCACACTATTGTTAATACATGTACAAATATACGTATATGCCAACAACAAACTAAATTGTCAAATTTTCACCCGAAAATTAAACACAATGACAATGATGTTAAACAAAAGGATCAGAACAGTAAACGTGAATGTCACCAACGTAACTATATATACGAGAGTCATACGTTTGCTATAATGCAACTCACAATTTTGACACATTCAAGCAAACGCCTGCTGTGAAAATCTCCTCCTTGTAAAGTACGTCCTTGTGAAGTACACGTATTTCGTAGGCTGATGTTACAAGAAACTTTCCGTTCACGATTTACAGCTGTTGCTGACTGCGCCAAGAAAAAAATCAATTTTATTTACAATTTGTGACTTGTTTGGTAGAGAGATTTGGTCTTACAAGGAAAATTACCACTGAGTGACACAGTGCGTCGTCAATCGCTACGCTAACAAGCATATCCGTGAGCTCTTTCGAGCGAAACAGTGGACAATAAACATTAGGGAACCAAATACAATGACATATGTACCAGTTAAAATTTGCTGAACTAACTCCGAATCCTCCTCATCAGTTATGGCGACGGGCGGCACTCCCAAATTGCACAAATAGGAGACTTGATCGTCCATCAAGGAACGTAGCGGAGAAATAACAACAACTAAACTGGATCCACGCGGTTTTGCCGAGTAAAACGTCGGCTACAATTGGCATGCATTGAAATATTAGAGTCTTGCCATAGCCAGCTGGCAGGTTTACAAAAACGTGATTGCCTGTAAAAAAAACCTTTTAAAGAGTTTTCCTGCCCTGGAAGAAGACTTTCTACTTCAAATAGCTTTCTTACTTCCTCAAAAGCGTTCTGCCTAGTTTCATTACTGAACTCCGCCATTTTTTTTCTGGGCCCATGTGGTGAAATTTGGCAATCACGTAGCGCGTTCGAATTCTACACGAAACGAGCCAATCAGATTTGAGTACATATAGCCGATCCACACAGTGGCCTGTGGATACTTTCTAGCGTTGAAGTTCAAATTCGCTGTCTGCACTCAGGCTAAACATGATTACCGTGACTAATAAGATCCACTAAATATTTACCAATCTACAATTAAAAATTTACTAGTGAAAAGTAAGAAAAGACAATTAAAATTCGAACTATAAAAACTAATTGTAAAGTTTTTTTTTTTGCGAAAAAGCCATTTTAAATTAAGAAATTTGAGATGTTGTTTACTTAAAATAGATTTCCATATGCCGCCTCGGAAGCTATTTACAGATGACTTCTCTCTCAGTGTAAGTGTAAGGGAATTTCGCGTCTGACAAGTGGGGACAGCAAACCTTCTTCCTCCCTTGGTTTTTCTTTTAAATACGAGACGAAGAAAATTGTAATTATATCATTTTTCGACTGTGTGACTGATTAACGCGTAACGTTTACTTTCAGAAACAAAATCAAGAAATGGCAATATCTGCAACTTCTCTTGTGTATGCACTGATTCTCTCCGCCATGATAATTTTCAACATAGCAGGTAACTCCCTCGTTTGCTCTCTAATGTTAAAGAAGAGAGCTTTCAAAACCGCGATCAACTGGCTTCTTTTCCACCTGGCCATTGCTGATTTACTGGTCGCTGTCTTCTTCATTCCACCTTGTATTCTGAACCACTTTATCGAGCAACCGAGTGGAGTTACTGGACACCTGCTGTGTAAATTCATTACCGGAGGTAGCTTTGGTTGGGCGGCGGCTTCAGCCTCGAGCTTTTGCCTGGTTGCGATAGCGTTTGAGCGTTATAATGCTACTTTACACCCATTGCTAACGCTCCGTCATGGTCGGTCATTGTGGTTGGTGCCAGCTCTATGGATGTTGGCGATTCTCTTGAGCATACCATCTATTGTTGTAACAGCTTATGACGTAGAACGTCAGATGTGCGTGGAGAACTTTACAGATTACACAACGCTTCGAGCCTATCACCTTAGTTGGTCGTTTGCCAATTCAGTACTACCGATATGCATTATGGGATACCTGTACACGCAGATCATTTCGTGTCTGCGCAAGCCTGGACTCGTGCAATGCTCTTCTCCTATGTCTGCATCACAGTCCAGGAATAAGGTTACTAAGATGCTAATTTCTGTCTCTGTCATCTTCATCACGTGTTGGACCCCTCCCACAGTGCTTTGCGTGTTGAGTCCCGTGATTCCTGGAGGTTACGGCACAGTGTATCCTGTCATTACAGCAAGCGCGTTGTTGAATTCCTGTCTCAATCCACTGGTGTACACGCTTCACAGTCAACAGTTTAGGAAGAGTCTCGTTTCATTGGTGTTTTGCTGCGACAACAAGAAGTCAGCGCAAAGTAAAGAGCCTTTGGATAAAAATCAAAGCCCAAAATTTTGCCAGTCGAGTGTTAAGCAATCACATCTTCAAAATCTGAAGAAACAAAGGAAGTGATTTTTTGATCATAGTGTTATAACTATGGACATTACTAGAATATTGAAAAAATTCTTGAAACGGAGTTGCAGGAGGCCTTTATGCGACAGGTGCATGTGAACTCTAGAGCATGAAAACGATAAACACGTCCTTTGTTAAAGGGTAAAAAATCTCAGAAAAAAGTTAGAAGTAGGTAGGTACTGTCTATTGTACAAGATATTGGAAGGTGGTCGGAAATATCAGCATGACATATACCAGATTTAATACTTTCTTCAGGCGTATTCGTATATATATGATCGATAAGAGAGGAGGTATGATCTGTTATTCTAGTAGCTTGAGCAATAACGGGCATATCCAAATATTCATACGTTTGCTTATTATCATTGTACCTAATAAAATTCTCGTTTATGTCCCCAAAGATCAGAACTTCACGTCCCTTTCTATTCAAACACTCCAAATGCTTTTTAAGATATTCATGGCAAAATATACGGTCTCCATTTGGATGTCTGTACACACAGCCAATAACGACATGCTTTTGTTGTGTTAGCTCAACTCAGCATGACTCAATTCCATCAGACGAAATATCGAGATCGCCGCGCCTCCTGGTGAATACTAACTCATTAGAGAGATAAAGGCCAACGCCTCCTGCTTGAGTTTTTGAGTTTGTGTTAATAAAACCATATCCTGGAATATGTCAATTTGAGCAACTACTTTCATTTCTTTTAGTTTTGGAAATGGCTACAATGTCCGGAAAAGATTTCAATGTTTGTAAAATGTCATGTAATAAACATTTTTTTTGATAGGCTAGGTATCGAAGAGCCAGAACATTTGCGCATGCGCTGACGGAATGTTTGAGCAAGAGAGAAAAACGCAGTACCTCCAGACACCGGCGCTGGAGCGTCGTACCAAACGAGTCATCCCGGGATTTCGGCCCGTGCGATCGCTTTTGAACGCAGTTGGCCCTTCGCTGCTTTCTGCTACCGAACTTGCCTCCCGGTACGGCATTAAGGGAGAGATGTGTCGGCCCCTAAACCATATGTAACAGATCCCACGCGTACTCACGGCTCCAAACCGCCCTCGTCAATATAGCGTAAGAATTAGATCGCTTATATCTTTAACGGAAAAGTCATTTTCTCTCTCATATGGTAAGCAAAGAAGTCGCAGATTACAAAGTATGCGCATGCGCCCTGCTAAAGGTAACACACAAACATACATGCAAGCATGCATAAACTTTATTTCATCTCGAATTTCAGAATAACTACAAAAGCTAATAGTGCGCATGCGCCCTGCTAAAGGTAACACACATACATACATGCAAGCATGCATAAACTTTACTTCATCTCGAATTTCAGAATAACTACAAGAGCTAATATCTTCGAGACATTACATTTACAACTAAAATACATAGCATATACAGGTACATAACTAAATACACAATATTTGAATATATATTAATTAACAAGAAAAGCCGCTGTACAAAATGCGACCCTCGATTCTCCTTTAAACCCAGTAAACTCAGTGGTACGGATAAAATTAGGTAGCGCATTTCGCAACTTAGCTGATACGTTAGAAAAAGAACTAAGACTATAACTGGTTGTTATAGGTTTATTGAAAGACAGAATGTAATTTCCACCAAGATCATGCATGAGAAGATTTTGAATGCGCTTATTGCATAGAGATGTAGAGTTTGACTTAAGTGGTAAAAGGACAGGTAATTTGCAAATAAAAATCTCAGTATTCTCTTATTTACATTATACCCTTTGCTTGACAAGAAATTACGAAAGGCCAGTTCTTTTGCTACGAGGATAACACGGCGAAAAAAAGCACTATTTGGTTGCGAGTTTTCCAGAGTAAAAACTTCTTCAGAAATCAAAAGTCTACGTTAACAGCACACACCAGGGTTACTCCTTAGTATCTGGCTAGAGACCTTCTTCTCACTACTTTTTCCTCTGGCCGCGCTTTAGCCATTTGATGAGGGCCAGTCAAGTTGCCTCCTTCGTGGCCAAAAAGAATTCTGGGTAGTTCTGCCATTCCATGACAAGGGAAGCCCCCCGATTCTCATTTCATAGATTTTTTCATAAGTGTCGGGCCACCCAGTCCTACCAGCAAAATAACGCATCGATTGAAGGTTTTAGCTTTCAAAACTTGCCCAGATTGTGTCAGTAGGTCCTGGAATTCGTCCACAGAAAGGCCAGAGAGACAACTTCAATCGTGAACCGCCATGTTTACAACAGATAGATATAAATAGAGAGACTGTGTTTATTAAGAAAAACATTGCAGTTAAAAAAAACTGAATTGCGCCTGTTTACAAGTAAGAAATATAACAAATGATTTATAAATACTACTATTATAAAATTACAAAGCGACTACTCTTAGAGAGAGAGCATTTTAGGCGTCCCAGTCTGCATGAAACCATCTCTCGCCTCTGTCTGAGACAAGACCAGACACACACGGTTCCTACGTTACGTTTATGCCTATAAAATCAACTGAAATGTCAATTCAATTGCTGGTTAAAAAAAAAACAGCATGTTAATTTTTTTTTGACAGGCTAGGTATCGAAGAGCCAGAACATTTGCGAATGCGCTGACGGAATATTTTAAGAAGAGAGAAAAACGCAGTACCTCCAGACACCGGCGCTGGAGCGTCGTACCAAACGAGTCATCCGGGATTTCGGCCCGTGCGATCGCTTTTGGACGCAGTTGGCCCTTCGCTGCTTTCTGCTACCGACCTTGCCTCCCGGTACGGCATTGAGGGAGAGATATGTCGGCCCCTAAACCATATGTGACAAATCTCACGCCTACTCACAGCTCCAAGCCGCCTTTGTCAATATAGCGTAAGAATTAGGTGGCTTATATATTTAACGGAAAAGTCATTTTCTCTCTCATATGGTAAGCAAAGAAGTCGCAGATTACAAAGTATGCGCATGCGCCCTGCTAAAGGAAACACATACATACATGCAAGCATGCATAAACTTTATTTCATCTCGAATTTCAGAATAACTACAAGAGCTAATATCTTCAAGACATTACATTTACAACTAAAATACATAGCATATACAGGTACATAACTAAATACACAATACTTGAAGATATATTAATTAACAAGGAAAGCCGCTGCACAAAACTCAGTGGTACGGATAAAATCAGGTAGCGCATTTCGCAACTTAGCTGATACGTTAGAAAAAGAACTAAGACTATAACTGGTTGTTTTAGGTTTATTGAAAGACAGAATGTAATTTCCACCAAGATCATGCATGAGAAGAGTTTGAATGCACCTCTTGCATAGAGATGTAGAGTTTGACTTAAGTGGTAAAAGGACAGGTAATTTGCAAATAAAAATCTCAGTATTCTCTTATTTACATTATACCCTTTGCTTGACAAGAAATTACGAAAGGCCAGTTCTTTTGCTACGAGGATAACACGGCGAAAAAAAGCACTATTTGGTTGCGAGTTTTCCAGAGTAAAAACTTCTTCAGAAATCAAAAGTCTACGTTAACAGCACACACCAGGGTTACTCCTTAGTATCTGGCTAGAGACCTTTCTCTCACTACTTTTTCCTCTGGCCGCGCTTTAGCCATTTGATGAGGGCCAGTCAAGTTGCCTCCTTCGTGGCCAAAAAGAATTCTGGATAATTCTGCCATTCCGGATATATTTTCCCCCAGATTTCGAGTATTACAGTGAAGCAAAGAAAGTTCGTTTTTTTTGGCTGCATAATAAAACAGTCTACCTTGTACAATAGGTAGATTCAGTGTAGGCTTCCCACAAACATTTCAGCGGATCGTGTATGTCTGGGGATTCCATTATAACTTGATACAGATCTAATCTTTCAGAAAGCCGATCAGCAGACTGATGAATGCCTGACCTGCTAAACGCCCTTACTCGCAGTTGGAGACTGAATTGCTAAGGGCGCGGCTCGACGAGGTCGGACCGAAGGAGCTGTGCAGCCGGCTGGGCGCTCGGCCCCTGAATATGACCTATGTATGACCTGGGAGCACAGCACCACAGCCGGATGAAATAGGCTGGGAGTCGATTTTACTAATAAACTTTCCTGATAAACCCAGAAGCCTGTAATTTTGAGAAAATCATTTGTGTCCAAGTCTTGAAAGGGCAGAAGTGAAAGCAAGCTACTTGAATTATCAAGCATTAAGACATGGAAAAATGTGCGTACAAATTAAAACAGCGTTACAACTACACTAAGAAACAGAGTAGCAAACATATGGAGCCTACTTATCTTTAGCTTCTCTTTCCAAACAAGACTTTGACTTTCCAAACAAGACTGGACTTTCCAAACAAGACTGGAATATATCTGCGGAAAGTACTAGCGGCGAGTACGCTGAGATTCTGCTCAGTCTTCGCGAAAGTCGAAAGATATAGGCCTGGACTTTTTAGCTTCCTTCAAGAAAATACGTCCGTTTTATGTTTCCACTTCAGACGCTTCTTGCCTTTATTCACTTAAAGTGCCTATCACCTCAACACACTTTTCCACTATATTTATTCGCAGAAATCATCCCAAATAATATCTTCAAGACATTACATTTACAACTAAAATACATAGCATATACAGGTACATAACTAAATACACAATATTTGAAGATATATTAATTAACAAGGAAAGCCGCTGCACAAAACTCAGTGGTACGGATAAAATCAGGTAGCGCATTTTGCAACTTAGCTGATACGTTAGAAAAAGAACTAAGACTATAACTGGTTGTTTTAGGTTTATTGAAAGACAGAATGTAATTTCCACCAAGATCATGCATGAGAAGAGTTTGAATGCACCTCTTGCATAGAGATGTAGAGTTTGACTTAAGTGGTAAAAGGACAGGTAATTTGCAAATAAAAATCTCAGTATTCTCTTATTTACATTATACCCTTTGCTTGACAAGAAATTACGAAAGGCCAGTTCTTTTGCTACGAGGATAACACGGCGAAAAAAAGCACTATTTGGTTGCGAGTTTTCCAGAGTAAAAACTTCTTCAGAAATCAAAAGTCTACGTTAACAGCACACACCAGGGTTACTCCTTAGTATCTGGCTAGAGACCTTTCTCTCACTACTTTTTCCTCTGGCCGCGCTTTAGCCATTTGATGAGGGCCAGTCAAGTTGCCTCCTTCGTGGCCAAAAAGAATTCTGGATAATTCTGCCATTCCGGATATATTTTCCCCCAGATTTCGAGTATTACAGTGAAGCAAAGAAAGTTCGTTTTTTTTGGCTGCATAATAAAACAGTCTACCTTGTACAATAGGTAGATTCAGTGTAGGCTTCCCACAAACATTTCAGCGGATCGTGTATGTCTGGGGATTCCATTATAACTTGATACAGATCTAATCTTTCAGAAAGCCGATCAGCAGACTGATGAATGCCTGACCTGCTAAACGCCCTTACTCGCAGTTGGAGACTGAATTGCTAAGGGCGCGGCTCGACGAGGTCGGACCGAAGGAGCTGTGCTGCCGGCTGGGCGCTCGGCCCCTGAATATGACCTATGTATGACCTGGGAGCACAGCACCACAGCCGGATGAAATAGGCTGGGAGTCGATTTTACTAATAAACTTTCCTGATAAACCCAGAAGCCTGTAATTTTGAGAAAATCATTTGTGTCCAAGTCTTGAAAGGGCAGAAGTGAAAGCAGGCTACTTGAATTATCAAGCATTAAGACATGGAAAAATGTGCGTACAAATTAAAACAGCGTTACAACTACACTAAGAAACAGAGTAGCAAACATATGGAGCCTACTTATCTTTAGCTTCTCTTTCCAAACAAGACTTTGACTTTCCAAACAAGACTGGACTTTCCAAACAAGACTGGAATATATCTGCGGAAAGTACTAGCGGCGAGTACGCTGAGATTCTGCTCAGTCTTCGCGAAAGTCGAAAGATATAGGCCTGGACTTTTTAGCTTCCTTCAAGAAAATACGTCCGTTTTATGTTTCCACTTCAGACGCTTCTTGACTTTATTCACTTAAAGTGCCTATCACCTCAACACACTTTTCCACTATATTTATTCGCAGAAATCATCCCAAATACATCGTGTTGTTTTTAGAACATTTAGATTGAAATTTCGCTCTTTCATTGGCTTTAAAAATCGGGAAAAGTGATCATTCCGTGATTAATAACCGAGCAATGAAGGGGAATGGGTTCGATACCGGGTTGATTTCCATCGCTGTTTTCAAAGAACTATCTCAATGCAAATTAATTTGTGACGTCAACCCGGTATCGAACCCATTCTCCTTCATTGCTCGCTTATGGATCAGAGTATGATCACTTTTCCCGTCTTTGAAAGTCAATAAAAAGGTGAAATTTCAATCAAAAGGTTCTAAAAACAACACTATGTATTTGGGACGATTTCGGAGAATAAACAAAGTGAAAAAGTGCGTTGAGGTGATAGGCACTTTAAGAGCTTTTTCTTGTAAGGCGTCAAAGACTGATAACTTTGATAACAGTGAGGTTCCTTTGGTCCCAGATATCTTAGTTACACAAACATACCAAAGGTAGAAACTGGTCCCATGGCCCCTATACCAGGGTTTGTAAACTGACGTTTTGATAGGTAAGACAAAAGGCAATCAACCTTACTGTGTACACA
>OX421445.1:28609848-28619848 GCA_949126865.1 Montipora capitata
CCCACGGGTGGCCAGCTCCCAACGTCAGTGGCTTCATAGCTCAGTTGGTTAGAGCATCGTACCGGAATCGCGAGGTCACGGCTTCAAACCCCGTTGAGGTCCTAAATTTTTCACGCTTCTCTGCGCAATGGTAAAAATTGCGTTAATAACTGCAAAGATCATAGCTTCACTTGATGTTACATCCACGGTTCATATATGATTCATTTCATATACCATTTCATCATTGATTCAATCCTGACGGGACCATTACAACCCACGGGTGGCCAGCTCCCAACGTCAGTGGCTTCATAGCTCAGTTGGTTAGAGCGTCGCACCGGAATCGCGAGGTCACGGCTTCAAACCCCGTTGAAGTCCTAAATTTTTCAGGCTTCTAAACGCAATTGTAAAAATTGCGTTCATAACTGCGAAGGTCATAGCTTCATTTTACATCTGCAGTTCATATATGATTCATTTCATATACAATTTCATCATATATTCATTCCTCACGGGCCATTACTAGAACCCACGGGTGGCCAGCTCCCAACATCCGTGGCTTCATAGCTCAGTTGGTTAGAGCGTCGCACCGGAATCGCGAGTTCACGGCTTCAAACCCCGTTGAAGTCCTGAACTTTTCAGGCTACTCTACGAATTGGACAAGTTGCGTTCATAACTGCGAGATAGTAGTTTCACTGGATTTCATATCCGCAGTTCATATATGATTCATTTCATATACCATTTCATCATTGATTCATTCCTCACGGGACCATAAGAACTCACGGGTGGCCAGTTCCCAACATCAGTGGCTTCAAAGCTCAGTTGGTTAGAGCGTCGCACCGGAATCGCGAGGTCACGGCTTCAAACCCCGTTGAAGTCCTGAAATTTTCAGGCTTCTCTACGCAATTGTAAAAATTGCGTTCATAACTGCGAAGATCATAGCTTCACTTGATTTCACGTCCGCAGTTCATATATGATTCATTTCATATACCATTTCATCATTGATTCATTCCTCACGAGAACATTAGAACCCACGGGTGGCCAGCTCCCAACGTCAGTGGCTTCATAGCTCAGTTGGTTAGAGCATCGTACCGGAATCGCAAGGTTACGGGTTCAAACCCCGTTGAAGTCCTGAATTTTTCAGGCTTCTCTTTGCAATTGTAAAAATTGCGTTCATAACTTCGAAGATCATAGCTTCACTTGATTTCTCATCCGCAGTCCATACATGATTCATTTCATATACCATTTCATCATTGGTTTATTCCTCACGGGACCGTTACAACCCAGGAATGGCCACCTTCCAACCTCAGTGGCTTCATAGCTCTGTTGGTTACACAGTCGCACCGGAATCGCATCGTCACCGGTTCAAGCACTGTTGAAGTCCTGAAGTTTTCAGGCTTCTCTACGCAATTGTGAAAATTAGGCTCATAACGGCGAACATCATAGCTTCACTTGATTTCATATCCGCAGTTCATATATGATTCATTTCATATACCATTTTATCATTGGTTCATTCCTCACGGGACCGTAAGAACCCACGGGTGACCAGCTCCTAAGCTCAGTGGCTTCATAGCTCAGTTGGTTAGAGCGTCGCACCGGAATCGCGAGGTCACGGGTTCAAACCCCGTTGAAGTCCTGAATTTTCCAGGCTTCTCTACGCAATTGTAAAAATTGCGTTCATAACTGCGAAGATCATAGCTTGACTTGATTTTACATCCGCAGTTCATATATGATTCAGTTCATATACCATTTCATCACTGATTTATTCCTCACGGGAACATTAGAACCCACGGGTGGCCAGCTCTCAACGTCAGTGGCTTCATAGCTCAGTTGGTTAAGCGTCGTACCGGAATCGCGAGGTCACGGCTTCAAACCCTGTTGAGGTCCTAAATTTTTCAGGCTTCTCTGCGCAATTGTAAAAATTGCGTTCATAACTGCAAAGATCATCGCTTTACTTGATTTCACATCCGCAGTTCATATATGATTCATTTCATATACCATTTCATCACTGGTTCATTCCTTACGGGACCGTGAGAACCCACGGTTGGCCACCTGCCAACCTCAGTGGCTTCATAGCTCAGTTGGTTAGAGTGTCGCACCGGAATCGCAAGGTCACGGGTTCAAACCCCGTTGAAGTCCTGAAATTTTCAGGCTTCTCTACGCAATTGTTAAAATTGCGTTCATAACTGCGAAGATCATAGCTTCACTTGATTTCACATCCGCAGTTCATACATGATTCATTTCATATACCATTTCATCATATATTCATTCCTCACGGGCCATTACTAGAACCCACGGGTGGCCAGCTCCCAACATCCGTGGCTTCATAGCTCAGTTGGTTAGAGCGTCGCACCGGAATCGCGAGGTCACGGCTTCAAATCCCGTTGAAGTCCTGAATTTTTCAGGCTTCTCTGCGCAATTGTAAAAATTGCAATAATAACTGCGAAGATCATAGCTTCACTTGATTTCACATCCGCAGTTCATATATGATTCATTTCATATACAATTTCATCATTGGTTCATTCCTCACAGGACCATTAGAACCCACGGGTGGCCAGCTCCCCACATCCGTGGCTTTATAGCTCAGTTGGTTAGAGCGTCGCACCGGAATCGCGAGGTCACGGCTTCAAACCCCGTTTAAGTCCTGAATTTTTCAGGCTTGTTTACGCAGTTGTAAAAATTGCGTTCATAACTGCGAAGATCATAGCTTCACTTGATTTCACATCCGCAGTTCATATATGATTTATTTCATATACCATTTCATCATTGATTTATTCCTCACGGAATTTTAGAACCCACGGGTGGCCACCTCCCAATGTCAGTGGCTTCATAGCTCAGTTGGTTAGAGCGTTGCACCGGAATTGCGAGGTCACGGCTTCAAACCCCGTTAAGGTCCTAAAGTTTTCAGGCTTCTCTGTGCAATTGTAAAAATTGCGTTAATAACTGCGAAGATCATAGCTTCACTTGATTTCACATCCGTTAGACCGTTAGAACCCACGGGTGGCCAGCTCCCAACGTCAGTGGCTTCATAGCTCAGTTGGTTAGAGCGTCGCACTGGAATCGCGAGGTCACGGGTTAAAACCACGTTGAAGTCGTGAATGTTTCAGGCTTCTCTACGCAATTGCAAAAGTTGCTTTCATAACTGCTAAGATCATAGCTTCACTTGATTTCACATCCGCAGTTCATATATGATTTATTTCATATACCGTTTCATCACAGATATAAGGATAAACAAAACGAAAGAAATTGTTGACTTTACTGAACAAGGGCTATGCCCGAAACGTTTGTGATTTTTCACAAGATGACACTTTGACTGGACATTTTTTCTTCCTTATCAGATTTCAATTTTAATTTTCATTAATTGGAATGTTTATTTCTCTCCACTTTTATGACGTTTGCCTATTCAAGGGCCTTTACACACACTCATCGTTCCTAAATTAGTTAATTCACTGATAATTAACAATTATTCTACGAGGGCGGGCAGGATATGAAGTGATAGATAACCAACGAGGCGCGTAGCTAGGAGTTATAATCATTTTATATATCCAGTAAGCCCGAGTAGAGTAACTGTTTTATGAAAAACTCCAGGATCAACAACTCTTCTTTGATGTTCCCGGGGGTAATATTGTCGACTAAAGCATCGATTTCTGCCTCCGTCAATTCTGGTCCAAAACGGCCTTGGTCGGCCATTTTTTCTCAGAGCTGCAAAAGTGGTTTCAGCTCGCTTTATTGCTGACGCGTTCCTTGACCATATTTGGTACAGCAGGTGTATGAACTGATAGCCTGTGCCCGGCGAGCCAATGAAAATGCTGGAAATTCGATACCCGTGGCTCAGCTTTTAATGAAAGGAAATATTTGGAATTTCTAAAGGATGAAGAGGTTCAAAGGGATTAAAATTTAACAAGGCATTGCGAAGAGATCATTTATATGCTCTGTGATTGGACAATCCTTTCATTCCAAAAAGCACATTTATTAAAAAGTAAATCAGTTTGCGCCATCTGGCAGTGTGTTCCAGTCGTCGCTGACCCTAAAAAATCCCGCGCAGTTTTTACCACTTTTTACAAACTGAAGATTGAGGCGTTCGTGATGAAGATTTTTCTACCTCTCCTTATTATCGCACTGATGACTTTCACAGTTGTGACTAAAAGACTTCACATTGAAAAAAAAGGTAAGAACCACCGCCCTCTCTTGTATTCTACCTGAATCCCTAGCGATCCTCTTTGAATCTCTTTTCGCCATATTTCTTCAAACATGTACTTGTTCCCCGAACCTTGAAGAAATGTAGAAATATAATTTCGTTGCTTCTTAAAAGATATTTGGCTTTGTTTAATAGAGACAGGAGTTGAATTTTGACTGATGTATTGATGGAGGTTGTTTCCCGGAAGAGCGCCAAATAATCATTTTCTTGTTACACATTCTTGTTCGGACATATGAAGCAAAACCTGATAGACTGAGCAAATTGAAAGAAGCAATAAGCACTTTCAGATACCGTAAACATTTGCTAACGTCTTCATTTCTTCCATTGAAGTAGTTAAAATTGAAACTGTAGTCCATCCTTTAATTACAAATACCCAGTCAACAGCATTGTATACGTATATTTTTTTGCTCAAGAAATTAGTAATAATACTACTTGAATATATCATTGCGGATAGATCGCCCTCCAATTTGATAAAACAGTTTAACACTGGCAAGGAACTTTCACACTTCAAACAAAAGTTCATCATAAGAACAGTTAAGACTCCTATTAATATTTCATTTTCATTATCGCAGTAACCCCGTTTCGAAGTTATATCCACCTAATTTTGGATTAGTGAAACTAATGTCTTGAATTTAAATTTGAGGTGCCAAAAGGAAACAGTGGCAGAAAAATGTCCAGTAAATGCTGGGATTCCAAGTTGCTTTGATGTAATATCTTAAAAGGTTTCTCTGTAAATGTTTTGAAATCCATGAAAGTTTTACCTGCTCCAGTCTCATTAAAATTATTTTAACTGTCCGAACAATGACGTACGAACTAACCCTGAAACTTTCCTCCATTTCGTCAGAGGTATATCGTAGGACAACCGATGAAACTGACGGAATTCCTGGAAGAATTACTTAGCTTAAACAAATTTTTACAACGCAAAACTGCCGCCGTTCTGTGTTATTAAAATAACACTGAGAGGCCCCGCTGACTCCTTAATGCCGTGTTGGCGCAGGTTACACAGTATCTCGTTTTAAAATTTGAGATGGAAATGTTCTTTGTAGATATTTGTCCTCTCTCTCAGTACTTATTGTAATTCTAATGAACTTCACTGTTGTGGTTTAAAGACTTCCCATTGAAAATTTTTTTTTGTTCTTACCACATTTTTGGTCAGTCAGTCCTATTTACGCCCAAACGTCCTCTCAAATTAAAGAACGGGCCTGTTGTTCAGTCAAGAAATATTCAACAAAAAATGTTTATACCATATGTTACACTATGGGATTTTTGTTATGTAATCAGTTGTAACTGAGCATGCGTGAGGGATGTTGAAGAGTTGTTTTGATTAAAAGAAGTATTGTGATCTATTCAGTTGACTGCAATTGCTGGAATACAACACCACATAGTATATTTTTTTTCGACTAGGAAACAACGCTCGTATACCCGACATCAGAAGTGGCACTGAAGACGACTACAACCACGATGCTGCAGGAATCCCACGAGTGGTTCCGGCGCTACCTGCCAACATTTTTCTTAATCCTAATCAGGCATGCTACACACATTTCTTCGCAAACGGACTGCCATCAATTGGTTTACGTACTGCCAACTTAGCGAATATGAGATACATCTGTCAACAGGTGCCCGCGCAGGCGGGAACGTACTTCTACGCGACGATGTTCGATGAAGGTCGGGGAATTGCAGTGTATTCAGCGTACGTTTTGAACGCGAATAACATCAATTTTCAAGCACAAAGAGGGGCAGGATGGATCCAAACCAACGGTAACCTATTTACATGTACCCTAAAGCTAAGAGAGGATAAAGAGTGAGAGAGGTAATTCCCATTTTGGCCTTACTGCCGAGGTAATCCCTATCAAGTTCTTTTTAGACATGCTATCCAGCCCTCCTGCGATAATTGTTACCATGCAAGATAAATAAATGTTTACGTGAAATATGAAATGCGTGTAGAACCGTTTGCGATGAAACCAAACAGCAATAACAAAAGCAAAATAAAAAGACGAAAGCGGAGATAAGAGAGTGGAGGAAACACGAGATTGACATTCCTTTGAATTTTTATATCGTCTTCTTTGGAGAAGAGAGCGGGCGAGACTTTCTTTATCCTGAAGTTTTCATAAATATATTAGTTTACATATTTTCTTTGTTTACACCCTTGCAAGGTATCCAACACCAAGGCAGCAATGCGATATATCTACGGCAGCAGTTACACAAAGGTCACCTGTTCGCAGCTATGACTGCCTCGGGTCTCCCGCCGAACGCCCAGGGCCCCCTGAACGCCCAGACCAGCGCTCGTTCAACTTATCAATACACTAATGCCGTACCACAGAGTGCAGCTTTTAACACCGGTCAGTGGAGAGTTTGGGAAGGGAGGATTTGAACGTATGCAGCGGATATATGCATACCGGCGCAGGGTGTCTTGTATCTTATAACAGGCGTTTCATTCGTTGGTATCAACAACGCTAACCCTCCACAGGCCGCTGCAGTTCCGATTACCACATTGCCACCGGTACCCGCGGGGCAGAATAATCCGGCCGCCATAGACAAACCCAATTCAATGTGGACCGCCGCTATGTGTGTACCCGCCCCAGGTGGACAGCCCTACAGCTTTGCAGTGATTGGAAACAACGTTCAGAATGCAGCTGGAATGCTTACACAGCAAATTACCGTAGCACAGTTAGAGGCTATTCTTCAGTTCGACATTCAAACAAACGGCCTCAAACGAAGCATTGTCAAGAAAGAAGAGGTCAACCTGTTTCCAGGAATGAAAAAATCTGAGAATTATAAAAAGGCACTTCCCGAAGACAAGTATCCTGAATCCGAGGAAAACGAATAAACATGTCATAGCATGGAAATGACAAAAAAATAATATCGAATAATGATGATTAAGAAACTATGTGTAAAGTGTAAAGTAAATTTAAAAAATAAACTTCAAATCGGCAATTGCCAAAGCGTCGTTTCTTGTACTAAGCTGCTTAGCGTAGTTTACCATTCAGTTCAAAACTTGCATCCCCTTCGACAACCCTTTTTGGCAACCATCCCTCGGGCATTTGACATTTGGAATTTTTGGTTCACCCGAAATTCCAATTGGGGCCCCGGACCAAAACAGATAATCAAATTCCTCACCTGATGAGGTGAAGAATTCGAGGTGATCAAATGCCATTACCCTTAAGACATACAAGTACACGACAGAAATTAGTAATGTTGCCTTTACCACACAACTGAACACACTTAAAAGGTTACGAGGCATGGGTGCGTTGGTAAGCCAGGCCCAAGATATGTTTAATTGGCACAATACGGTTTCAGCAAACTGGGTAAGAGATACATCAAGTAATATCTTACATGCGCCAGAGCCGGACACGTAAATCCTTGAAATCTCTAGCTCTTATTAGGAAAAATGGTGCCGTGTACAGTGAGGCTACCTTCGGGGTTTTAAGGTTGATATGAAATCAGATAACGCTATTTACACAATTTACACAATCTCAATGAGGTTCTTTAACATTCTTTCATTCAGCGACCTTTCTTTAGAATTTTGTGCTTCAAAAGCGAACAGGATTTTCCATTTTACACTCGCGTGTGGTCATTTACATATTGCATTCGGTTTTGTGAAATGTTTATTGGTGAATTTCTTAAATTATTATTGTTTCGAGTTAATAATAAGTACTTCATGGGAGCTCCACTTTTTAAATTAATCTTGAACCTAGACTCCCACGGCCAAACGTCAAACAGAGAAACAGTGAAAAACAGATTATTTCAGCTACGGTGGGAGTCCTCGTAAGAGGACACCTTCGGGACGCGAAAAAGCTGTCCGTGACTGGAGCTGGCCGTGTACCAGAATAGTTGGCCGCCTACGGGAGCTTGCCCAGCTAACAATAAACATTGGGAATGCAGGAATACAAACAAATTATTACTTTTTATTTTATCGCCTTGTGCAATGCCGCAATAATGGCGATAACTGCTTGTAGATATATTGCTAGTGTATACTGTATACTGCAGTACTAGGACTGGCCCTTAGTGGTTAAAGAAGAAATCATAATTGCAGCCAACATTACATTAGCATCTTAGCATTACTAGTCTCACTGCAACAAAAAACCATTATGCAGTTTACAAATTCCTTTCAACTGTACGTTTACGTGAGCTTCAAAGTGAAGGAAAAGTTTTGATCGTAAGGCCACCAAGTGTCCGCGGCCACTTAGGAGAATGTCCGCTTACGGGGATGAGAAAATACACAGTTTGTATGGGAGT
Source organism: Montipora capitata (assembly GCA_949126865.1). Taxonomy (NCBI): domain Eukaryota; kingdom Metazoa; phylum Cnidaria; class Anthozoa; order Scleractinia; family Acroporidae; genus Montipora; species Montipora capitata. Next base: position 28,618,256 of record OX421445.1, read on the forward strand.
TCGAACGGTGTTTTGTGTAGGCGTTCATTAGTAGTAAGAGCTGTCCGCTTACGAGAGTGTCCGTTTAGAGAGCTTCTACTGTATTTCAGTGGGGTTCCATCTATCTCTTCCTTGGCCTCATGATTTTCGTGTTGCCCTAAATAAAGGATGTGGGAGGCGCGGTGCGTCATGGTTAGTGCGCTCGTCTCCGGATCGAGCGGTCCGGGTACGAGCCCTGGCCGGGGACCTTGCGTTGTGTTCTTGGCCAAGACACTTTATTCTGAAAGTGCCTCTCTTCATCACAAAAAAATAGTCTCTGTCACATCGTAATATACTGGCTAGTACTTTTATGAACTTGGCTAATTTTCTTTTAAAAAGAGGAAACATGTCATGGTACGCCTGTTTCACCCGGTCACATGATCCAGTCAACCATATACTTTTAGTTGGAGCAGTCATTACGATTCTTGTTTGTTGTTGTTACTCGTGTTTGGTTTGCTTTGTGAAGCAATGGCATATCCCAAGCAGGAAAGATCAAAAGTATGGTGAAGAATGAAAACAGTGGTATATCCCCAGGAAAGATCAATAACTTGTCAGAGGATCAAAACAATGGTCCCACTGCAGGGAAGACGGAGAGTTTGTCACAATCTGATGATGAAGAGTACGGACCCTCCCTTGAAAAAAATTGATGGAACCAATGGAAATGATGATCAACAGGAAAGGTAATCTCCGATTTAGATAAGCTTGAAATGCTGAAATCCAAGAATGAAGAAGGTAATTTCTGTAAACTGTGGTAAAGATATGCACATGTTGTGGTTTAATTTTGTTTATGGTTTGAAAAGTTCTTTTTTTTTTCAAACCAGATTAAATTTTTAAAACTGTTTTAATTTTTTTTTACCACTGCGCATTTTAACATATTCGGATATCTTTCTGTAATTAATTTTATGGCGTATGAATAAAATAAACTAGAGAAATCGTTTGAAGAATATTATGATGGATTGTTGTTTCTGATGCTATCAAAGGCAATAATAATAATAATAATAATAATAATAATAATAATAATAATAATAATTTATTGCATGTGAACAGTATTTTTTGGGTGTTTAGGGTTTACGCACTTATTTAAAACATAGCATTTCAGGAGGTGTATGCATGACAACTGCAGACTGCCTACAAATGGCGTTGATAAACAGTATTTAAAGGGGCTACAGTCAGTGACAAAATTCGTTGGAACAGTACACGACTATGCAGATCTGACGCTTTCGCAGCTCACTCTTCCCTCACAATGTTGTTTTAACGCGAGTTTCTCAGCCCATTTGCCAAAACAACATTGTGGGAGGGCAAGGTATTGTAAAGTGTTTCAACAATTTTGTCCGGGACTGTAGGTCACGCTATTTTAGGTAATTTTGTTTAATTTTGTTCATTATGAGCTCTAAACGTCAAACTGGCAGAGCAAGAGTCTTTCATTTGCAAAATCATGGCCACATAACAACTGAGAATGATTTTCCAGCTTTGTAAATGACATTTTGATATAGACCGACATAAATTTGAAAAAAGGTGGGCCGGCGTTTTTCAAATTTACCCAAATTCAATCCTTTTCAATCCTCTCCAGTTTTG
>OX421445.1:28627348-28632348 GCA_949126865.1 Montipora capitata
CCCATTCCCACAGCGTCACTCGTAACCATGGAGCTGTTCGAGTGTTCCTTGATAAATGATGTACTTGAATCAATGCCTAAGAGCACTGTTATATCGGTAGCATAAGCGATGCAAAGGGCTTTCAGAGACCACCACTAACTTACCGATTTTTCAACATCAAGAAAATGGCCACCAATGGTAGCAAGCACACAATGCCTAATGGTAAATACTGGGTCTTAAGACCTATCGCACTTTATCCTGAGAGCAGTTGGTTTCTCCTACGCTTCGCGAGAGGGAAACCACTGCGTGCAACCGTTTGATTTTCCATCGAGCATGTGCGAAGTACGTAACACCCCACGTCATGTATTTGACATCACTTCGTCTTATTTCGCGGGAAATCACTACACAGCAGGCTCGCCCAAACGCAGCAGTTACGTAGTTGAACGCACGCGCAAGCGCCAAAACAAGTTTACTAACTCGTTTTACTGGTTCAAATTTAATTTATCCGCCCTTGGAGCTGGCTCACTCAAAGAAATTAACGGTTGCTTGCAGTGGTTTCTCTCTCGGGAAGCGTAGGAGAAACCAACTGCTCGCGGGGTATCGCACTTAGGGACCGTTCATTATTTATAGGAGGGGGGTGGGGGCTGGGTGATTGTAAGGGGGCACCTGAAATTTTGGGTACTAAAAAAGGGGGATCCTGGAGTAATTGCTGAGTTATGGAGGGGGGGCGGGGGCTTGAAATTTTAATAAGGTCAATGTTTAAAATGGAGAAGTTAACCTTCTGTATATGGTATTACTTAAAACACTACTAAAAATCTAGCATAATTATACACATATTTACAGCAATGCAAAAAACAATTTCCCCAGCACATTTGTTCACGAAGCGTTTCTCTTTACTTCAAATCAGAGGTTACAAGACACGAAAAATACCTATTTACTTCAAGACAAGAGTCGAGTCAATATTGCCAAAAAAAGGCATTCAAAGGAGAATTCTTTGTCTATAAATATAAAAGTCCACCATTTTAAGAAAAAAACTACAATATGAATAATTTTCTTCAATTAACTAAAATACATATTTACATTTCGCTTATAAATTAATGATTGAAGGAAATTTCGACTTTTGTATCGTGGTCGCTTAGTTGTCGAGATGACTGCTCTTTGGTTCTGACCATAGTTAGTGGACTAACTATGTTCTGACCATCTAGCATTCTGCGTATGATTATAACAATGGAATCGTTCGTAGTGGCAATGCTTGAGCACCGTGGAGAGACTCAATCGATAACTCAAAAAGGAAACTGGAGTATTTTGATGATAAACATGCAGATAAGTGTGTTAACAAATCCATAAAACTGCCATCGATTTACATGTAATAACCGGAAAAGAAAGCCACAAGAGGGATTCAGAAGAACAAACGTACTAATGGTAACCAATTCCCAGCTGTCGTGTTGTGTCCTGCACAACGAAAGTTCTTCCCTTTAATTTTCCTCTAATCTTCTGTTGGTATATTGACGTCCACACCAAATTGCCGAGACAGTTGCCGCAGCTGTCGCTCGTACAACACATTTCTCTCAACAGACTTTTGATAATTGAACTTCAAATCTTCGATCTCTTCAAAAAACGCCGGGTCGAATGCCTCGAGTTCTTTTCGTAGCTGAAAAAAGAGAAATAATACATTGTTTGGGCCTTGAACAAATTTAAAAACAAAGACAGTCTCTTACAAGAACTAACTCTACAACACTGTTTTACGTAACATCACTTATTAACAGGATGCAATAATTATTGTGACGTAATAGGTTACCACAGAAATAGGAAGGCAAAAGGCCATCCCGGAATAGACCTTTGGGCTTGTACATTTTGTTTTCCCAATACAGATCATGTGATAATACTCAGGAGGCTTGGTCCTTTGTTTTGTTCATTAAAAAGAGTGCATGCAGGCATATTCATGCTTGCATGCCCTCATTTTAATGAACAAAACAAAAGACCAAACCTCCTGAGTATTATCACATGATCTGTTGGGAAAACAAAATGTACAAGCCGAAAAGGTCTATCGCGCAGGGAGCTTGGGTAGTAACAGATTTGAACCAATCGATAAATTGACACCATCACATGAAAGATAAGATTGAGATTGGCCATCTGTCCAAGTTTGATGCTTTTAGGTTGGACTTTAGAACATAGTTAAAAATCCATACAAACATCTCTAATTTTGAGGCTGCGTCCCCGAAAAACCATATAAACTCTTAAAAATTGTTATCAGATTTGGGACAACTGGAACATCCTATCATGGACCTACTATTACTGATTAGGTGTGGTGAAAATCATTTCGTTTGCCTTTTTTTATGAAAATTAAAGAAATCGTAAAAAAAATTTAAGAGTTTATACGGTTTTGGGGGACGCAGCCTCAAAATTTGAGACGTTTGTATCGATTTTTAACTGTTTTAAAGTCCGTAACTCGGTCTTTGTTCCACCTAAAAGCAACAAACTTGTCAATTTATCGATTGGTTCAAATTTGAAACTCGCCCCAGTTTTGCAATTCCGGAATGGCCAGTCTAAGAAGATCCCTTATTTTGGGTGAAAACCAATTTTTGCTGGCGAAAAAATCAGCAGGTTGGGATAGCACACTGTAAAGTTACTGTCACTGATGAAATCCGTAGCAGATCCAGGGCCATATTGCATGTTCCAATTTGAAAGAAGCTCTTTTCGTGGCGCAAAAAAGAAACAACCCTTTCACTGATAAACCAGGCAATGTTTCGTGTTAACATAAAAAACGAACTTGTATACAAGACACAAACAGGTGTAACAAACAGCTAAGACTTATCGCGTACCCTAATGCATGTGAATCCAAGAACGAGTTACTTTAGTTGATTTTGTAATTTCAGTTACTTTAATGCTATCTTAAGAAGACAGGCCGGGTTACTTAAAATGGCAATGACTATAAATCGCCAAATTAATAAAAATAAAAATTGTGGTGCCCTCGAGGAACAATTTCGCGAACTATAAAGATTGCGTTTGGGTGATAAATCTTGTTGAGATCGTTCTATTGTGAAATCAACTCACTTCGAAAAGTGCTTAAATACTCAACACCCACCTTGATGATTTCGTGAGACAGCCTATCTCGTTCCAACTCCACAGTTTTTAAACGTGTGCTGCAGAAATAAAACAGAATCCAGAAAATTTGAGCGAAGGGAAGAAAGCAACGAAAACAATAGTTTTTGCGCAAAAACTGAGATGCAAGAAAGTGGGCCAGCCTAACTGCATCCACGTAAAAGTGTTTATGTGTCAACTGTTGTTATAACAACAGTGACACAATGCCACCGCCCTGTTAAAGTAAGAAAGTTAGAAAGTAAGTTAGGTTCGGAACATTTCAAGCAACCATCGGGTGGAATCGCCAAAGCCCAAACCCTGTGCTTTCCGTCGGTCTTTCTCACACACTCTGAAGGTGAGTCCCTCGTATGTTTCAATACTTCTGTACACATTTGAAGTTAGATTTTGGAAAGTTAGTAATAAAGTAAGTTAAGTTCGGGGCATTTTCGAGCAATCACCGGATGGAAACCATGTGCTTTCCGTCGGCCTTACTCAGGCAATCAGAAGGTGAGTCCCTCGCATGTTTTCAATACTTCTGCACACATTTGAAACTTAGATTTGGGCACAGCTCTCTCTCTTGTTTCAAGTATTTCGTTACAAAGTATTGTCAGAACCCATTTTGCGATATTACTGTAATTTAGTGAGATTATAAAGCAAAACGTTGATTTCTATCGTTTCGAGAGCCGCAATGAACGTGTACCGTTCGGTACCAATGTTCAATGAATTCCAGTGTTGCTACGTAAAGTATGTTTTAGGTTAATTGTCAAGCTAAATTTGGTGATTCGCAAATCTTTCTCGTGTATATTCAGTATTGCACTTTATTTACACGAACAGTAGAACTAATAACCGCAGCAATAAATCGTTTTCATTGTCACGCAACAAAAATTAATGAATCGAAACCGTTTCATGAAAAAACCAAGAACTTGGAATGTTGTAGGAGACAAATTCATAAAACACGTCTTCATTTCTCAGGCTTGCGCAGTACATCATTTCTGAGGTATTTGTTTAATTGACTTCGGTACGAAGTCGCGATCAAAGGGTGGCCGGTAATCGACGAAAACATATAGAACTTTTGAGGCCAAAAACCTTATTGACGCGAATTTATTGAACCCTTTTGTCAGCTTTTCGCCTTGCCCTGCACTTTTGTTCATCTCCCTAGAACGGTGGATTGGACTTGACACCTATTGGATTTTGAACTACGCTTATCGGACATGATCTTATATATTAGGATAGACTTTGTTTATAAACCATTTCGTAAACCCTATTGTTGGATTGACTACAAAAACCACTTTTAACAACGTTTCAGAAGAACGAATAAGTGGTCGATAAACCACATGTAAAAAGCGATTGTCGAATGCACTTTGCATGTAATAATCCGAGATTACTACTAGTTTAACAATGATGTCTAGGCAAGGAATATGGGCTGATCACATAATGATACAAGCTGTGGCAGACGCAATGAATTTTAAAATTTACGTCATAGAATCAAGTCAAAAGTTTGTGGACATGACTGACTCGTTGAACCAGGAACTATGCTACAAATTGCTAGACCTATATACATAGGACACATAGTGGAGATGCATCAAGTTGCAACATGATAACTGATGGAAATTCAGTTTAAAAAGACAGTGAAAAGTAAAACTATTCAATCGCTAAAAGCAAACAAATACTGGATAGATCTTACACATGTTTCCAAACCACACTGCCCTTCCCTCAGAAAGCAATATTGTTTACTGATCCATTTTATAGTGATGAGAAGTGATATTAAAAATTGTTAATCTGTGATTGTTTCAACACCACTGACTTTGTGGAAACATTTGACACATGCAGTCTTTGACTGTCTATTTTTAACCTTTCCCAAACTTACCGAAGTTCAACATCATCGGCCATCATTCTGTCGTACTTCCTCAACTTTTCAAGAACTTCATCATTTTCCTAAT
>OX421445.1:28634848-28644848 GCA_949126865.1 Montipora capitata
TGGAAATCTTTCCAAGATTGCGACCTGTGCAAGAAGAGGAGAATAATTTTCACTCGTAGAGAGCTTCACACGAACGAAAAAGCATGAAAACCTTAGCGGGAATGTTTTGTCATTTTCAATTCTCCCGAAAACATGAATACTTTCACAAAGACTATGTTCGAATGTTTTAGAATTTGAGACTCAATTGACAAGACTCTAAATCACGAAATGTTCTTTGATCTTAACTGAACTTACCTTCTCCTCCAACTCGTGTTGTTTCGTCGTTAATTCAGTTTCTCGGTTCGCAGCAGCTTTTAGATATGCCTTGATATCTTTGAGAAGATTTGTCTAAATGAAACATAACGAAAAACACAGTTACAAGCCTCCTGTTCTCTGTTTTTCCTGTTCTGGTTTTTGCACAGTCCAATTTTGTGTCGCGTTGAAACAACGTCGCACTGTTCATTTTTAACGCGTTAAAATACAGTCTTGCTCAAATGAAACTCGTAGAAGACTGCACGGACAATGTAAACAATTTCAAAGCACGAAATCAACAGGAAGTCTTCAACACACTGAAAGCAAACAATCACGAATGAGCTTTTTTTTTTCTCGTAAAATTTCACTTCAGAAACAATGTTGTGCTCACGGCCATAACTGACGTTCTATCAACAAAACAAACAACACTCTGAGCCTATTTTCTTACAGCTAATCATTTTTGTATCTCTGAAATACGTCGTAACATTATTAATCACCAAGCAAAGGATTCTCACTTTTTTCTCTAATTCCGCCTCCAACTTCTGCATCTTTTCTTCGTATATTTTCGGTAAAACAACTGATTTCCACTCTTTGCTGTCAAGCCCTCCCATGTTCGAGTCCGAGACTTTTTGGTGGAGCTGTCAACACAAATCAGTTAAGAAAATTGGATTTTTAGCAGTGGAGTAGTGCTGGTATAAACATTTCGAATTTTCAACTGTTCTCATCTTGGCCGAACTGTTAAGTTAAATTATCTTTACGTTTGACCGATCATTACCTTTGATTTTATCTCTCAGCCCAGCCGCGCGAGTTACTTGTCTATGTCCCAGATACACAAACTAAGATGGCTGTAGCCTGCTATCCACTTTCCATTTGTCAGCTTCGTTTGGATTAGAAAGAGAGCACGCACTGATCTTTCAATCATACAATTTGCATGTTTTCGATGTCAAAATAATTGTTCCAATATTTGAAACCTGAGAAGTCATAAGTGTGCTTGAAGTTGAGGAATAGAGCTGTAATGGAGGCAATTTTTCACACAGGTACAATATATGACGAGTTTAGCTAGACTATTTTGCCAATAGCGGTGCAGCAAGGGGGAGAGGGGGGGGGGGGGGGGGAAGGAGTAGGGCGTCCATTAGCGAATACAGGAACAACACTGACACTCCAGAGTTTCCTGTCTTGTGCAATGACCCGCTCGGATTGCGTCCAAGATCATTTCAATTTATTACTTTTGCAACGTAGGAATGGATAAACCTCCTCCCGCTTCCATGTCTTTGAACTTTCGTTTGGAACGACTTGAATTAGCAGGCGAATAAGATAGTACCTAAACGAATAGGGGGGGTGGGGGGGGGAAACTCACTTTCTGTGGCTGGGTTTAGAGATGGCCACAGTCAGAGCTTAATTCACAGATGAAAAAGCTAGTTCTGCTTATCACCCTTCCTTGGAGTCTCAGGCACTAAATTGGGCGGCGATCGTGTCGAATCAAATGTAAGGTACCATAAGGTGCATTTGGCAGTCGATGTAAGGTCCATGAGTAATCCCGGAACGCCATACCCATGCAAATACAAATCACTAACAAACGATTTTGACGAGGGAGAAAAAAAAAAGAGTACCAAGAGAAAAACCCTCGAAATAGGTTGAGATCGGCTGAAATTCAGCAAACACACTATCGCAGAGGGAGGAACGGAAGATAACCAAGACAATAGCCTAACACCCTTAAACTGCATCGACCTACCATTTGTAGCTCTCTCACTAGTTCTTCCTTCTGATGTTCCAGATTAGCATTTGCTGCTTTGAGTTTTTCCACTTCCTCCATTTCCTGTCAAGACAGAGAGTAAAGCTGTCCTTCAAGGGAAACAAGCACAGTGACAGGATGCAGACTTTGTTTAAAATTCTGGAAAAGTTTTCGCCGTGATGCATCGCGTTCTCAAAAAATGAGGTAAGCTCGGGACACGCCATACATGCATAAATCGTTTTGATGTAACAATGATGATCGCTTTGAAGTTAAACAGTTTAGCAGTTGCAAAACGTCTCTAAAATGTATTCGTGATTGTGCATTTTTGTGACACAGCGCTCTACCAACTAGAGTTAGAACGCAATTGTGAGGTAGACAATCCTTTTCATGTTTCAAAGGGAACCTGTACTCAAAAACAATAATAACCTTAAGCGCCACAGCAATTAGTGTTTACAATCAAATTTACTTGAAGCTTTGTTAAAGAAAGCGTCTGTATGGCAAATCAGTGGGCCATTTCCGAGTTGCTGTTTGTGTCGGTTTCGAAGTGAGTTTTGGTGCTCAACTATTGTAAGGGAAATGAGTTTATTTGCATAGAAATACGCAACTCATTTCTATTTGAATGGTTGTGCACCAGGACTCGCTTTGAAACTGAGACATGCAGCAACTCGGAAATAGGCTATTAATTTCAGAATTGCGACTTTTTTTGCTTTTAAATTTACCGGGGGCTGTCACCTTTAATAATTGTGACTGTTTCAGTTGCCCTGTTGTCATAAGACACAAGCCCTTGGTGTCAGAAATAACCAAAAAAAAAAGGTTATTCAAGATAACGTCGGCGGAAAACTGTTGAAAGCGAAAAAAAAAAAAAGATTCAAAACTTCACTCTTGCCGGATAAAACACTGTTTTCAAAAAATTTCAAACAACTTCTATTGCACACATTATTTGCTCTGATTTAAGTCGTGTTATACGTAAGAAAGATTTGAGATCCTTCCAGAAGTGAGGTTTAGGTGCCTGTGATTGTAGTTGTTTGTAGCTTTTTGCTCAAGTCTACAAAAAGGCAAAATTTATATACCTTTTTTAGATCCTTCAGGAGCTTCTCGTTTTCAGACATCAGTTTGGCTGTATTCGCCGGAGCGCTCACTCCGCGCGAGGATTGGGGTCCAGAAGCAGCCTTTCCACCCGCGGCTTTTGCCTTTTCCAACTCTTGCTGAATGAAAAAAAGAAAAGCCCAATAGAAGGCTTTTTTGTTCTTAAGATGGGAAGAGAGGGAAGTGAAGGGAAGTAGTGGGGAGAGGGTAAGGCTTACTTGTGAACAGGGTTTCGGGTGATTAAATAAACTCAACTCAAATGCGGTAAAATTTTATCGGAAATGTCGGAACTTGAAGGTACTCTTTGTCGAAGATACCATAAGCAAAAGAGCGTTAGGTCGCAGTTCAAAAGCACTGTACAAAAAAAGACAAACAAACACGAGGACAAAGATGAGAAATTTAACCGCATCACTTCAAAATGAACGGCAAAATAACCGTAAGCAGTAAGCTGTAAATTTGACCAAAATTTCTTCAAAAAGGTTCGGTCCTCACACCTACGCTTAGTTGCTTTTTAATCATGACGAAGGAACAAAACATTCCTCTCGTAAACACTCTCAAGAACAATATTGTACTCGAGAGTGTTTACTACATAATGCTTGTCACGAACCCTGGGCTCACTATTTCAAATGAAATTCTCTTTCGTCAGCTTACCTAATCACCCTGAGAAGGACTAAGCTTACACTAGAGAATACCTCACCTTAAGTCGTCTATTTTCCTTTAAGACCTCGCCATACTGTGGTCCCCCAGCGCCTACAGTTTTCTTTAACTGATCATTTTCGCCCTGCAGTCTTTCCACAACTCGTCTCATGGCCGCGATCACTCGCTCCATATCCTCCACGCTCTGGCCACCCATACCAGTGGCTAGATTTTTCTAATAATAGTTGAATACAATTGGGTAAATACTGGAGAAAGATAAAATGGATATGAGCTTTTTCGAGTTTGGATTTCACCCATAGACCGAATGCATAAATAGCGGCCAAAAATGTACTCTTTTGTTTATGTGCTAATTAGACTCACTAGCCTCGCTCTTAAGCAACATTTCTTTTGTATCTTGTACGCGCAAACGAGGCTGGTGAGTCTAATTAGAACGTAAACAAAAGAACAATTTTTTGGCCGCCATTTATGCATTCGGTCTATGGACATGTTATGGATGTTAGGGATTGAAAGAAGTCTAACTACCGACTGAAACGTGAATGGATGGTTTGCATCTGACGTCACAGCAGCCATGTTGGTGCACAGAACAATGCAGTGAAATATCTTTTGGGAATTTGACTCTATTTTTACGCAAAATGTGTTGGCCCATTTTGTTTTGTACACCAACATGGCAGTCTGGTCACGTGGATGCAAACCAACAATAGGTTAAGCCACTTAATAGCAATGGTGCACTCAGGAACGCTCAATATCGGCAAGTTTTAGTCTGACATGGGCAGCCCAATTTATGCCGTTCGAAGTAAATGTGATAACCATAAGTGGCCGGTTGCATACGTGTTATGCGTCAAGGGTAACAGGTTACCGACCAAAGTAACTACAACTGCGTTACCTCTTATAGTAATAGACCACTTCTATAACTGGCGATCACCATGCACTACATTTTCTGTACAGTTTATTGACTAGACCTACTTCCCTCATTTTGAAAAAAATCAAGGGCTGCAAGTTTGAAAAATTTCATGTTGTTTCGTTCATTCGTGTTCGTTGACAGGATTTAAACAGCATTTACTCGCGTGCTAACCAGCAGAATTTACTTAAGCAACCAGAAGCTTGGTTGCATTACCTTTCAATAGCTTAAAATTCGTTTTTGTGGAGCGAAACCAATAAACGTTGTGATTTCAACATACCTTCCGAGCTTTCTCTCTTTTTTTGCTTGCTTCAAGTTCTGCTTTTAGAATTTCTACGTACTCTTGTAAGTCCTCCACCCGAGCCTAAATTCAACAAAATATAATTGCTTTAAGAAAAAACATTAAAATTTGACCTTGAAAGTAGTCATAAACTAAAGGCTATAATTAAAGAGGTAGCTAAAAGATTCCGTGGGTAGCCCTTGATTTGTACAATCACCGAAAACAGAGCACGAAAACTATCCCTTCGCTCAAAAAATGCTCTGGAGAACCTCCCAAAGTTTGTGGGCGAGTACAAAACGAGGAAGATAACGAAATGTGGATGTGTGGGTGATCATCATCAAAGATAGAATAAACAACATTAAAAAACGTCAAAAAGCACATTACTATGTAACATTACCTTCAATCGAGGGTTTTCTTTTCTAGCTTGTTCGTAATCGAAACGTAACTCCATATTTTCCTAAGCAGGCGTGAAAGAAAAAAATTACCGGTTACAAAATGCGTTTTTACACAAGAAATCAATGATTCAAGATGAATCGTCCCATTCTAATTAAATAAAAGGCTAAAAGAGTGTGATTGATTATTTTTAAAGAGCGTTGGGAGAAAGCCAAACCATAAAGCATCCTTCCTGCTAAAAAGCCACCAGTGCCTGGGTGGACTGATATCGAAAGAACAATTTAGCTTAAACGACAGTGAAGAAGGTCAAGCAAACCGTCGGCGAAGAGAAGGCAGTAGCGATCAGTCGAGCCCGACACTTGACAAAAGAGGCAAATCAAGGAGAAAATAAACTTGGAACCAAATGGAGTTTCTTAAGACTCAGCCCCTGAAAAACAATTTATCGTGGGGTGTTTTAAAACAGGAACAACTGTGGTCTCATATTATTTATATTTTACCAGTGACATTGGAGAAGGCGCCTACTAGCCTATTCAAGATACAATTCGAATGAACCTGACGGATAACCCTTTCCTGAGGAATGCTAATCCATATTAAGTAAGGTAAAAGTCTCTCCTTACGAGCCAGAAGGCCCATCAGGCCGGCACTTATCTCCGGTTTCATTAGCATGAAGCGACTAGGAGTATTTCTACTCCCCCCTGGATGGGATGCTAGTCCATCGCAGGGTTACCCCCAGCGTTTCGCCGGTACACATTTATACAACTGGGTGGAGAGAGGCACCTTGAGAGTAAAGTGTCTTGCCCAAGAACAAAACACAATGTCCCCAGCCAGGACCCCAAGCCGGACCACTCGATCCGGAGTCGAGCACTCTAACCGCGAGGCCACCGCGCCTCCCGCTAATTCATATACAGGTATCATTTTAACATAACATACATTAAGTATTTCATTGTTTATACAAGCATTTGTCTTGTTGTCGCAGCGGTGAAAGCACTCGCCCTCCACCAAAGTGGTCCAGATTCGCTTCCCGTACTCAACGTAGTATGTGGGTTGAGTTTGTTGGTTCTCTACTCTGCTCCGAGAGGTTTTCTGTTTTGTCCTCTCACCAAACATCAACATTTGATTTAATCCCCTTTAATTTCATGTGATTTAATTTGATATACAATCCTTCAAATTAGGGAGCGCTCTCTTTAAGACTTAATAAAGTCGTCGTCGCGTTGACATCACGGTCATCATCATCAGCTGAATCATAGCTATTGTTCTAGTAGTTCGATTCCATGGTCTAAAACTGATCCTTGGTTCGTAAATATGATACTCCGTTTCACGTTCAAATGAGTTGCATATTTTTCCCCACCCCGTTCTCTACTCTCCCTGTTAAAGGTATCACATCTCCTGACCTCTTTGGCTTCTAACAACTGTTTCTGCAGAGACTGGCTTCTTTGATATAAGTCACGGTACATGTCTGCGTCGGCTCTATCCACAGAACGCTGAAAAACACAAGGAAACGAAAATCAAGTACGCTGGAGTAATTTCACACTAAGTTTTATTGTTAGTGGTGATTTGTCGCTGGTTTGATGTTAATCACCGCTGTTGTAAAGATCAAGCTAAACTAAATGCCCTTCTGAGATCTTTTGAGATGAAGGAAATGAGAACCTGAAATTTGCCAAACAAGACAATAGAAAGCGTGTATATGAGCGACTTTCGTATGACCTTGAAAAAGTGTTCGCAGTTTGTTTCACGGACCAATGTTTGGCAAGATTAAAACAAAGCTTCTCTTTATTCCCGCCAAGGAAACTCCTAATATGGGCAGTGAACAGTTCGATTGCCCAATCACATTACTGCATTTCAAATAACGTCAAAGCAAAATGCCGATCGCTTTCCAGAAAGTTCCATGGAGAGATGACATTGTTTGCATTCGCGTTCGCTCGTTTGTTTTTGCTCGATAAGCCAATTAAATGTTTTGCATTTTTGTTTTCGTTCTGTTTTTACATTTATTTTTCAAGGTCATACGAAAGTCGCTTTATCGCAAATTGGTCACTAATGAACGTTAATAAAGCAATGCTTTAAGCCCCTCCTTTCTGGAACAGGCGAAAAGCGTGTTTTTGGTTACAACAAGTCACGTGAAAGAGGGGAAGTTACTTGATAACTGTAGCTAACAGGCAAGAAATAAGATAAAAATTAAACAAGTTCCTTCTTACTTTTGGCAAAACGCAAACTTCTTTTTTTCTTGCCATTTGTTATCAATGCGATGCCAAATCCCTCAATTATTTTGGGCCCCAAGTGACAAGCCACCTCGGCTTTTCATCAGACGGAGACCACTCTAAGATGAACATGGCTGGCTCGAGAGGAGTCCTTCTAACAGAGAGTACTTTTTTGAAGCGAGATCGCTTACGTGAGAAACAAATCTTTCCCATTTGTCGCAATTGCGATGTTGAATATGGGTGACAGGTATACCTGTTCAGTCGTGCGTTCAGCAAGGTCACGCTCTAATGCATCAATGTACTCTCTTTGCTGTCTGTTCCTCAGTTCCAGCGCTTCCATTTGCTTGTCGTGTCCGAGAACTTTCTGTCGTCGCAACTCTTGGTTCTATCACAAACAAAACGAATGAATATTCATAAATTACTGAAAGAGTGAGAAAGTGAAACTGCACTGCCGGCGCCACCCTGTCAACCAGGCTGAATTTTTTTGAAAAAAGAAAACTCTTGAGCTGCGTTGTTGATGGTAACAAAAATAAATAATTAATCAACAATATTTGTAAAAAGCTTTTAAATACAAAGCAATGTATGGCGTTCTTTTCCAAATTGAAGCTTAATTATCTCTGAAAAATGCGTGGCTACCTATCTCTTTTTGGATACCAAGAGAACTAGCTGAGTTTAAAAATATCCCAGTATTGGTGAGCACCACCAATAGAAAACCTGAGTATTTTGAGATGCGCACGACGTATGCGCAGTAACAATAGTAGGCACCGTCCTTAAACTTCTTAGTTACGAACGGAAACCGGAAGTTAACATTTCGCAAGCCAAGACACTAGTCTCTATCAAATTTTTGATGTAATTATATTAAATAATTACGATAGTACGCGCACTCTCATTGGTCAATAGCTGTGTTTAGATGAGAGTATGTAAACACGGCTGTGACATCACACGAAGTTTGATTGGTTATGTGTTGTTGCGTTTTGATTGGCTGGTAGGAAATAAGAGCGTGTATTAAGAAAACAAATTAAGAAGGAGAACAGCTCACTTCCGGTTGCCGTCCGTGGCTTTACGACAAAACATCTCGCGTGCTTAAACCCCCTAATAATTAGGGAGTTTAAACTTGCGACGTTTTTCAACCGGAAGTGCGCTGTTTTCCCTTTTCACTTTTCTGTTCACAACCACCTTTATATTGTTAAGTATCTTTCCACCATTAGAGATGATTAGATTAAAAATCTGGGAGAAACTACCGTCCTGGCATGCGAAATTTTCATTTTCGGTTGCCGTCCGCGGCTCAAAAACGTCGGGTGCTTAAACTGCCTATGTGATACAACACTGACGCTAATATTATGAACATTACATATACCATTAGGCCAATATTCCACCAATTTCTCTGCTTTATTTTATAGAGAAGTTTTTCATGGACAGCATCTTTACTTCACCCGTTTTAAAATGGTTCAAAAGTTTCAAAATGTAATACCGACGTTTCTGCAAAACTGCCTTTGTCAGGGTAGTAAACGGAAAATGATTTGAAAATAGCGTATAGAAACTAATGCACACGCACGAACGCGTGCCAGTCCATTACAATCGTGTGACTTAAAAAAGTAAAGTCCACATTCCCACACTTGTAATGGACTAGCACGCGCGGCTTTTATGTCAACACGTTCGTGCGTGCTCATTAGTTTGTATACGCGATTTTCAAGTCATTTTCCGATTACTACCATGTCAAACGCAGGTTTGCCGAAACGTCGGTATTAAATTTTCAATTTACAGCGTTTTAATATTTAATTAGCTTTGAAAAATGCGTGGTTACCCTTAATTGTCTTTTTGGATTTTAATAACACTATTTAAGATCTGCTTTTCCCGCATGTTTATAAACCGGAAGAAATACCTTTAAATTAGTAGGCACCGTCCTTTAGCTCCCTAACAACAGTGATTTAAATCCCCATTCAGTGTAGTATCCACCCGGGGAATCTTAACGATAAAAATCGCTTTGAGAATTATGCATGTATCAGATATACAACAGTTAATCGATAAAACATTTCTTACATTTATCCTTTGTGAATTATTATGGCTATTATTTACCACCACATCAAGCTCTAACAAGCACAATACCTCTTCTTCTAACTTGAATATACTGTGTTTAAGGTCCTGTACAACTTCGTTAGTGGCAAGTGGCGGTTCACCAACCCCACCTTTGAGGGAGCTAAAAGATAAAGGAAAATATATCGATTCCGCCATTGGGAATGCAAAAACTTGGAAGCAAAGTCAACGGAAATAAACATTGCGCACCTTTTTAACCGGCTGTGAAGACCAGCTTTGTCTCTTTCAGCCCTATTGACGGCTTCTCTTAACATAGTGATGGTTTTCTCCGCTTTCTCCTGCTCTCTTGCTTTCTCCGCTAGTTTTCCTCTCAATGTCTCCACTTTTTGTTGCCATTTTTTGTTGTCTTCCCACCGAGCCACGCCTTCACTCACTACCGCAGCCTGGAGCAAAACACAATTGCAAATAAAAAAGATGCATTTAGCAATAATGCC
>OX421445.1:28652348-28654848 GCA_949126865.1 Montipora capitata
GTTTCGATCACCTGCACGAGCATGCGCAGACCGTGACCGTGTCCCTTTAAGAGATTCTGGGCTGTAAGGGATTTTCCTATCGCATGGTGGAGTAGCACTATTGGTGGGAGCATAGTCACGTGAAAAACAAGGATAAATGATAGGATAGAGGCGTTCATTGATTTCGTGGGGATAGAGGAAGCCGATACAGGAAATATGCTTGCGGTTCGTTATGTTGAAATGGTGCGCTCCTACATTCGTCGACAGGTTTTCCTCGCGTATCGCCAATGCAGATTTAGTTCGATAGAGTGCAAGTCATGGAGAATATGGCGTTATTGGAGGTTGTCTTCTGCCCTAGTTTGTGCAAACTCTAATTTCAAGGTCAACTTAATACAAAACTGGAAATCGCTGATATGTTAGGATCGAAAACTTGACAAAAATGTGACGAAAAGAGTAAGTAAAAGAGAAAGCAACCAAAGTAGTATATATAGACAGAACTGAAACTTTTTATGCTAATTAGGTAGAAATATGTGGGTTCATAATATGCTAATGAGATTGGTGTGGGGTTTTTCGAGGAAAAGGGGTGTGATTTCTTAGAAAAAAATTCTTCATTTTCTTATTGTTATTAAAAATGGCGGAGGGAGGAGAAGCTCTTGCTCGAGAAATGATTAATAGAGAAGACCGAGGAGCGGATAATGAAAATTTGGTTGAAAATTTTATTTCTATGATGGTACAGAGTGAAAATCCTATGAATGGAGAGAGTGAAAGTTCTGTGAGTGGAGAAGAAGATGAAAATTTCCGACCGAAACGAAGTTTTGAACCGATGTTTAATTTTACTAAAATGAGTTCTGAAATGATTACTTTACGTTTTAATGAAGTTATGGACCAACTTAATAGTGAAGATTTTGATGAGAAATTTAAAAAACTCTTCAAGGAAAGAGAAAATATTTGTAGATGGTTACAAGCGCTCAAAAGAACCTATGAATGGTGTGTTGAAGTGAGTCTCGAAGAAGATGAATTGATGAAGAAAGAGATAGAGAGAGAAGAAGTCGTGGTGGAAGAAATGCTTGAAACATTAATGAGTTGTTGGATGGTTCAAAATGATTTAAGGGATCCGTTGATGAAAGATCTGGATGAACTATTGTTTTATGCACCTTTGACGGGTGAGTAGTTTCTTACCTTTTTAATTCATTTTGTCTTTACTATGGAGGAAGATAGATGTGATTTTGAAAGTCTCGATAGATTGTGGGCTTATGAACAGAGAATGTTATTTCAAAGGGCTACTTGTAGCTTTACTTCGCTGGTGAAGGAGCTTAAAGACGGTGTTCGTTTTGATGCTGTGTTGTGTGATCTTTTCATTGAGAGAGAAAGAATAATAAGGTGGTGGAAAGATAAGATTAGTTATTTGGAAGATATAGACGTAATTGGAGAGAATTCGATTTTGTTAAAGCAAGAATTGAAGAGGGAAGAAGAAGTCATTGATGATCTATTTGTTTATTTATTGAAATTGAGGAATTTGGAAATTCTAAAAGAGGTCATCTGATTTTGGTAAGTCGATATACTTTGATGTGATGGTCTGAGAAAGCGTACGCGCTATTGAGCAAAATGGTTAATTTTGTTTTTGAAGTTAATCTTCGGCATCCTATATTTCTTTTGGCTGTTTATTATTATGCTGAACGTCATGGTTTAGTTCAAGAAGGTATCTTGGATTTCGTGGGACGGTTCTTGTTCCTGTATGGACTTTGTCTTATAATTAGAGTCGTCTGTGGGGGAGATTAGATTTGGTAAGATGATATATTTGTTGACAGATTAAGAAGTTGGGTCAATGGGAACGAGAGTTGGAGGGTTTCAAACGTAAAAGATTTCTTGTGGATGAATTAAGTAAGTTGATATGATATTTCTAAGAATAGAGAAGAAGTTAATGGCTGAAGGTGGAGGTGATGTCTCTTCTTTTGAAGAGAAAAATGATGATCATGGAGAGTCTAATTGTGACAATCATTCGAATATGTTTAGGGAAAGAGTTAGAGTTGTTTATACTAAGATGACTGAGTTTGAAGATCTTCTTAGTCTGTTACATCATGCTTCTTCTCTTCTTATTTTTCCGATTTTTCAATCGATTGTGAATGAGTTGGTAGCTATTGTTGAGTGGTTGGATGACTGTAGAGAAGAGTCTTTTGGAGATGAAAGACTTTTACAACTTTTCGGAGAAGAAAAAGAAGAAATTCTGACGATTTTTGGTGTTCTTTATATGTTTCCTTCACTGTCATATCAAACGGTTAATGGAGGTAAAATATTGGGAATAAAATTTTATTTTCGTAATGTATTTAGTGTGATTTGAAGGTTTTTATCTTTAAGGAGAACAAGTTCTTGACATTCCATAAAAAGAAGGATGGCTATGAAGAGTATTGAAGAATAGTCTATCATAAATATTCAGGTAAGTATATAAATTTTTGAAATTGTAGCTTCTCCTCCCTCCGCCATTTTTAATAACAATAAGAAAATGAAGAATTTTTTTCTAAGA